>CM077163.1:80370606-80832930 GCA_039583875.1 Platanthera guangdongensis
GCCGTTGACTAGGTTGACGCAGAAGAATGCGGCCTTCGTATGGGATTGGCAAGTGTGAGGGAGGCTTTGAGGAACTAAAAAGAAGGTTATGTTCAGCTCCAATTTTGTCCTTGCCTATGAAGATAGTGAGTATGATATCTATGTGGATGTGTCGCATGTCGGACTGGGATGTATACTGATGCAGGGCGGGAAAGGTGATTGCGTACGGGTCGAGACAGTCTAAAGACTCACGAGAGGAATTACCCTACGCATGACCTGGAGTTTGCAGCTGTGATCTATGCGTTGAATTGTGGAGGCATTTGCTATATGGCGCGCAGTGCAAGATTTCACGGATCATAAGAGTTTAAAGTATGTTTTCACCCAGAAAGAATTGAACATGTGTAAGACCCCCCTTTTTTTTTTTAAAACATCGGGGTCTTAGGCCCAGAACCGTCGCTTTCCGGTGACACCTTCGCACCCGGGAAGGTCATCACTACAAAACGCCGATCCTGCCGGCCAAATCGATCGCAACTGTAGCAAAATAGTAAGCAAGTCCACAGAAATCATATATATAATAAAATATATCTCCACGAAGAGTGTCCACAGATAAATAGAAATATAAGATCTTGGGCTCATGCCTAGTACATCATGTCCTCACTACAAATCTCTCAACGCGGAAGCAAAACTAATATAACTACTAGTAGCGATCAGGACTCACAGTCCTTGCCGTTGAACTCCGGAACTAGACTGCCCGATCTCCAAGTGTGTCGACCTCTGGGGCTGCTCCTCCATGCTGGGCTCCACGGTCCCCTAAAATGATGTGGTTCGAAAACCGTTAGTCTAAAAAGACTAAGTCCTATCATCCTCCGCCCCTTCCCCCATGTCCTCTAGGCACCGAGCGGAGAGGAAGAAAGGGGAGGACTTGAAGGTGGAGAGTAAAACAGAATCAGATGGCAGCGACCTAAACTAGCAATATTTATAGTACATATAGCAGTAAAGCATAGTATGAAAAATAACCTTAATTATACGGAATGTATAAGCAAGGGATCTTTTACAGGGCTTCTATCGTATAAAAAGTCCCATACAAATTTATACGTTGGGGGTGTCGGTTAATAACAGCATTATATATATAAAGAATTTAACCTTTAATTATAAACTTGCCCACACAAGCTTATAGACTAAGGGGTCGTTTTGCAGGTCTAATGTATAAGCATCCCATTCCACTTATACTTTAGGTGTCAGGGTTAAATGAATCGATTATGCTATGACATGCAAGTGGGTATGATGGAACAGGCAAGTGCACAACACACACCCGACTCTGTGCATACAGACCTTTAGTTCCCCCTTTCTGGAGCCGTAACCTCCAGGATACCTCCGTAGTGGCAGACGGAAGCGGTGGGTTGGGCCTCGCCCACCTCTAAACCAGTAAAGCACTACCGGTCAGAACTATCGTACGCCTCAACGCTTGGTGCACGAAGCGGACTCCTGCGTACTCTTGTCGGCTGGCGCACCGGACTTCTGTTGGCGAAGTGCTAACCACACTTACCGAGTCAGCGCATTGGCGTCGGTGCATCGACCCTCCAATACCGAAGACCCACCACCTTAATTTCCTTTCCTTTTATGCACATGCAAATTTAACGTATCCAAAAAACCGAGCCGAAGCTCCCGGGCCAAAATGTCCGTCTCAAACAATCGAGTCGAAGCTCCCCGGACCCAATCGTCCGTCTCTTAAACCATCCAAGCCGAAGATTCCAACTATCTTCCAGTGCTATCTGTGTTCGTGAAATGTGCAACCCTAATTACTAAGTAACTCTTTTCAGCTTGTTGATACAGTTTACGTTAACCCAGACTGCCCCCGGTATTCCCAGTGAAGGGCTCTCAAGGGCACTAGGAACTATGTTGGGATTACGCCAGCGTTCTCTTTCGCAAGGTGCTTATTATTATTATTGGTTGATTCTCTTACCCATTACCTTCTCATGTTACAATAGGCTAATCCTAGGGTGATTTGACTCTACCTCACCTCGGGGAAGACGATCTTTCGTCGATCCCGTGCACTGTCTAACTCTAGCCAATCCATCCCTCTACTCCTCCTATACCAATAATGAACTTATCTTTATCTATCCAAACCAGCCTACCACTAATCCCAAGACATGCATCCAATTATACTCCAACATGATTTCTGCAGTTTTTACTATATGCAGACACACTTAAGCTATATGACTCATAAAAATGGAGGTACATCAAATAATCATCCAGTACCTCTATGATAATTTTAGAGTGCTATAATGACATTTTTAGCATAAATCCAGAAATTCATAATTTTCCGAATTTGTCTGATAATTTAATTATTTATTCTAGTATCCAAAAAGCCCAAGTGTTGAACATGAAGTACCAATTTCAGACAAGATTATAATCCACTAAATTTATTTTAATTACAAAATGAATAATCAACTCTAAAGCCTAAGTCTTCCAATTTTTCAGAAAGGTTTAGGCCTTAATTTTAATTTCAAATATATCTCATAATAAGTCATTTTAAAGATTTTACAGCAATAATACCTCCAAAAATTCCGAAAAAATTCAACGATGGTTATGATGGCATATTAATACTCTATATCAAGTTTCATAATTTATCATTAATAATAGGGCTATACTTGATTTTCTCATTAAATTCCAAGTTTATGGGTTAATGAACAAAAAATACTAATTATCCATAAAAAATTTCCAAATAAATTCCCACATGATAATGATGCACTTTGAACACTATGTATCAAGTTTAATAATTTTCCAATAAGTATTGAGCTCTTGTAAGAATTATTTATTATGTAACCAAAGTATGCACTTGTGAAGTAGATGCCCTAATTATGTATCAAAAAATCCTATTAAAAATCATATATGATCAATATGGTCTAAAACTACCTCTGCCAATTTTCATGACCTTTTAATGGGCAGTGAGATCACAATAGTCAAACTATTAATTAGGGCAATCCTATTGGTTACAAATGAAGTGCTACAAATATTGATCAAAAATTCCAAATAAATTACCAGAGGCTCATTATATCCTTATTCCCACACTACCCAAATTTATTATATTTTATAGGAGTTTAGCTAACCTAAACTAGTACTAGAATTTTATGACCTAAGCTAGGGTTGGTTTTTGTGGACCCTACCTTTTTCAAAATCCTTTAATATTTTTACCAGAGGGTTTTATCTACCCTTGGACCCTCCATACAAAATTTGAAGCTCATCCAAGGTGTTTAGGACTCATGCCATTCACAAGGCACAAAGGTCCTTCCTTAGGGTTTGTCCTAGGAACTTAGGGCAAATCAATTCCACTCTACCCCACATTCCATGGGGAGGTGCTAAATGCCATACAAGTCAGTGGCCCAAATTTCAGCCTCTGTTGAGGTGATTTGGTCACTCAAAATCAAAAGTGCACTTTTTGAACAAAATACCCTTATTAAGGTAAAGATAGGGTGGGTCAATACCTATTCTAAACCACCCAAATTAGGTGAAACTTTATACAGACACATAACATGAGGCCAGGGACCACTCACCAAAATTTGGGAGGGTTTGGAGTTAAATTAGACCACCTAATTAAATTATCATAGAGAAATTAAATAATTTTCAAAACTATAGAAAAAGTGTCCCAAAAATTCCCATTTTTGGTGTACTCCTATATATGGTCTAGATTGACTCCCTTCCAAAATTACAGCTCATTTGGATCAAAGATAAAGTGTGGGAACTCAATTGAAGTTCTGTCTAGCCCTATTTGTAGGCCCCACAAAATGGGTGCCCTGGTCAGACCAGGCACCCAAATTGGTCCGAACCAATTTTTAAAATAAACTAGAACCAAAGGGGCTACATATCCTATGTTGATCATTCCTCATACAAGCCTCTATCTATTTTTAAAAAAATTAAAACATTAAATGTCATATATTGTGACAGAAATCACTAAAATGATTATATTATCTATAGTTTCATAAATCCGATTTTGCACAAATCTTGGCGCAGGATAACGGGATCCGGTCATCAACAAGCTCCAGCCGACGGCTGTGATTCGTCCCACCTGGAGCAATTTCCAAACGCCCCCGCCGGCGATCCGGCCACCTCCCCAGCCGGCCACCACCACCACCACCTCCGTTGAGGTGGTGGCCGTCGCCAGGCGGCGGCTTGGCCGCCGGAGGGCCGTTTACCGGCGAGCCCGACAAGTGGATTTCTTTGGAAAATCCATGAAAATGCCGAATTGGATCGGGCTCAATTGAGCCCGATCCTTGGACCTATTGATTGCTATGATCTATACATGAGAGAAGGAGTGGAGGAGGACCTTTTTGGTGGCCTGAATCCTTGCCGATCGCCGGGATGCCATTTTGGGTGGTGTGGTGATCGGATTTCTGCAACAACACAGTGAACAGCTCTGGCACCTTCAGGTAAGGGGTGGGACTGATTCCTTGGAGTCCAGTGAAGCTTTTAAAATGAAGAGAAGGGGTGTTAGGTGGCTGGAAATGCATTTGCCATTATTGGCTCTTGGTCAAGCTGGCGGCCATGGTAGGTAGGGGGGAAATGCTAGCTCCAGCCAGTCAATGGGTAGCTGGTTGCACTCCTCTAGTCTTAGGGAATTGAATGGGAGGTTGGGGAAGGTGGGGAAGGGGAAGGATGAGCCCAAGCCTTCCACCATTTCTTCTCTTCTCTTTCTCTCTCTTCCCTTTGAAGCTTTTTCTCTCTCCTATACATCAAGCTGAATTTTGACTCCTACCTAACCCAATGGCAGCCCAATGTTATTTCACCCCTCCAAACAAGGTTAGCCCAAGATAATTTGGGCATGAGCTTGAGTTAGCCCATTTGGGCTAGCTTGACCCAAACCTAGGCTAGGTTTGAACTTGGTCAATTGGGTCTTTGAGTTTGCCCCTAATGGGTCCTTGGTGACCCATTGGTCTCCCTAAGGCCTAGGTAGGGTTGTCTTGGCCCCTTGGAGGTCACTTGACCCTTAGGTAGGGCACTTGACCATTTTAGGGCTAGAGTTGACTTTGGTCAACTTAGCCTTTTTGATTGGTACCAATGTGTCCTTGATGACCCATTGGCCTCTCACTAGGGTTATGAGGGTATGTGTGGGGTCTACTTGGCTAAGGTAACTTCAATTGGCCCTTGTGTATGTTAGTTTGACCCAATGTAGGTTAGGTTGACCCATTTAGTGTTAGAGTTGACTTTGGTCAACTTAGCCTCTTGGGTGGACCCCAATGGGTCCTAGGTGACCCATTGACCTCACTCTAGGTTAGGTGGGCTTGGGTGGGGTCCACTTGGCTTGGGAAGGTCAGTTGACCATATATAGACCAGTTTGACCTATTTAGGGTCAGAGTTGACTTTGGTCAATTAACCTCTTGGACTGCCCTTCTTGGGTCCTTAGAGACCAATGACCCCACTTTAGGTAGGAAGTCCATGTTAGGGTTAGTTGGGCTTTACTAGGGCTCCTACCCTTAGTTAGGGCACATTGACCAATTTAGGCCTAAAGTGGTCCTAGGTCAAATGGCCACCTGTGGTTGACTCCAATGGACCTCTAATGGGTTAGTGATGTTGTGGTGGGGTCATGGTGAAGCCCTAGGTCAAACCCTAGGTTGGGTGATGAGGTTGTGCCATAGGCACACCATGGTGATTCTCACCTTGGCCTTCTATCTCTTGGCCCATTTCTGGCTTCATAGGGTTTTGTCATGACCTGTCATGGCAAAACCAGTCTTAGGGGTCCAAGTTGGAAATGGATGTTACAACCTGCGCCAGCGGCGATGGTTGGAGTATGTGGCCGACTATGATGTTGAAATCCATACTGATGAATTGTAAATATACCTATTTTTGTGTACATTAATTTAGTTATTTTCATTTATTTTTGTCATTTTTTACTTATTTTTATTCAATAAATTGCTCCTATTTTTGTAAATATTATACTAACTTATTTTATTTATTTTTCAGGAAAAATGAAAAATCTGCCAAAATTGACATGTCACGCCCGTGACATATTGGTCACGCCCGTGACCAGGGCGTGACACGTCAAATTCCAGTAAATCTGCAATTTTCGAGGAGCAAAGCGTCGACACGCCCGTGTCACCAGAGTCACGCCCGTGACCCATGCCCGTGACCATCCAGATCGACGAAATCGCGCTCAACGATCGTCAACCCAGCTGACACGCCCGTCGACACGCCCGTGTCACCCGACACGGGGCGTGACCCAAGCCCGTGTTCACTCAACTCGACACTTTCAGCTCGACGATCGTCGAGTGTCGACACCTGCCTGTCACGCCCAGAGTCACGCCCGTGACTGGGGCGTGACCTTTCCAGCTAGCCCGACAAGACCCGCGCGGCGACTTTTTTGGCGCACCGCGCCCAGATCCACCTGCCTGTCACGCCCCCTGTCACGCCCGTGACCAAGGGCGTGACCTCTGCGAGACCGACACGTGTCCAGGCCGAAGTCAACTTTCCCGTCAAATCGCCGGCCGCCTTCCAAATAGTACTGTCACGCCCCCTGTCACGCCCGGGACAAGGGCGTGACTCATGAAAATTTTGTCTATAAATTCAGAGGTTCTCCTGAATTCCTGTTCCCCTTTTGGGCACCATTTGTATAGGGTTGTGCTGCCGAAATGCTTCCAAGGCTATGTAAGAGATATTTTCCCCCCCCCCCCCCCTTAGCTTTTTGTTTTCGTTCCTTTGTAACCGTGTTTTTACTTATATAAAATGTGTTATTTTCTTCTCTTAATATGGCTTTGGAATGGATAATGCAAATCTTCCCTTTGCAATATCTATCTTTTTTCTTGTCATAACTTAGCTTTTCGTTTCTTTGTAATGGGTGTGTGTGTGTATGAGATTAGTTTTCTTGTTTTTATGTTTAGTTATTTTTACTTGTTTTGGTTAACTTAGGTTTTTATAGTTTCTAATTCATTCCTATAGATCCTAAAAAACGTTTCAAAGTGTTTTTCCTTTTTTTTAACTTAGCTTTTTATTTCGTAAAACTTTTTCGTTCTTTTAGTTTTATTTTCGCTTTTTAATCGTTTTTTACGGGGTTATAGGAATGATTATATAGTCGTTTTAATTTTTCGTGCACTTGATTTTCATTTAAAACTTTTGCTCTTTTTATTTTTTCGTTCTCTTTTTATGCATTTCTACCGCATTCTAGCGGTAGAAATGTATTCGTTTTTATTTTCGAGCACTTGCATTTTCATTTTTATTTGCAAACTTTCTTCCCGTTTAATTTTTATTTTCGCTTTTTATGCATTTCTACCGCATTTTAGCGGTAGAATGCAGTTGTTTTCAATTTTCGGCAACTTAGTTTTTTTTGCAAATTTTTTTATGTGTGCGCATTTATTTCCGCCTACTCGTTAAGAGTTAAATGGCGCTTTGCTTTATTTCAATTCTGTCGTGTGTGTGCGTGTGTTACCTTTCAGTAGAGTGCGTGTGTTTACTTTCTTGTAGAGTGTGTGTGTTTTACTTTATGTCGAGAGAGTGTGTGCGTGCGTTGCATTTATTTTGTCCTACTCGGTTGAGTAGGACCCGTATTTATTTTCTCCTACTCATTTGAGTAGGACTTGCGTGTGTGCGTTTTACTGCTTTCTTTCTCCCGCCCACGCAGTTGCGCCGGGACTCGCACTTTACAGCTTTCTTCAGTCCTACTCGTTTGGGTAGGACTTGCAATTTCAGCTTTCCTTTACTGCTTTCCTTTACTGCTTTCATTTTCAGCTTTCTTTCCTGCTTTATTTATTGCTTTCCTCGCAAGCCGTCCCATTCGATGAGTGGCTAATCGTTCTTAGCCCTCGGCATCGAAGAGCATTGGGACAGATAAAATAGCTTAAAATAACTAAAGGTCGTATCTTTCTAATTAATTAATAGTACTTAAGGTTTGCCCGGGGTTTACGATGCGTAGGACCACATATCGATGTGTGGGCCCTATTTCCGTTAGTCCATATGCTAGCCAGCGAGAGGCCGGCATATGGACCGATCACCCCTTGGCAAAGAGAGTTCCGCACTAACCTCGAGAGAGGAGGCGCGCCAACTCTACCGGATTGGGTTCCCCACCCAATAGCGGGGGTTCTTAGCGTAATGCGGGCGTTAAGAGGAATCCTTCGTCGGACGAGAGCCGGTCGAATAGTCTTAGCGTTCAGTGTGAGCGATAGTCCTAGAGATAGGTGAGCTCATTTTAGTGGAACCTCCACGGCCAAGTCTCCGCCTTAATTAATTAGAAATTTAGGAGCTCTTTTTATTTAAAGTCTATTTTAGTTCAATTGTTTTTTTTCGGTGCCATCGAGCTAAGCTCTTCATCGGCACCACTTCTTGCTTTCTTTTTATGCTTTCATTTTCTTTCTGTCATTTTTCTGTTTTTTTTTTATATATAAAAATATTACCCGACAAGTAATTATCGGTAAAATAATAGTCCCTCCAGGGAAGAGTAGAAATAATCGAACCGGACCCGAGAACAATACGACCTCGATATTCCACCCGGAATATCCTGTACTACTCACGATAGGTGCACTTGCCTCCTTTCGTTAAAACTCGATTTCTAAACCTTTTTTATATCCAAAATAAATAATAAATACGCGCGACCCGTTTTCTTAAATAAAATTCACTTCCGCCTTTTTTCTCAAATAAAACCGCCGGGCGCCGCGTGACCGCAAATAATTTTGGAGTTTTAACACATCAAGTTTTTGGCGCCGTTGCCGGGGACATTTTAGGTTCGTTATTTTAAACCCTGGAAATCTATTAATTTTACCTATATTTTATATATATATATATAATATTGCCAATATAATAATAATAATAATAACTAATATATATATATTTACAAATTTATAAAACCAAAAAAAATTGAAAAACAAAAAAAAAAAAAAAAAAATTTTGAAAAACCTTAAAAATTAAAATTTGAAAAAACTATAAAAGTAAAAAAAAAAAAAACTAAAAAAAAAAAAAAAACTAAAAATCCAAAAATGAAAAAAAAAACTTAACAAAAAATAATTTTATTTTTTATTTTCATTCTTGTTTTTGAAAAAAAAAAAAACAACAAAAAAAAAAAAAAAAACTAAAAACTAAAAAATGAAAAAATTAAAAAAATAAATATTTTATTTTAATTTAACTTATTATATTTTATTTTGATTCGGCGCGCTTTTCACTCTTGTGCGCGCTAGGGGATCACACATTTTTATCACGTAGTGGTCGCTAAGGCCTTAGCTACCTCCGACTCCCCACGCACTTGCCCCCCTACCGCCGCGATTTTTAGGCCGAGTTTCTCTTTCTTATTTTTCTGTTATCTTTTTGTTTTTTCTTCTAAATAATGCAGGGTTCCAACCTGGGCCTCCGGCGTCGTCTTAGGGAAGCTCCTACCTCCCTTTTTCTTTTTGTACTTATTATAATTTGTATATTATCTGTTCCGCATACTTAGACTGCAACATTGGGGACAATGTTGGGTTTAAGTATGGGGGTGTTTTCCTATACTGCATTTTTTTTATTCTGTACTCATCAAAATACAAAAATACAAAAAAAATTGCAAAACTTAAAACATAAAAAAAAAAAAATTTTTTCTTGTTTATTAATAATAAAAAAAAAAAAAACTCAAAAAAAATCATAAACCACAAACAAAAAATCTCAAAAAAACTTATAAAACATCAAAAAATTCAACAAAAAAAAAAAATTTTTTTTTACTTTGTAAATATTTTTCAAAAAAAAAATCTCTCTTCCCCCCTATCTTCTTTGTAAATAACTTTTCTTTCTCTCCTCATTCTTGTAAATAATTTTATCCTCAAAACTAAAAAACATAAAAAAATTAGAAAACCCAAAAACCCTAAAAAGATAAAAAATCTAAAAAAATCTTAAAAAGATAATAATTAAACACAAAAAAATGATATAAAAACTCTAAAAATTCCAAAAAAAAAAAATGTTTTGTTAAATTATGTAACAAAATAATTCGAATCTACCATTTTTAACCCTTTTTGCTTTCCAAAAATCAGTTTCGAGTTAATTTGTATGCGAATTTTAGTTATTCTTTGCTTACTATTCGTTTATTAATTAAATTTGATAGATTTAAGTGTCTGGGGTTAAGATTTAAAGAATTTTTTTATGTCCTTTCTTATAATAGAGAACTTGTTTTCACCACCACTTCTAAGTTTATAAATAGAAGCTCGTTTTTTATGTTAGAAAATAACATCCATGGATTTCAATTATTTCTACTTCATGCTTTTAGAAATATTGGAACGTTCATTTTAAAAAGGTTGCTCTCAAAACTTTTTTATTAAAATCTAGTTTTCTTTTTGAAAAACTAAACCCACTTCCTTTTTTTTCATGTCTTACTTTGATATGATTACCCCTTTATCCCTTAAAAAAAAAAAAAGATCCTATGTCAATGGGAATAAGATTTCGTTCCGGTAAACATATGCACCCAATATTTAAAAAGATTATATATGGAGTAAGAGGATAAAATTCATTACTCCTACAAATATACATTGGGTTCTTTATTTATTATGAAGAAAGAAAAAATTTATTATAAGTTAGGAAAATAAGATTTCGTTTTCCTAACTATTCAAAAAAAAAAATTGGAGGTTCGAGAAAAAATTACCTCACCTCAATATTCAAGCCTTCTTCAAATCCACCAAACCACTTAGCCTATTTCAATGATTCTAGACTTAATTTAAATTTTTTTTTTGAGAGCATAATTTTTAAATTGTATTATTTCCTTTAACTTCTTTTAAGCTAAAGTTTTTTTATAAATCCAATCCATCTTTGTTAAACTAACAAAAATAAATTTTGCTTTCTATTTTATTTTTTCTAGAAGTCTTTTTGAAACTGTTCCTCTATTCATAACATTTCATAAATTAGGATTTAATTCTTTAACCCCGGATGTTTATTTTGATCTTCCTTTTAATTATTCAAGCGGTAGCTAAACTTAGGATCTCTTTTATCCTTATAAGTTCATCTCCAACTTTTGCTCTGGAATAGCAAAAGCTTAAGTATGGGGGTATTTGATGAATTGTAAATATACCTATTTTTGTGTACATTAATTTAGTTATTTTCATTTATTTTGTCATTTTTTACTTATTTTATTCAATAAATTGCTCCTATTTTTGTAAATATTATACTAACTTATTTTATTTTATTTTTCAGGAAAAATGAAAAATCTGCCAAAATTGACATGTCACGCCCGTGACATATTGGTCACGCCCGTGACCAGGGCGTGACACGTCAAATTCCAGTAAATCTGCAATTTTCGAGGAGCAAAGCGTCGACACGCCCGTGTCACCAGAGTCACGCCCGTGACCCATGCCCGTGACCATCCGGATCGACGAAATCGCGCTCAACGATCGTCAACCCAGCTGACACGCCCGTCGACACGCCCGTGTCACCCGACACGGGGCGTGACCCAAGCCCGTGTTCACTCAACTCGACACTTCAGCTCGACGATCGTCGAGTGTCGACACCTGCCTGTCACGCCCAGAGTCACGCCGTGACCTGGGGCGTGACCTTTCCAGCTAGCCCGACAAGACCCGCGCGGCGACTTTTGGCGCACCGCGCCCAGATCCACCTGCCTGTCACGCCCCCTGTCACGCCCGTGTGACCAGGGCGTGACCTCTGCGAGACCGACACGTGTCCAGGCCGAAGTCAACTTTCCCGTCAAATCGCCGGCCGCCTTCCAAATAGTACTGTCACGCCCCCTGTCACGCCCGTGACCAAGGGCGTGACTCATGAAAATTTTGTCTATAAATTCAGAGGTTCTCCTTTGAATTCCTGTTCCCCTTTTGGGCACCATTGTATAGGGTTGTGCTGCCGAAATGCTCCAAGGCTTATGTAAGAGATATTTTCCCCCCCCTCCCTTAGCTTTTTGTTTTCGTTCCTTTGTAACCGTGTTTTTTACTTAATAAAATGTGTTATTTTCTTCTCTTAATATGGCTTTGGAATGATTAATGCAAATCTTCCCTTTGCAATCTTATCTTTCTTTCTTGTCATAACTTAGCTTTTTTCGTTTCTTTTGTAATGGGTGTGTGTGTGTATGAGATTAGTTTTCTTGTTTTTATGTTTAGTTATTTTTACTTGTTTTGGTTAACTTAGGTTTTTATAGTTTCTAATTCATTCCTATAGATCCTAAAAAACGTTTTCAAAGTGTTTTTCTTTTTTTTTAACTTAGCTTTTATTTTATTTAAAACTTTTTCGTTCTTTTAGTTTTATTTTCGCTTTTTAATCGTTTTTACGGGGTTATAGGAATGATTATATAGTCGTTTTAATTTTTCGTGCACTTTGATTTTCATTTAAAAATTTTGCTCTTTTTATTTTTTCGTTCTCTTTTTATGCATTTCTACCGCATTCTAGCGGTAGAAATGTATTCGTTTTTATTTTTCTTTTCACTTGCATTTTTCATTTTTATTTGCAAACTTTCTTCCCGTTTAATTTTTTATTTTCGCTTTTTATGCATTTCTACCGCAATTTTAGCGTAGAAATGCAGTTGTTTTCAATTTTCGGCAACTTAGTTTTTTTGCAATTTTTTATGTGTGCGCATTTATTTCGCCTACTCGTTAAGAGTTTAAATGGCGCTTTGCTTTATTTCAATTCTGTCGTGTGTGTGTGCGTGTGTTTACCTTTCAGTAGAGTGCGTGTGTTACTTTCTTGTAGAGTGTGTGTGTTTACTTTATGTCGAGAGAGTGTGTGCGTGCGTTGCATTTATTTTGTCCTACTCGGTTGAGTAGGAACCGTATTTATTTTCTCCTACTCATTTGAGTGGACTTGCGTGTGTGCGTTTTACTGCTTTCTTTCTCCCGCCCACGCAGTTGCGCCGGGACTCGCACTTTACAGCTTTCTTCAGTCCTACTCGTTTGGGTAGGACTTGCAATTTTCAGCTTTCCTTTACTGCTTTCCTTTACTGCTTTCATTTTCAGCTTTCTTTCCTGCTTTATTATTGCTTTCCTCGCAAGCCGTCCCATTCCGATGAGTGGCTAATCGTTCTTAGCCCTCGGCATCGAAGAGCATTGGGACAGATAAAATAGCTTAAAATAACTAAAGGTCGTATCTTTCTAATTAATTAATAGTACTTAAGGTTTGCCCGGGGTTTACGATGCGTAGGACCACATATCGATGTGTGGGGCCCTATTTCCGTGTCCATATGCTAGCCAGCCGAGAGGCCGTGCATATGGACCGATCACCCTTGGCAAAGAGAGTTCCGCACTAACCCTCGAGAGAGGAGGCGCGCCAACTCTACCGGATTGGGTTCCCCACCCAATAGCGGGGTTCTTAGCGTAATGCGGGCGTTTAAGAGGAATCCTTCGTCGGACGAGAGCCCGGTCGAATAGTCTTAGCGTTCAGGTGAGCGATAGTCCTAGAGATAGGTGAGCTCATTTAGTGGAACCTCCACGGCCAAGTCTCCGCCTTAATTAATTAGAAATTTAGGAGCTTCTTTTATTTAAAGTCTATTTTAGTTCAATTGTTTTTTTCGGTGCCATCGAGCTAAGCTCTTCATCGGCACACCTTCTTGCTTCTTTTATGCTTTCATTTTCTTCTGTCATTTCTGTTTTTTTTATATATAAAAATATTACCCGACAAGTAATTATCGGTATTTAAAATAATAGTCCCCTCCAGGGAAGAGGAAATAATCGAAACCGGACCCGAGAACAATACGACCTCGATATTCCACCCGGAATATCCTGTACTACTCACGATAGGTGCACTTGCCTCCTTTCGTAAAAACTCGATTTCTAAACCTTTTTTATATCCAAAATAATAAATTAAATACGCGCGACCCGTTTTCTTAAATAAAATTCACTTCCGCCTTTTTCTCAAATAAAACCGCCGGGGCGCGGGACCGCAAATAATTTGGAGTTTAAAAACATCAAGTACCATCCGGGCAAATCGAATGTGGTGGTCGATGCCCTGAGTCGGAAGTTAGGGAAGATTTTCAATCTCCCCGCCGAGCGTCTAGTGGAAGAGTTTCTTTTGATGGACATTTCTGTGGGAAGCTGCGGTTCGCAGAGTAGCTTGGCAGTGGCAGAACCTTCGTGGATTGTGCTTACGAGACTGCATCAGAAGGATGATCCCGATCTTCTGCATTTGTATCTTCGAGCTGAAAAAGGTGAATTACCAGATTTCTCTATAGATAATGCGGGTACCTTGAAGTATCGTGGCAGGTTTTGCATTCCCGCAGTTGGAGATATTCGGAATATGGTGTGCAGAGAAGCCCACGGATCTAGTGTTGCTTACCATCCAGGGTCTACCAAGATGTATCATGATTTAAAGCAGATTGCCTGGTGGTGTGGGAATCGACGAGTGTCGTCTACCCCGGCTCGACGATCGACGAGAATCGACGAGTGTCGTCGACCCCGACTCAACGATCGACGAGAATCGACGAGTGTCGTCGACCCCGGCTCGACGATCGACGAGAATCGACGAGTGTCGTCGACCCCGGCTCGACGATCGACGAGAATCGACGAGTGTCGTCGACCCCGGCTCGATGATCGACGAGAATCGACGAGTGTCGTCGACCCTGGCTCGACGATCGACGAGAATCGACGAGTGTCGTCGACCCCGGCTCGACGATCAACGAGAATCGACGAGTGTCGTCGACCCCAGCTCGACGATCGACGAGAATGACGAGTGTCGTTGACCCCGGCTCGACGATCGACGAGAATCGTCGAGAGTCGTCGATAGCGGCTCGACGATCGACGAGAATCGTCGAGTATTGTACTCCGATTCTCGCCGATTCTCGCCGACTGATACTCGCCGAAACTGGGACCCTATTTTACTGGGTGGTCTGCGGATAGCGATATTCCTAAGTCTATTTATGCCTTCGGTATAAAAGGGACACTTACGGTTTTCGGGAATTAGGCTTTTGGCAGCCAATCGAACCGAATCCCGCGACCGAAGCGTTCCGTCATTCCGTTCGTTCTGCCGATCCCGAATCCCGCCGACGGAAGGGTTCCGCCGCCGTGCTCGCTCCGTCGACCTCCTCCTCTCCGGCGACTGTCGCTGGTGTTGCTTTTCCTGGTGCGGACCTAGCAGTCTGTGGAATAACAAGGTGCAGTCTTTCTCCTTCCCGATTTTCGTGCGACGGAAAGATCGGCGTTCTCCCGCTCGTGTGGATTTCTGCAGAGACGTGGATATTATTCCACGTAGAACTTGCCACTAGCAAGAAGACGAACCTTGGAGCATCTCCGTTGAGTTGTGACTCAACGTGTTGGGTATTGTATCCACAATTACCTGGATTTGAGGAAGCCACCTGTCAAGCTAAGATGAATTCACAATGTATCTGATGAAACCTCTTAAGTTGTGCTTGCAGTTCTTCCACGCTAAGTGCACACCAATGTCAGGGCGCAGTAGGCCAATATACACGGGTCTGCACAACGTAATCCCTCGTTGAGCAGATCAGTGTGTTGGCCTACGTGTACTCTCTCTATTGGAGTGCACTTACTTTCAAGTACAGGGCCATGTTTATGCAAGAGAAGACAAGGAGCAAGGATGGGTCAAGGAGCAGCTCTTGGGTGGAAAGACGAAAATTCGTCTAAGTAAAATTCGACGAGAATCACCACGTGATTCTCGCCGATTCGGCGAGAATCACTAGTGATTCTCGCCGAATCGTCGAGAATCATTAGTGATTCTCGCCGACTCCTTCAGGCTACCTCAAAACGGTGCCAAGTAAGATTCGGTGAGAATCACTAATGATTCTCGCCGAACCCATCGTTGAGCAGATCATGAAAACCAAGTTATATTCGTTGAGAATCAACAAGTGAATCGTCGAGAATCACTAGTGATTCTCGACGAATCGTCGAGAATCATTAACTGATTCTCGCCGATTCGTTGAGAATCACCAATGATTCTCGACGAATTTTACTTGGCGATTTCTCGGGATGCTGCTTGACCGGATTCTGCCGCTGGACTAGTTTGAACCGATTTTCGGGTTTCTACGTGTGGGACCCACAACGGTCATATTGTAAGTGTCTACAGTGTATAAATATATGGGTATTTTTGAACAGTAAAAGAGCGAAGAAGATAAGAAATACGCGAGCACGGACGAACCCTATAATCGCTGCTTCCGCTCCGCCGCCGCCGTTGCTGCTCGCGACAAGGTGTTCGCCGGTTGATCGTGGTTTCGCCCAGATTCTCCTGTGACAGAAGCCTAGCTAAGCTTAGCGTCTCACGTGTCTATCCGGAGATCTCTTGTCTCTCTATTTGTAGATCGGGAAAATCTTCCCCATCCGAATCGATCGAGACGATAGATCCTAGTGTGACCGTTGGTAGACCTAGCTTGCTTCGCTACGAAGTTTGGATCTCAAAGTACAGCAGCCGCGCACCGTCGTTGCCGCCGATCCCGAACCAAGCCGCCGCTCGTATTGCCGTCGCCGGTTCCGGGGAGATCCTCTCCAAGAGAGATCTAGGGTTGTAGACTCTTCGTTGACTTCACGAACATGTCGTCGAACGAAGAGGAACACCGTAGTCTCCAAACGAAGTTTGTATCTCGTGTACATTCTAGATTTACTTTTGTTGTAAAGGAATGTTTGTTCCGTGTTGTAAGGGTTGGGTGCAACCCGGTTTGTGGGAGTGTTGACTCCTACGTGTGGAAGGGTTCCTTCCGATAGTGCAAGGATTGGATTTCAATCCTGTTGGAGAAGTGACCGAGTCGTCCCTTGTTGGGAGATAGGTCGAAGGGGGAAAGTGGATGTACCCAAGTCGGGGAACCACTATAAATTGTCTGTGTATTCTGTGTGCTGTGCTGTTTATTTTTATTGTGCAGGTACAATCTTAAAATTCCGCAAAAATGCTGCACGTCACCTATTCCCCCCCCCCATAGGTGAAACTAGTTGACACTAGGTGGACTTTCAAGTGGTATCAGAGGGAGGTTGCTCATCAAAAAGGTTAACACCTTGAGTAGTATCCTGCCACCGGTGTCAGAAGCATGGAGTTGTATTATGAGATATCGCCACTAAAACTCCCCGCATGCACAAAGGATTATTATCCCATCTGGAGGATGAGAGTGTCGTATCACTTGGATGCTATCGATCCTCGAGCATCCTTCATCCTGGAAGAGGGTCCATTTATTCCTATGAAGACCTCTGATTCTGGAATCCAAGTGCCCAAGTGCATTGCTGAGATGTCAGAGACGGAACTTTCATTATTTAAATTGGACCAGAGGATTCGTCAAATTATCATGGATATCTGGTCTGGAACTTCTCGCTCTAGATTGGAAAAATGTAGGACGACTAAATCTATGTGGGAGATGATCTCAGAGCTGATGGGGGGGGGGGGTCAGAGAAAGCTGGAATATGCTGTCAACCAGAGGATGATGCCTATGTGGGGGTCCTCAGCTCTGAAGATGAAGGCAAGGATCTCTCGGACAGCATCAGAGCTCCAGTGTCCGTGTCAGAGACTGAAGAGGCCAGTGAGGAAAGCAGCTCTGATGAGGATGACACAATGGTCACTGGCTCGAATGACAATAACACTGAAGAGCAGGTAACTTCTTCATCCTACCCCATCTCTTTTGAACTTTCTGAAGACAGGAACTGCTTTCCTCCAGAAAATTCTGATTCTCTGAAGAGAGCCCTTCAGTCAAGCAACCTACTTGCTGAGGAGCAAGCTCAAGAGATTGCTTGACTGAAGATCTTGTTGGTTCTCCAATTGGCGTCCAACAAGGTCAAGGACTCCAAAATCACAGCTCTAGAGAGTAGTCTAGAAAATGAGAAAATAATAGTATCAAACTTTTCCAAGGTTGATGCTATAAAGAGAAAGCAAGAAAATGGGTGGATCTCCCGGATTATCAATTCGTGGAGAAATGGGGAAACGGTATTCCGACCCCCCACTCCAAGAAGGAAGGCAACTTATCATGCCTTCAGGTATGACCACAGGAATAGTCGTGGTCACTGCAAGGGTGATCTGTCCCCATGCGGAGACACCCGTAGTGCAAGGGCCGTCGTGGCCACCCATGAGAGAATACCTAAGGCTCATTCTGAGCCCTTTGTATTCACTGCCACTGCCTCAACTCGGTGTGAATCTGCATGTCCCAGCTCATAGAACATTTCTCACCACCCGAGGACACAGGATAGGGAGGTTAGATGTCATGGTGTAAGTTTTCATGGGGCCTCTGGAAGGGGGATGCCTAAAAGGAAGGCACCACCTCCCCGGCCTCATGACACTCGCAACATGCATTCCTTCCACCCTTCCACGTGTCACGATGGAAGAGGAAACTTTGTGAGGAGATCATGCCCTATCCCGTTTAGACCTAGGACCGTGACTACTTCAATCACTAGATCAGGTCGGAAACGGCGATACAACATTCACCCGTGTTGGTGCTGTGGCAAAGTGGGACACTTTGCCATCGACTGTTGGCAAAACCCCTCTATGCCAAAGGCAAGGGCTTATCCACATTCACGGGATAGAGGTAGTCTTCCTGACAAGTTTTCTGGGGGAAGGCAGTCGAGTGCTTATGCTAACCGGAACCTAGGACCCAATATGATTTGGGTTCCTAAGGTAAGGTAATTCTCTCTTGCAGGGTAGTCTAGGTTCCCGTAAATATGATGGGAACCAGACAGTAGGTGTTCCAAGACTGAATCGGAACATGCATCTGGAATAACAGAAGAGATATCTAATTGAGCTTATTCACATCGAGCTCCTAATATGTTTTACCTGGGGGACTAAATGATAACTCTCATAATCCCAGGTACGTTTGCTCAGTTCCAGGACTTGAGTCATAGGGTATCCACATTTACATATATATATATATATATATATATATATATATATATATATATATATATATATATATATATATATATATATATATACATACATATTTATATGTATACTTCACTTGTATGTAAGTACATCTAAGGAATGTCAACTGGTATGAGGGTGATTGCAAGTCAGTGTTTTCTTGATCACTTTCTAGTTATCCTTGGATCATCTAATAACATGGAGGAAAAAGTCCTTATTACATTGGCCTTGAAAAGCTTATTTAGTGATCCTGGTTATTGTTCTAACCTCTTCTTTTAGTGTTCCCTTCATGAACTAGGAATTTATTTTATGATGGCAAATGTACAGATTTAAATAATGAACCTGTAGCATATGCAAAGCGTATTTACTAGCCTTTGAGGAAACTTAAAAGATATTCATCACTCGTTGCAGAAACCCTGAAAGAAATAATGAATTTTCCATCTGTTCACTAAAAACTAGCGAAGATTGTCATCAAGAAATATATGGAAAAGCCGGAAACCTGTTAAATTCATTCTAAATCCCTTTTATCTCACGTTGTCTCCCGCCGAGCTCATCTTTATGTATATTAGAATCCCGCCGACCTTTCACCTTCCATAAGAATCCCGCCGAAGGAGCAAACTCTACGAATCCCGCCGAACTTCGCAGGAAACACGCCAAATCCCGCAAGATTTCTACCGCCGACTCTTCCCATTCCCACCGACTCGCGGAATCTTGCCGAATCTCGCCGACTCTCTCCGCAGGGGACTCTCTCCTTCTCCGGCGGAAACTCGCCGAGGGCCAACTCGCCGACTCCCGCAAGACTCTCGCCGAACCGGTCTCCATCGCAGGTCTCCCGCCGAATCCCGCTGGAATCTCCCCGAATCATCTTCCCCTTTCATCGCTTCTCACCGCAAGTTTCCCGCAGGACGCTCACCTTACTCTTGGACGCTCTTCCGGCTTCAATTCTTGCCTCCAGGAATTTCTCCGCGTACACTCATCGGGTGTCCCTCGTCTTCTTCACACTAACCAACCGTCTACACCTTTAGGTAACCCTCCCTCACCCTTACTTGGACTTGATCGCTAGTGTCTCTTCCTTTTTGATTTTTGATTAAGCGTAGAATAGGGCTTCTCTCCCTAGATCTGCAATGGCTCCAAGGACAACTGCTGGGTTGGTCACTGGTTGCGAGCTAGTTCGAACTGGGTTCTCTCACGCCTCTGACGAATTCAGAAACATCATTTTGATGCTGGAAGAGGCTGGGCTATCATTCGTCCTGGAGCACCCGTGCAAAATCTTGGACAAAGAGGTGCTGGAGTTCTTCGTTACCGCAAGACTCCGGAATGGCGACTCTCTAATCAAAAGCAAGGTGGCTGGGGAAAAGGTCAAGATGTCTGCCAGCAAGCTGACCCGCTTCCTGCAGCTCTCTAGCTCGGAGCACGAGGACTATCTTGAGGAAGAAGACAAAAGCAGGACTCTCCTATTCTGTGGTCTCCCACGAGGAACTCGGTCAATTAAGCACAAGGATATGAATGAAGAAGGGAAGCTTTTGTCTGACATAATTGGAAAGGTACTCATCTGAAAGCCAGGATCTCATGACCATATCTCTGAGGATATGTTCAAGATCCTGGTGGCTATTGTCTGCCGTAAAAGGTTCAACTGGGGGGCCTTGCTGTTCGAGAAGATAAAGGACACCTTGAGCTCTCCGAGCTTTGGTCGAATCATAACTCTGTATCTAAATCAGCTAAATGGAGACAAGTTTGACATGAGTAAAGGTGTTCCTCTACACTACTTGAAGAAGATGGACTCAAGTGTGTTTGACAGATGGGAGAGGCGTATTGGGCAGACTGCCGTGGAAGAACAAGAGGACATATCTCCAGCCATAACCCCCAGTGAAATTCCTGATACTTTGACTGTAGGAATTGAGGGGGAGCCTCTACCCACTCAGACTGATATCGTAGCTGACATCTCCCAAATAGCCAGAGATGTTGTGGCAGATATACAAGAAGACAGTGAAGATGTGCCGGAGAGTGAGGAGGCCCTGAACCGGAACGATCAAGGAGCCGAAGCTGATGTACAGGGGATTGCTGACCAAGAGTTGGAAGAGGATGCTGATGAAGATGATGTCATGGATGATGAAGGAGAGGATGACGGCAATGAGGGACAAGAAGTATTGGAGACTCAGAATCTCATTGAACCTCCATCTGACAAGCACGCACCTGAGAGCGTTCCTGAGACCATTGGTGCACAAGTGGAGGGGGAGTCCGAGAAATCTGCAGATGCTGCAAGTATTCCTCCATTAGAGACTGTGCTGGTGTCTAGCTCTACAGGTGCTTCTGCTGAAGAGCAAGGCCAAGAAGTGCCTCAGAATATTCCTCTACGAGATGATATAGCCACTCACACCGTGAATATCATTCAGGGCATAGTGGATGAGCTTAAGACCTCTTTTGAAAAAGCTCAAAATAAAATGCTGAAAAGGATTAAGGAATCTGAAAATCTCATGCTCAAGAATATGGTGGAGATCAATCATAAACTCGACGTGATGGACAAGAAATTTGAAGAAAAATATACCGAGGCCGTCCAAGCCGTCACACTTCTTATGGCCGGATTGAAAAAGAACACCGATACTCTTGCTGTAGTAAATCAGAATGCTCATGTTGTAGCAAACAACATTCAAAAGTTTGACGGTAATATGGTCACTCTCAATGCCAATCAGCAGGCCTTGGTCACTGAATTCTCCCGGACCACAAAGCATATTGATGACTCACTGCACTCCTATGCAAACTTCATCGCAGTCGAAGCCAAAAGGGGGGAGAAGGAATACATAGCTAAGATGGCTGAGCTCCGAGAAGTCATGATCAAAAACTTCGAATAGTCAAACAAATACATCTACGACAGCAGCTGGTGGATGCTCCACCAGGCGTTAGGCGTCGCCTTGCCTGAAAATCCTGCGGATATTCATGCTCCTGAGACTTCTACGGCCGCTGAGGGAGTAAGTGCTGCTGAGGGAATAAGTGCAAGTGCTGCAGATGTTCCCATAAGTGAAGCTGATGCTAGGGCTTTTTCCAAAGCTAAACTGAGGAGTATGTTTGACCAAGAGGCCATAGCAAAAGCCAGGGGCAAGAGAAAAGCTCAGGAGGGGACCTCCAAGGAGACACTAGCTGAGAAGAGAATCAGAATGAGTGAGGAGGAAGTACGAAAACGAAAAGTGGAGTCCAGTTTCAAAGAACATCATCTTGGACACCTTCTGGCTACAAGAAAAAGGAGAACTCAATCGAAACGAAGTATACATCCAGTATGAGTGGGAAATGCACAAGACGTATGAAGCAAAACGAAACATCTTCTTCAGAAACAACACGGATGCAGATAAAGTTCCTCCTCCCAGATATTATCCGAAGCCTAAAGAGTATATGGAGAGGCAAAAGAAGAAGTATTTGGCGCAAAAACTCAAGGATGACTTAGCTAAGGAAAAATAGTCAACAATTTTTAGCTTGTCATTTTCTCTTAAGAACATTTAATGCTTATTGTTATTATATGAACAATTCTGAGATTATATGTGTATATATATATATATTGGTATATATATTTGAATTTGTGAATGACTCAAGTCTTGATCTGTTTGCTTATATTCTCTTGTGCTACATGTTTAGATTCTGAATGCTATTTTTATTTTTTTATTGATGTTATTCATCTTAGCTAGTAGGGTTTTGGCTTCGTCAAATAGGGGGAGATTGTTGGGTATTGTATCCACAATTATCTGGATTTGAGGAAGCCACCTGTCAAGCTAAGATGAATTCACAATGTATCTGATGAAACCTCTTAAGTTGTGCTTGCAGTTCTTCCACGCTAAGTGCACACCAATGTCAGGGTGCAGTAGGTCAATATACACGGGTCTGCACGACGTAATCCCTCGTTGAGCAGATCAGTGTGTTGGCCTACGTGTACTCTCTCTATTGGAGTGCACTTACTTTCAAGTACAGGGCCATGTTTATGCAAGAGAAGACAAGGAGCAAGGATGGGTCAAGGAGCAGCTCTTGGGTGGAAAGACGAAAATTCGTCTAAGTAAAATTCGACGAGAATCACCAAGTGATTCTCGCCGATTCGGCGAGAATCACTAGTGATTCTCGCCGAATCGTCGAGAATCATTAGTGATTCTCGCCGAATCGTCGAGAATCATTAGTGATTCTCGCCAACTCCTTCAGGCTACCTCAAAACGGTGCCAAGTAAGATTCGGCGAGAATCACTAATGATTCTCGCCGAACCCATCGTTGAGCAGGTCATGAAAACCAAGTTATATTCGTTGAGAATCAACAAGTGAATCGTCGAGAATCACTAGTGATTCTCGACGAACCGTCGAGAATCATTAACTGATTCTCGCCGATTCGTCGAGAATCACCAATGATTCTCGACGAATTTTACTTGGCGATTTCTCGGGATGTGCTGGACCGGATTCTGCCGCTGGACTAGTTTGAACCGGTTTTCGGGTTTCTACATGTGGGACCCACAACGATCATATTGTAAGTGTCTACAGTGTATAAATATATGGGTATTTTTGAACAGTAAAAGAGCGAAGAAGATAGGAAATACGCGAGCACGGACGAACCCTATAATCGCTGCTTCCGCTCCGCCGCCGCCGCTGCTGCTCGCGACAAGTTGTTCGCCGGTTGATCGTGGTTTCGCCCAGATTCTCCTACGACAGAAGCCTAGCTAAGCTTAGCGTCTCACGTGTCTATCCGGAGATCTCTTGTCTCTCGATTTGTAGATCGGGAAAAGCTTCCCCATCCGAATCGATCGAGACGATAGATCCTAGTGTGACCGTTGGTAGACCTAGCTTGCTTCGCTACGAAGTTTGGATCTCAAAGTACAGCAGCCGCGCACCGTCATTGCCGCCGATCCCGAACCAAGCCGTCGCTCGTATTGCCACCGCCGGTTCCGGGGAGATCCTCTCCAAGAGAGATCTAGGGTTGTAGACTCTTCGTTGACTTCACGAACACGTCGTCGAACGAAGAGGAACACCGTAGTCTCCAAATGAAGTTTGTATCTCGTGTACATTCTAGATTTACTTTTGTTGTAAAGGAACGTTTGTTCCGTGTTGTAAGGGTTGGGTGCAACCCGGTTTGTGGGAGTGTTGACTCCTACGTGTGGAAGGGTTCCTTCCGATAGTGCAAGGATTGGATTTCAATCCTGTTGGAGAAGTGACCGAGTCGTCCCTTGTTGGGAGATAGGTCGGAGGGGGAAAGTGGATGTACCCAAGTCGGGGAACCACTATAAATTGCCTGTGTATTATGTGTGTTGTGCTGTTTATTTTTATTGTGCAGGTACAATCTTAAAATTCCGCAAAAATGCTGCACGTCACCTATTCCCCTCCCCCCATTGGTGAAACTAGTTGACACTAGGTGGGCTTTCACAATGCCACCGAGGTAATTTTTTGCCTAGTTATATGTTAACTTCCTGATTCAACTACCATGGCCCGATCCCATCTCTTTTGGATTTTCTTGATGTTTTATTCTTCCGCTGCGTGCACAAGCGTTGTGCCATCCTCATAGAGAAACCCAACAGGCTCACCCTCATCTGTTTCCCTGATCTTGTGCCTAGTATGTTCTGTTCTATTTATTTATATAGCCCTTTCCTGGCTCTTTCTCTCTCCTTCTTCATAGGAGTGTTGTGAGTAAAGTTTCGAGGCGAAACTTTCTTTTAGGGGGAGTGGCTGTAACGCCCACAATTTTTTCTTTGTTTTGTTTGATCTTGGATTGGCGTTACGATGACGCATTTTTCCGGCACTTTGCCGTTGTAGAGCGTGGTCCTAGCTCTTTTGGTTCCTTGTGTAGCATGGTTGTCTCCTGTTGGCGAATTTCCCCACCTAGCTGGAGTCTGTTTGTGGTGACTCGGTTGGGCCTCTTAGGGAAATGCTTGTGTTTTGGCTTCGGGAGGTGTTAGCCCGAGCGTGCGATCGTCGGATGTTGTTTTCAACCTCACCGTTGCTTTCGTAGCTTGGTTGTTTAGCTACGGTGCGAGTTTTGGTCGAAGTCCGGGATCAATCGTTTTCGCGTCGTTTCAACAATTGTTTTTGTTAGATGTAATGTTTATAATGTTTGATGTGCTGTGTGTGCCTGATGTGGCCGAGCTTGTAGGCTGGTGCCTTGTCTTTTTGCTAAGGAGTTAGCAGGTTTCTTTTTTTTGTGTAAGTTTGGGTGACATGGCCTGGGTCACGGGCGTGACCCAGGGCGTGTCGTGCTCGGGTAGAGCTCTTTTTTTCTGTGGTCGACGATTTCTGGTCGACAGGTGTTTTTGGTAGGAACATGGCCTGTGACACGGTCGTCAGGCGGTGTTTTAGTGAGAACACGGCCGTGTCATAGGCGTGTCGTATCGGACACGGGCATGACACGGGGCGTGTCTCTATGTTCGACGATCGGCGCTCCACGATCATCGAGCGGTGTTTGAGTTGGTACACGGCCTGTGACACGGGCGTGTCACAGGGCGTGTCCCCTGTTTCGTCGAGCGGAGATCGACGTTCGTCGAGTGGGTAGGTGTGTGAGTACACGCCCCGTGACACGGGCATGTTGGGCCGTGTCACAGGCGTGTCTGGGTCTTGTCCTGTGTTTCGTCGAGTGGAGATCGACGTTCGTCGAGTAAGTACACGCCCCGTGACACGGGCGTGTCGGGCCGTGTCACGGGCGTGTCTTGGGCGTGTTCTGTACTTTTTCTCCTGAGTGCACCTTTTGTTGTCGTGAACCGTTTTTCCTCCTCATTTTCATCGTTCCCGGGTCGGGAGAGCTTCCAGCGGAAGGGTTTTGAGAGGAGGCGGTGGTTTTCTTTTGTCCAGTGTTTGCGGGAGGAGGCTCGTTTTTCTTGTGTGATAGCGGATTTGGCTTGCTCTCGTCTAGATCTTCCCTTCCATGTAAGTTTTTCTTGATTTAGGGTTGATTCTAGGAGTTGAGAATATCTATTTTCTTCTCTTTTCCTCAAGCTTCAGTTTTGGTCTTCTAGGTGGCCAATCTTGCCGCCGGTGCCAAGCTTGGGTGGTAGTTGTTATTTTTCCTTGAGGTAGAGGCAAGTGGCTCCCTTGCCCTTGCCAAATTATTTCTAACCCATGCTCTATTTTCATTCCTTGTGCAATAGCTCTGTTCTCTTTGTTTTCCTCCCTAGAGCAGCAGGTTGAGTTATTACATCAAGCATTAAATCAAGTGGCTGATCCTTTATTTTTTTCTAGAATTTAAATCAATGTTCTCTCGTCTGTCTGAGGTTTGGTGTCCAGTGGGTAGCTAGAGTTAGGGTGAGGCTGCGGTTAGTTACAGTTTAGGTTTAGTTGCGGTAGCCCCGAGTAGTTAGGATGGAATGGAGGGTTGGGATTAAATTTCCAACTCTCTGTTTTCGCGCGTTGAGAGAGTTTAGGCTGCAGTTTTAACTAAAACTTACGTTTACCCTAAGTGGAAAGCGCTGACAGCGTCGAGTGAGCCGAGTTCACTCAACGCCGTCACCCAGCATAGGATTGGGGCTAAGTATTTTGGGCGTCAAGTGAGTGGAGCTTACTCAACGTCGCATCGAGTGGGCTCGAATTTTCTGTCTTGGGTTAGTGTGTTTCCTTAGGATTGTTAGTGTGACTTTTCCCTTTCTCTAGGCGGTGGTATTGGGTGTTCGGCTAGTTTTGCTTTCCGACTCTTGGGTTGTGGCAGGTGGTGGAGTTTTGGTGGCCTCTAGAGGGGTTGATTTTGATGTTGAGAGATGTGGCCACCGCCTTTTTCCACGGTTTGGGTTGGTGTGAGTGGGACCCTAAAGCTGCCACTGTTTGACCCCTTAGCCCTTTTTGGATCTGATTTTGGTTATGTATTCAGATCCATGTTTTGACCACTGCCACTTACCCACGTGTTAGAACTGTTAGTCCCTTTCCTGTTTATGTTTTCTCTTCTTTTGGGCATATATGTATATGTCTCGTTGCTGTTGCAGTCTCCTTGTAGGGCATGTTTCTTTTATTGCTCGCACTTGGTGTGCTTTGCTGTGCTTTAGACAGTGCTCTTTTCTTACTGTCATGCCCTTTCTTTTGCTTATAGCAGTTTGTTGCCGGGTTGGTAAACCCTTCTTATTTGCTCATAAATCTAATGCTCTATTTACCTTTTGATTATTTTCTTGCTGAGATGTTCTTTTCTTGAATGGCTCAGGTCAAGGTTGTAGCCAGTTCTGCGGCTAGTTCTTTTAGAGGGGCTGGTTGGTGGCCTCTTGGGTAGCTGAGATAGCGGATCCCCGATTTTGTGAGGTAGTTCTTTACCTTTCTGTATAGACATACATACTCACCAGTGGGTTCATGTCAGGTTGTTGACGCCCACTGGTGGCTTCTTGCGATGCTGGTATGAACTTAAACTGCTATTTTTGCCTATTTGTGGTTGTTTACTTGCTTCTGGGAAGGATTTATGCTAGGTTGCATGCTAGATGTTTTATACCCTAAAAGCATTATAATATGTACCTCATGCATAACATATTTATGAAACAAATACACTATATTTCCTTAGCGTAAAAAGACTATCTTTCATATATATTATATTCACTTTAGAGTCGTGCATACCATGAGTCGTCCCTCAGGGACACTTATGCTCGTATAGGATGTCAATTTAATTGAACCAAAGTATTTTCTGCTGCGTATAAATATACTTTTAATTGTGGACTAGCTGATCCACCGTGCCGAGGGATACGACCTTTCAACATAACTGATTTTCTTTCATAATTAATCAACAATTTTCCTTTAAATCTAAGGTTTGGAGTTTTGCCCGAGCGTGTGCAGTTATCCCATGCACGACGTGGCATCATGGCACGTGTTTTCTCTTGCTCTGATACGATTTTATCGTTGATAAAATGCGGGTTGTGACACAAGGTTGCATGTGCATAAAGTATAATGTGGTGGGTTTTCAGTATTGGAGGGTCGATGCACCGACGCCAATACGTTGACTCGGCAAGTGTGGTTTAGCACTTGGCCAAATAAAGTCTGGTGCGCCAGCAAGCAAGAGTACGCAGGAGCTCTGCTTAGTGCACCAGCGTTGAGGCGTATGATAGGTCTGACTGGTAGTGCAATTACTGGTTTAGTGGTGGTCGAGGCCCAACCCACCGCTTTCGTTTGCCACTACTAAGGTATCCTGGGAGGTTCGGCTCCAAAAAGCGGGAACTAAAGGTCTGTGTACACAGAGTCGAGTGGGTGAGTTACACTTGCATGTTCACATCATAGCATAATTGTACTTAATAGCATAATCATTGCATATAACCCAACACCTATTATATAAGTGCTATAGGATGCTTATACAATAGGCCCTGCAAAACGACCCCTTGGTCTATTAGTTCGTGCGAGCGTGCTTATAAATTAAGGTTTTATTCAGTAAATATATATATATGCTTTATCGAAAACTGACACCTCATCATATAAATTGGTATGGGACTTTTTATACGATAGGAGCCCTACAAAAGATCCCTTGGCTTATGTGTTTTCATATAAATTAGGGTTACTTTTCTTGTTCAGACTTTTTACCTTCATTCTATCTTATATACTATAAAACTGCTAGTTTAGTTTCGCCGCCATATGCTTATTTATTATTCTCCACCTTCATCTCCTCTCCTTTTCTTCTCCCCACTCGGTGCCTAGGAGGCATGGGGGAAGGGGCGGGGGATGATAGGACTTAGTCTTTTAGACTAACGGTTTTCGAACCACATCATTTTAGTTGACCATGGAGCCCAGCTTGGAGGAGCAGCCCCGGAGGTCTGCACGCTTGGAGATGGGGCAGTCTAGTATCGGAGTTCAGATGGCAGGGACTGTGAGTCCTGTTCGCTACTAGTTGTTTTAGTTTGGCTTTCGCGATGAGAGATATGTAGTGAGGACTTGATGTACTAGACATGAGCCCAAGATTTAGTAGTTTTATTATTTCTGTGGACACTCCCTTTGTGGAGTTTATTTACTATATATGTGATTTGCGTGTACTTGCTTTATTATTTTTCTACAGTTGTGATCGATTTGGCTGATAGGATCGGCATTTTGTAGTGATGACCTTCTCGGGCATGAAGGTGTCACCGCAAAGCTGCGGTTCTGGGCCTAAGACCCCGGTGTTTCAGAAAAAAGGGGGGGGGGGGTCTTACACTAGATTCACCATCCTTAAATTAACATGAGAATGTTGAATTTAGTTCAATTTACACCCCACTAGGACACATATTATAATGTGTACTGCAAGACAATATTGCGCTTGCAGGTTAGACAAAAATAGTAAGAAGTCAAAGACAATTCAATTGTTAAAGAAATGGTCAAGTAATTTAAAACCAAAAAGTTAAAAGATGAGGAAAATAATTTTAATCAACTAAATCTGTTGATTAATCAACCTGCGGATGAGATCTGAGATTCAATCCCAGCCATTGATTAAAATATCAACAAAATAGGATATTGACTTTCTGCCTTCTGATCTATATAATTAATTATAAATAGAAATACTTGTGCATAAAGCAAAAGCACTGTTCCTTGCCCTCTCCCGCCCGTACTCACTGTATCGACGTAAAGCCGTTCTCGCTATGTATTCGAAATTCAGCAGCAAAATGACGCCCAAAGGTCAGGATTTTCTCTTTGAGGGAGCAGAGGTTGTTCGCAATGGTTTCATTGATGCTCCTAAAAAGATCCAACATGTGCTTCATCTTCTACAAAAATCTGACCTAGCTTTCGTCTTAACCGAGCCCTGTCTGCTGTGGAAGAGGGAAGTGTTAGAATTATTTTCGAATGTCAAAGCAGGTGCATCAGCAGGCAAAGTTAAGACTGTAGTAAGTGGGAAGAAGATAATGATTTCCCCCAGAAGGCTTAGCAAGACACTGCAGTTGCCAAAGCTCACTGTGAATGATGACGATGATGAACTGGCATAGGATGACATTAAAACTACAATGAAATGGTGTGGGTTGTCCAAGCACTCCACCGACTCAATCTTAAGAAAAGAACTCAACCTAAGAGGTAAGTTCTTAGCTGATATTGTTGGAAAAGCTTTACTCTTCAAAACTGGATCCCACGATAAAATATCGAAGAAGATGTTCGAGGTAATCGCAAGAATTATCTTGTCAAAGAAGGCCTGCTGGGGAAAAATCCTATTTGAGAGGATTTTTGAATGTATTGCTGAGCCAAATCTAGGGAGAATAATGTCCTTGTTTCTGCGACAATCTGTCCCAGAAATTCTGAATTTAAATCTTGGAGCAAGAATACACCACATCAGGAGAATGGACATCAAAATGTTGGAGAGGTGGGATAGGGTACTTCAACCCCATGGACCATCAGCTGTAGAAAGGAAAGGAAAGTAAATTACTGCCTCTGAGCACAACTCCTCCAGCAACTCTTCTGAGGAGGAATAACCCCCTAACCCTGAACTGTCATCCTCTGCTGAAGAGTCCAAGAACAACATGGACATTCAGGTATCAGCCTCTTCTAAACTTACCCCTCTAAGTCGTGTAAGAAGACTAGAGTCAGATATTGTCCCTGAAGATGATGAGCCAGCTACTGAGTTGGCTGAAACAGTTGCAAAGGAATCTATTGACACGATATCTGTAAGGATGGATGAAGATGCCTCCAGATTGGATGATGCAAATAGGCATCTGCCTATATCTGATGATGATGATGATGCTCCTAGGCCTCAGAGTGAGGGGGATATCAAAATAGCATCAAGTAAAGAAATTATTATATCTGAAGAAGAGCATCCACTGGATAAAGTTATGGAAACTCCAAGTGCTGAGGAAAGTAATGCTCCAGTTGAGTGGGAGCAACTGATAAAAGTGATAATGCAAGATGCATTATTTTTGGTGGAGTAGCTAAAAGTCCCTCCAGTAGTAGTACAGACTGCTGTAGGTGATAATGATATAGCTGATTTTACTGACCTGCATGCAAATGAAAGCATGATAGAGGTTGAGGGGGAGATACCATCTGATCTCCATGCTCATGAAGTACATGATTTAGTTTCCTCATAATCTGAGAAAGAGGAATATAGTCATGAGAAATCACACTCCTCATCACATCCAGAAAATGAACAGTGTAAGAGTGACACTGCTCAAGGAACAGGGAGCAATCTAGTACAAGAAGCTCTAGATGTGGTCATATCTGCCAGAGTTGATCAGCTGCCACCAACATTCCTAGACAAGCTAAAGGGTTTGCTGGATGAGCAGAGGAGGGCACTAGAAAATTATGTGGATGAGGCCCTCAAGGATGTTAGAAATGATCAGGCAACAAAGATCAAATCTATAAGATTTGAAGTAAATCTGCTGAAAGGAGAAACAGTCAAATTCTTTACAAGAGCTGCTCAACTGTAGATTATACCATGGAAAAGCAGGATGTGTTAGGCCAGAACATTGTTGTTATCATAGAAAATCAAAAGATTAAGGCCAAGAATAGTGTGACAATCCATGAAAATGATAAAATTCTGAGAAGTGAACCGAACACTGAAATCTTCACAAAGATGGATGCCTGCACCAAAATACTTGATGACCATATGTTGGAAGTCAAGAATCATGTCACTACTATAGTAAACTACATGGAAAAAGAAAGAAGCAAGGCTTATAGCTCCCAAACCATTGAAGTTATTGAAGAAGTCAAAAAGGGGGAGAGAAGCCATAAGGACTAACACAGAGAATATGGTTTGGGAAACTAATGCGGTGAGAGGCTCATTGGGATTAGAGCCAGTGCAATATGACAATATCCCAATGATGCCTCCTCAAGTGCTAGAGATTTTGAATAGAGAACCTGCTCAAGATAATCAAGAGTATGATGTATATATAGAAGAGTGTGATAGTGGTGGTAATTAGTGGGGAGTGTAGTCCACTATTGCTGAAATTCCTTCCTTCAGCCCCACTGTAGACCATACACTACAAACAAAAGAATTGACTACCACTGCTAGAACTGAAGAGGAAATCATGATGAGGAAGAGGAAATACAGAGAAGAAATGGAAAAAATGCCTGATTTTGTGCAATGGAGCCCAGAGTCCAGATCTATCATCCTACTTACTTGGGATCAGATCAAAAATAAAAGAGCAGACAGAGGCAAATGATATAATAAAATGGAATGGGATAAGATGGAGATGAGGGACATGGAAAGAAGAATCTACTGGAGGAATAGAAATGCAAACCTTTTACCTCCTAATGTTGTTGAACCCTCTAAGTACTTTCCCAAGCCTCATTGCTACTTTCAGAGGTAGAAAGAAAAAGCAAAAACTGAAGCTGGAAATGATAAACCAACTAAGTCTAAGGCTACTGATGATGCAGACAAAAAGGGAAAGAAGACAGTTGGGACAGAAGACAAACCAGCAAAGAAATCCAAAGGCAGTGGGATTATGATAAGGGAACCTTAAACATGAAAAAGTTTCAGGTTTTGCTTATAGGGCCAAGGAATGTGACATTTTGTTTATTACACAAACATTAATTCCTTATATGTTAAATAGAACATCATTTGCTATAATTATGATTTGTCTGATTTATCATTTACTATGATTATGATTCATCTGATGTATGTTGTGATAATATCTTTTGTATGTGTAGCATAAGTATGTTGGTGTATACATTATCTTAGGCTTTGACTTCTTCAAATAGGGGGAGATTGTTGGGTCCATTGATCCCAATGTCCTGGATTTGAAGAAGGACTGACAAATAATATATACACATGTTGTGAACTAACTTGTGCTCAAGTTTAATGATTGCAGGATGTCCTAGTAATAATGATGAGACAGATAGTCTAAGTGGCTAAGACACAGGTAAACACTTACCTAAGGTGTGGAAAGATAGAAAACTATCCAAGTCCACAAACGTTGAGTGAAGGCCATTCACTCAACGCTAAATGACTTATAGCACTGAGTTAAGGCTGTAACGCAGCAAAATTCGAAAGAAGGACGAGCAGCGTCGTGAGCCAAGTTTGGGCCTTGGTGAGGGTCAAACGGCCTAGGACGCAGACATGTCCATGGCTATGTCGTACCGGGTTCGTCGAGAGCCCAGGAAGTCGACGATATTTCGCTCATTTCGTCGACTAGTGGGGGACACGCCCTCCGACACGCCCGTGTCAGAGGTACACTCCCATGTCACAGGCGTGTTCTCTCGAGTGTCGACACAGAGGTGTCGACATAGTGGTGTCGACATAATGGTGTCGACACAGAAGAGGTGTCGACAAAGAGGTGTCGACACAGTAGTGTCGACACAATGGTGTCGACACAGAGGAGGTGTCGACACAGGAAGGGAATACAGCCTATGACACGGGCGTGTCCATGGCCGTGTCTTACCGGGTTCGTCGAGCGCCGGTGGTGTCGACGTTTTTCGCTCGACGAAGTGTCGAGGCAGTGAACATGGTTCGGGACACGGGCATGTCCAGGGCCGTGTCGAGCGTGTTCGATGAATTTCTACGAGTTCGACCAAGAGGCAGTCGACGATCGTCGAGACTTCGCACACGGCCTGAGACACGGGCATGTCCCAGGCCGTGTCCTTCTCGGGTTGTGAGTCGGGACTTGTGAGGGGTTGTACACGGCCTGGAGCCCAGGCGTGTTCGGGTTGGACACGGCCGTGTCAAATGGACACGGGCATGTCCTGGTTTGGGTGCGACAGTTTCGGCATCGATTGGGGAACATGGCCTTGGACAAGGGCGTGTCACAAGTAGTGTTCGGCCCAGGTGTTTTGATTTTCAGTTCGAATCGTGTCCGTTCTTTCCCTTCTTTTGGGATCTGATGGTCCAGGGTTGCCCTTGTTGAGTTAAGTCCGGGAATAGGGTTTAGAAACCCTCATTCTTCTTCAAGCACTCTTTTTTTAAGACCTAGAGAGAAGGGAGAGCAAGGAAGGAGAACTAGGAGAGATCCGGCTGTCGGAGAAGCTTTAGTGCTCTAAATCGCGAGCCGAGTCCAGATCCGTGGAGGCAAGATCGTTACAAAGGTTTTCATCCGGCTAAGTTTCCATGGCTAGGAAGAGGGGTCGGAAGGTAACGACACTTCTCCTCTTGGTTTTAGGATGCATGTTTAGCATCTTTTACTTTCTAGTTTTTGGGCACCAAACTCTCAAATGAGCGGGGTTTGGGTCGCCAAGGCTCAAGAGGAACCTCCGGGTCGCTTGAGTCAGTCCCAGGCATGTTTTTGCATTAGAGATCCGCTCCGTTAGTGGATTAGGCATGGTGAGTGAAGCCATAGTCATGACCGTTAGTCCTACTCGGTGATGTTCCATGCGAGCTTTAAGGATTCGTAGAGATCCGTTGCAGCAAGATGTCGTTTGTGATGTTTGTGATGTTTTCCCCCTTTTCTCGAGTGAGTATGTGTAGTCAGAACCGGACAAGGTTAGCTCCTCAATGGCGGTAGATGGTTTCCTTGGTGGACGAGGTTAGCTTCGCATTGGTGGTAGATGGTTTCCTTGGTGCGCGGGAACGCTGCAGTACGATTGAGGGACTAGGGTGGATTTGTCTTGGATTGTGATGTGCCAAGGCGTGGATGTGTCTCCGTGGTCGGTTGGCTATGTCATGACGTGCAAGTCATGTGTGTAGAGTGTCCCGGCGAGACTAGTCCCCTTATGTGAGACTGACGAGAATGTTAAGCATGGGGCAAGCCCGGGCAATGAGGCCATGAGTGGGTGGGGTCCAGCAAGGCTTCTTAGAATCGGTCAGCGTGTTTGTTGGAATCCTGACATAAGAAGTCAGAGCTTTCAGGCAAGCCCAGGTCTAAGACCTTGAGCGGGTGGGGCCTTGGCAAGAGTTCTGTGTGGCGACTTGTATGTCATTGGGGGAATGTTGGTAACCCCCCCCCCCCCCCCCCCCCCCGCCCGTTGTTTGCGGCTTTATGCCAATGGGTAAATGATGAGTACCCATATGATGTGATGATGTGCTAGATACATACAATATGGGGTGCCTTGGGTGAAGCCCGGGTTTTTGCATACATGCTGCATAAGTAGGCCCTTTCATTATATGCTCAACAATAGAGAGTGTGTATGTTGTTTGAGACATCCAAGCCTGTTCTTAGTGCATTACTTGTTTATATATATATATATATATATATTGTATACGAAGTGCTGACTTGCAGGTTGGAGGGGTTCCCCGGGGTCCGTTAGGGGCGGCCAGGAGGAGATGTATTTGTTACACAGTTTGAGGTCAGCCTTTGCTGACCCACGTTACAATCAAATTTTTACAGGGCAAGGATCGCAAGCAGGAGCTAGCTCGCCGGCCAAAAGGGCCTAAGCCTCATGAAGTGTTACCGTTTTTGCTGTAGCTCTACTTTTATGACATTTTATGTTTGATGCTCTTATTTTTCGGCTTGCATGTCGAGGTAGTCTAGGAGTGCTAATGCACATTTATGACTGGTGCTATTATTTGAGCGTTGGACTCACTTTTGTTGTAAGGCCTTAAGGCCGCTTCGATACTCCTATATGTTGTGGATAACTTCTAGTCTGTTTGTTTTTTCCGCTGTGTTGTGGGTATAAGTTTTGGGATTTGGTAGTTATATCATCTTATAATACTGAAGCTATGGCGTCTGTATGTTGTGGGGCCCCGGCCGGACCCATATTATACGGTCATTATAGGGGAGGTGTTACAATTTGGTATCGGAGGAAGGTTAAGTTCAAGGTCAGTGCTTATAGAAGTTATCCACATAGGAGTAATGCGGGACCATGAGTGTCCTTATGTTTGAGTCTTGCGATTAGAGACTGATTCCTTATTTTCTTGCTTCCTTGAAGAGTGCAAGCAACGAGGCGGGTATGACGAGACCAAGAGAATAGCTTTCGGCGAGCAGCGCCACAGCTCAGGGTCCTTTGGGCATGGGTGTAAACCTGACCGACTTCTGCCGCATGCTTGCAGAAGCAATGGTGGCAGCCCAAGCTGCAGCAACAGCTCAGGTAGCGACCCCTGCTACACCGGATACGGCGACAGCTGTGCCGGGTGGAGAAGTCAGGCGAGTAGAACCTTTGGCCGAAAGGGTGGTTGTCGAGCAAGGAGACCGGCAGATGAAGTACTTTCTGAGCTTCCATCCCCCGACATTCAAGGGTGTCGGTACTCCGACTGATGCGGAGGATTGGTGGTCACGAATTCAAGAGCTTTTGAGGGCGGCAGAGATGCCGGAAGAGAAGAAATCTGAGTTTGTGGCCTTTATGTTGGAGGGAGATGCAAAGTTGTGGTGGGTGAGCCATAGCGGCCGCCAGTTTCCTGGACGCACGCCATCCATGGAAGAATTTGGCAATGCCTACCTAAAGAAATACATACCTATTTCGACAAGGTTGGCCCTTCAGAGGCAATTTCTGCACATGATGCAGCGAGATAAGACGTGGACGAGTATGTTCAGGAGTTCAGTCGTTTGGGTCGTTACGCGGGGACAACCATGTCGGACGATGAAGAGAGGGATAACCTCTTATATCAGGGGCTGAGGGAGAATCTAAGGCAACCCCTCATCGCCATGAAGAGAGCAGGTTTCAATGAGTTGGTTGAGGTGGCCAGGACGTTGGAGAGTGATCTGGAGCGGAGCCAACGTTGTAAAGGTTTTGCGCCCAAGCAAGGATAAGCGAAGCCTTCTCAATCCTAAGGAAAGTCGGAAGGGAATAGATGGAGGAGGAAGCCTCACCCGTACAAGTCCGGTGAGAAAAGTAAGTGGACAACCGGAGGGTCTCACTCTAAGGGGCCACCGATATGCTTCAACTGTGGTAAGGTGGGGCACATTGCTCATTTTTGTAACCAAGGAAGTGTGGTGCAGGAGGCAAGGCAGGAGCAAACTATGCGCTCCGGCCACAATGCCGCAGAGAAAGGGAAGATGGCGGAGTCTAGCGCTTCTCGGTTTCAACCAGTGCAACCAAGGGCCTACAACCTTGGACAACAAGAAGCGATCCGCCAACCCGATGTGGTGACAGGTATGAGGAAGTTTAAGTTTAACCTTGTGCTTCATGCTTTTAGACCGTTATGATTGATGTCTATGTTTTAGGCTTTGTGTTAGTTTCCGGATACCCTTCTAAAGTATTGTTTGATACGGGAGCGTCACACTCCTTTCTTGCGGAGAGCTTCATCCGGAGGATTGGGGTTGAATCGTTTTCGGTGGATGCGGAACTGAAGGTGCGCATGCCCAATGGGTCATTCATGACCACCGGGAAGAAAGGGTGCATTTGTTGGGAACTAACCGGAGTACACTTCGTGTTGATAGCGGCGGTCCTACCGTTAGTCGAGTTTGATGTGATTTTGGGAATAGACTGGCTAGCGGAGCAGCATTCCAGTATTGATTGCTTATCCAAGGTGGTGACCCTAAGAAGCGAAGGGTAGACGGAGGTCGAATTTGAGGGCCTTAATGGAGTGGCCTGTTCTCTGATTTTAGTCTTGCAGTTGGCGCGGGCAGTTAGCCAGGGTGGAGTAGCGCTTGTAGCGTTATTGGAGGTTCTCCTTTCCAGGTTATCACTTAGGGAAGTGCCAGTGGTGGCAGAGTTCGAGGATGTATTCCCAGATGAACTTCCTGGAGTGCCTCCTCGACGGGAGATCGATTTCTCGATTGAGTTAGTACCGGAGACTAGGCCGGTGTCGCGTCATCCGTTTAGGATGGCACCAAAGGAGTTGGATGAACTTAAGGTACAGTTGCAGGAACTATTGGAGCAAGGGTATATCAGACCCAATTCTTCACCGTAGAGCGCGCCGGTGTTGTTTGTAAAGAAGAAAGATGGTAGTATACAGCTGTGCATAGACTACCAAGAGCTGATTAATTGACCGTCAAGAATAAATATCTAATTCCTCGGATAGACGACCTGTTCGACCAGTTGGTGGGGTCGGTAGTGTATTCAAAGTTGGACTTGAGGTCAGGATACTATCAGTTTTTGATTCGGGATGAGGACATGCCCAAGATCGCATTTGGTACGAGGTATGGAAACTTCGAGTTCTCGGTGATGTCGTTCGGGCTGACGAACGCACCATCTGTATTCATGGATTTGGTGAATTGAGTATTTCAAAAATACTTGGACTCTTTTGTAGTTGTCTTTATTGACGACATCTTGGTGTATTCCAAATCAGAAGTGGAGCATGAGACTCACTTGAGAATGGTCTTACAAGTGTTGAGGGAGAACCAGTTGTATGCAAAGTTCTCGAAGTGCGAGTTCTGGTTAGAGAAGGTGGCATTTTTGGTCCATGTGATTAGTGAAGATGGGGTGGCGGTAGATCCAACAAAGGTGGAAGCCATCAGAGATTGGCCGATTTTGAGAACCGTGGCGGAAGTCCGAAGTTTTCTTGGACTAGACGAGTACTATAGAAGATTTGTGGAATACTTTTCGCGGATAGCTCTACCCCTCACCTCACTCACTCGTAAAGACCATAAGTTTGTGTGGACTCAAGAGTGCAGTCAGACATTTAAGATGCTGAAGGAAAGACTGATGACGGCTCCAATCCTAAGTCTACCGAAAGGGACCGAAGGATTTCAGATCTTCAGGGTAATAGCTTTTGGGTCTAGGCAGCTTAAGCCTCATGAGAGGAATTACCCCGTCCATGACTTGGAGTTGGCGGCGGTAATTTTCATGTTGAAAATGTGGCGACACTATGTCTATGGTGCGAAGGTAGAGATCTTCACGGATCATAAAAGCCTGAAGTATCTCTTAGAACAGAAGGACTTGAATATACGGCAGCGCAGGTGGGTCGAGTTCCTTGGAGACTATGAGGTGTCGATTCAGTATATGTCAGGCAAGGACAATGTGGTGGCCGATGCATTGAGTAGAAAATACTCTGGGCAAGGGAATTGGTTAGAAGCTCATGATGAGCGGTTGGTGCGGGAATGGGAGTCCCTTAGCATGGAGTGTGTAGCAAGAGGCGAGTCTAGCATTGCTCGATTAAACTGGATTGAAATGCAGAATGACTTGTCCGATCGTATACGGGAAACGACCCGTTTGGATGTAGAGTTTTAGCCATTTGTGGTGGAAGCTCAAAAAAGGCGAGAGCAGCGCCTGGGAGATTATTGACGGGATTCTGAGGAAGGACAGAAGGATTTGTGTACTGCAGTTCGGCAAGCTCCGTGAGGAGTTGATGTTTGAGGCTCACTTCACAAAGTCCTCCATTCATCCGGGCAGTATATAGATGTACTTGGATATAAAAAGATCCTTTTGGTGGCCTGGACTGAAGCGGGACGTAGCTTTGTACGTGAATCGATGTCAAACTTGTGCCTTGGTGAAGGCCCAGTGTCAGAAGCCGAGCGGGTTCCTGAAGCCTCTTCCAATCACCGAGTGGAAATTTCATGACATTTCCATGGATTTTGTGCATGGGTTACCTAGATCATAGCAGGGTAACGAGGCGATTTGTGTGATTGTGGATCGCTTAACCAAATTAGCTCACTTCATCCCAAACCGGAAGGAGGACAGCGTGGAGAAGCTGGTGGAGTTGTATGTTCGCAACATTGTGTGACTACATGGGATTCCTAAAAGTATAGTCAGCGATCGTGATGGACGTTTCACGTCCAAGGACTGGAGGTTGGTTCAAAAGAGTCTGGGCACGAAGCTAAAGTTCAGTACGGCTTTCCATCCTCAAACTAACGGGCAAACTGAATGGATGAACCGTACTATGGAGGATATGCTGAGGATGCGCGTTCTTGACTTCAAAAAGAAATGCGAGGATCACCTCTTCATGGTGGAGTTCGCATATAACAATAGTTACCAAGCAAGTATAAAGATGGCGCCATATGAAGCTCTGTATGGGAGGCGGTGTCGAACACCGATGTCATGGATAGAGGCGGGAGACACCAAACTATTGGGAAAAGAAGTGGTGGCGGATGCTTGTGAGTTGGTACGGACCATTCAAGAGCACATGATGGTGGCTCAAGATCGGCAAGAAAAATATTTTAATGCGCGCCACATGAAGTTGGAGTTCGCGGTAGGCGATTGGGTCTTTTTGAATATCAAGCCATTCAAAGGAGTTTAACGGATTCGCTGACTCAAGAAATTGAGTCCAAGGTTTTTAGGACCTTTTGAAGTTGTTGAACGGGTGGGACAAGCAGCGTACCAGTTGGTGTTGTCCGCAAAGTTGAGTGGATTGCATGACGTCTTCCATGTCTTCGTCTTGAGGAAAGCCTTGGTAGAGGCTAGTGTGGTGATCGAATCGGCATCGGTGCTGATAGAGGAAGACTTGAGGATGCGAGTCCATCCAATTGCTATAGAGGATTCAGAAATTCGGCAGTTGCGGAATAAAGAGGTCAAACTCGTAAACGTCCGATGGGACTACTGCGGCCGTGAGGAGTTCTCTTGGGTGCGAGAACAAACAATGTTGGAGGAATATCCAGAGTTTTTTTGTTCAGGTATCTTTTAAGTTTTGTGTACCGTTTTTTTTTTTTTGCTTTTTGGTAATTTCGAGACGAAATTCTTTTAAGGGGGAGAGAATTGTAACACCCCAAAATTCGAAAGAAGGATGAGCAGCATTGAGAGCCAAGTTTAGGCCATGGTGAGGGTCACACAGCCTAGGACAAGGGCGTGTCCATGGTCGTGTCGTACCGGCTTCGTCGAGATCCCGGGAAGTCGATGATTTTTCGCTCATTTTGTCGACTAGTGGGGGACACGCCCTCCGACATGCCCGTGTCGAAGGTACACGCCCGTGTCGTAGGCGTGTTCTCTCGAGTGTCGACACAATGGTGTCGACACAGAGGAGGTGTCGACAAAGAGGTGTCGACACAGTGGTGTCGACACAATGGTGTCGATACAGAGGACGTGTCGACACAGGCAGGGAACACGGCCTAGGACCCGGGCGTGTCCATGGCCGTTTCTTACCGGGTTCGTCGAGCGCCTGTGGTGTCGACGTTTTTCGCTCGACGAAGTGTCGAGGCAGTGAACATGGTTCGGGACACGGGCATGTCTAGGGCCGTATCGAGCGTGTTCGATGAATTTCTACGAGTTTGACGAAGAGGCAGTCGATGATCGTCGAGACTTCGAACATAGCCTGAGACACAGGCGTGTCCCAGGCCATGTCCTTCTCTGGTTGTGAGTCGGGACTTGTGAGGGGTTGGACATGGCCTAGAGCCCAGGTGTGTTCGGGTTGGACACAGCCGTGTCAAATATGACATGGGCGTTTCCTAGACCCGTGTCTTGGTATGGGGCGGCAGTTTCGGTGTCGATTGGGGAACACGGCCTTGGACACGGGCGTGTCACAAGCCGTGTTCGGCCCAGGTGTTTTGATTTTCAGTTCGGATCGTGGCCGTTCTTTCCCTTCTTTGGGATCTGATGGTCCAGGGTTGCCCTTACTGAGTTAAATCCGGGAATAGGGTTTAAAAACCCTCATTCTTCTTCAAGCACTCTCTTTCTAAGATCTAGAGAGATGGGAGAGAAAGGAAGGAGGTCTAGGAGAGATCCGGCTGTCGCAGAAGCTCCGGTGCTCCAAATCACGAGCCGAGTCCAGATCCATGGAGACAAGATCGTTGCGAAGGTTTTCATCCAGCTAAATTTCCATGTCTAGGAAGAGGGTTCGGAAGTTAACAACACTTCTTCTCTTAGTTTTAGGATGCATGTTTAGCATCTTTTACTTTCTAGTTTTTGGGCACCAAACTCTCAAATGAGAGGGGTTTGGGTTGCCAAGATTCAAGAGGAACCTCCGGGTCGATTGAGTCTGTACCCGACATGTTTTTGCATTAGAGATCCGCTTCGTTAGTGGATTAGGCATGGTGGGTGAAGCCGTAGTGGCGACCGTTAGTCCGACTCGGTGATGTTGCATGCGAGCTTTAAGGATTCATAGAGATCCGTTGCGTCCAGATGCCGTTTGTGATGTTTGTAATGTTTTCCCCCTTTTCTCGAGTGAGTACGTGTAGTCGGAACCGGATAAGGTTAGCTACTCAATGGTGGTAGATGGTTTCCTTGGTGGACGCGGTTAGCTCCGCATTGGTGGTAGATGGTTTCCTTGGTACGCGGGAATGCTGCAGTATGAATGAGGGACTAGGGTGGATTTGTCTTGGATTGTGATATGCCAAGGCGTGGATGTGTCTCCGTGGTCGGCTGGCTATCCCGTGACGTGTACGTCATGTGTGGAGAGTGTCCCGACAATACTAGTCCCCTTATGTGAGACTGACGAGAATGCCAAGCATGGTGCAAGCCTGGGCAATGAGCCATGAGTGGGTGGGGTTCAGCAAGGCTTCTTAGAATCAGTCAGTGTGTTTGTTGGAATCCTGATATGAGAAGTCAGAGCTTGCAGGCAAGCCTGGGTCTAAGACCTTAAGCGGGTGGGGCATTGACAAGATTTCCATGTGGCAGCTTGTATGTCGTTGGGGGAATGTTGGTAACCCCCCCCCTTTGTTTGAGGCTTTATGCCAATGGGGAAATGATGAGTACCCATATGATGTGATGATGTGCTAGATACATATATGATAGGGTGCCTTGGGTGAAGCCCGGGTTTTTGCATACATGCTGCATAAGTAGGCCCTTTCATTATATGCTCAACAATATAGAACGTGTATGTTATTTGAGACATCCAAGCCTGTTCTTAGTGCATTACTTGTATATATATATATTGTATACGAAGTGCTGACTTACAGGTTGGAGGGGTTCCCCGGGGTCCGTTAGGGGCGGCCGGGAGAAGATGTGTTTGTTACACAGTTTGAGGTCAGCCTTTGCTGACCCACGTTACAATCAAATTTTTACAGGGCAAGGATCGCAATCAGGAGCTAGCTCGCCGGCCAAAAGGGCCTAAGCCTCATGAAGTGTTACCATTTTTGCTGTAGCTCTACTTTTATGGCATTGTATGTTTGATTCTCTTGTTTTACAGCTTGCATGCCGAGGTAGTCTAGGAGTACTTATGCACATTTATGACTGGTGTTATTATTTGAGCGTTGGACTCACTTTTGTTGTAAGGTCTTAAGGCCGCTTCGATACTCCTATATGTTGTGGATAACTTCTAGTCTGTTTGCTTTTTCCGCTGTGCTGTGGTTATGTGTTTTGAGATTGGGTAGTTATATCATCTTATAATACTGAAGCTGTGGCATCTGTATGTTGTTGGCCCACGGCCGGACCCATATTATACGGTAATTACAGGGGAGGTGTTACAAAGGCTATACAGTCAAAGCCATGAAGTGGCAAGCTGAGAAAGCAGCCAAGTCCACAGGCATTGAGTGAAGTCCACTCACTCATCGCCATACCATTCAACGAACTCATAACCCAGTTCGATGAACTTTGAGCTCAGCTTGACAAAAAATGAAAGCTCAGTTCGAGGAACTCAGAGCTCAGTTCGACGAACTCAGAGTTCAGCTCAACGAATGTAAAAGCAATCAATGCATTTGAAAACTGTGAATGTGTTGACTAAATCTCAAAGTCAGTGTCGTTTCTTGACATAGAAATTAGGCTAAGTCCAAAAGCGTTATGGAGGTATTCATGGATGATTTCTCCGTGTTCAGTGAAAATTTTGATAGTTGTTTAGAAAACCTCGAAAAAAGTCTTAGAAAGATGCGAAGAAACTAACCTTGCCCTAAATTGGGAAAAATGTCATTTTATGGTGAGGGAAGGGTTAGTTTTGGGTCATAAAATTTCTGCAAGAGGTATTGAAGTAGACGTTGCTAAGATAGAAGTTATCGAGAAGTTGCCGCCTCCTACGAACATCAATGCTATAAGAAGTTTCCTAAGGCTTGTTGGCTTTTACCGTCGTTTCATAAAGGACTTCTCAAAGATCACCAAACCCCTTACCCATCTCTTAGAAAAAGACAGCCCATTCAATTTTGATGACCTTTGCCTATCTGCCTTTAATTTAATAAAAGAAAAATTAATTAATGCCTCGATTATGATAGCTCCGATGTGGGACCTTCCCTTTGAGATAATGTGTGATGCGAGTAGTTTTGCAGTGGGCGCCGTATTAGGTCAGCGCATATCTAAAAACTTTCACCCCATCTATTATGCAAGTAAGATGCTCACATCTTCACAGGAAAATTACACCACAACCGAGAAGGAGCTCCTAGCTGTAGTGTTCGCTTTTGATAAATTCCGACCTTAAATTACACTTTCAAAAATTATCATTTTTACGGACCACTCGGCCCTCAAATATCTTCTTGCCAAAACGGATGCCAAGTCGCGCTTTATTCGCTAGATCTTACTCCTTGAAGAGTTTGACTTAGAAATCCGTGATAAGTGAGAGCCGAGAATTTGGTCGTCGACAACCTCTCGCGCCTAGATAATCCTTTTATTGAAAATCTAGATGAAAAATCTTTTAATGACTATTTTCCTGGTGAGAAGCTGCTTTCAATTAGCACTTCTCCTTCTCCTTGGTTTGCACACATTGGCAACTACTTAGTGGCTCGTGTGTTCCCAAAAGAGTTCTCCGCTCAACAAAAGAAGAAATTCTTTTCTGAGTTGAAGAACAATTTTTGGGAGCACCCGTATCTTTTCAGAGTCTGTGTGGACCAAGTGATAAGGAGATGTGTTTCTTATAAAGAAGGATTAGATATTTTAAAAAACTTACATGAAGGTCCGACTGGTGGGCACTATCAAGCTGCTCGCACCGCTCACAAGGTGATTTGCGCGGGTTTTTACTGGCCTAGCCTGTTTAAAGATGTGCAAGCCTTTGCGAGTAGGTGTGATAATTGCCAACGGTCGGGCAACATGTCCAATAAAAATGAAATGCCACAAAATTATTTCCTTGAGTGCGAAATTTTCGACCTCTGGGGAATTGATTTTGTTGGCCCTCTTCCTTCTAGCTTCGGAAATAAGTATATTTTAGTGGTCGTTGATTATGTTTCACGATGGGCCGAAGCCCAAGCTCTTCCTACGAACGACTCCCGAGTTGTAGTTACTTTTTTAAAAAAATTATTCTCTCGATTTGGTACGCCGCGCACCATCATTAGCGATAGGGGTTCCCATTTCTGTAACACACAATTTTCTAAAATCTTCACTAAATACAGCGTTACACATAAGTTTTCAACCGCCTACCACCACCAAACTAACGGACAAGTCAAAGTAGTGAACAGAGAAATAAAAAGAATATTAGAAAAGACTGTTTCAACTTCTAGGAAAGACTGGTCAACCAAATTAGACGATGCTCTATGGTCCTACCGAACAGCATACAAAACTGCCCCCGGATGTACGTCGTATCGGGCGGTTTATGGAAAATTGTGTCATTTACCTGTAGAATTAGAACATCATGCTTTTTTGGGCCTTGCGATTCTTAAACTTCGATCCCCACTCTATCGGCGACCTTAGAAAATTTGAACTCAACGAACTGGATGAGTGGCACTCTTACGCATACAAAAATAACAAACTTTATAAAGAGCGGACGAAATGCTTTCACGATAAGCACTTAAGGCACCCAGAAATCTTTAAGTCGGTCGACCAGGTTCTTCTTTATAATTCTCGTTTACGTTTATTTCCTGGAAAATTAAAGTTACATTGGTCTGGGACGTTTTCTATTTTAGAAGGTCTTCCTTATGGTACTGTTTTAATTTCACATCCTGATAAGGGAAATTTCAAAGTGAGTGGTCAGCGTCTTAAACTATATTTTTCTGGTGATGATGATGTCAGTCCAAACAATGTTAAATTTCTTCTGCATGAACTTTGAACTCTAACTTGAGACTATTTTGTTTTTGTTAAAAACTTTAATTTTTTTATTTTGGTCAAAATATTTTTGGACAATATTTTTTGATGCGTCGAGCTCAAATGACGTTTTAAACAAAGGGTGCTCTTGGGAGGCAACCCAAGTTATCTTTTGTTTTCTTTATTTTTCAAATTTTTACCCCGTACGGACCCGACAAGTTGAGGCTTCTGCGATCGCCTGCTCCAACGCTGTTGAATCCATTACGAAGCCCAAAGAAGACATCTTATGAAGATCGAAAGTGCAAGCATGGGGTAGCGGCATCAATCAATATTCACAGTGCATAAATCCGGGGAAGTATCGGTTCTTCAATTCTGTACTTTTATTTATGTTTTAATTTTCTCTCTCTCTCTCTCATACCCCTTCTTTCTCCATTGAGGACAATGTCTATTTTAAACTTGGGGGAGGATTTCCTCTTTCTCTTATCTTTATTTTTGTTTCCTTCTAAACACTAAAAAAAATTTTTCATCTTAAAAATCCAAAAAAAGAGAATATTTCAAAATAAAAATATATATATATTTTTATTTTAAATTGATATTAATTTTTCAACAGTACCCCTTGCTTTTATTCTGTTTTTCTCAATGTTCCATTTAAAACAACTTAGTTAATTATAATTTTTCTAATCAATCTTTTTAATTATATTTCACAAGTAAAATGTTGGTCTTGCTGTGTTTCTAATTTATGGTAGCATGTTAAGGTGAAATACTGTTCTAAAACTCCCATTTCTATTAAGGTTTTTGATTTTTTTTTTATTTTCTTTACTTTCTTAAAAATATCTCATCCACTATTTTTCTTTTTATTTTTGGATATTTTTTGTAAAGTCAGCTTTTGATTAGCGTAGTAGATGTGAACGATTCTAGACTCAAATTATCCTAGTTTTTAAAAAGAGTTCGTTAGTCTCTATTTAATTTCTAGGACCTACTTCTTGAAATTTTTCAAAACTAATGCTTTAGGCAAACTTTAGGAGCATGAAAATGATGTAGGCCGTTTTTATTTTCGTTTGAGACTTCTCGCCAACCTTAAAATTATCCCCCTAGTTTGCCGCTTTTGAGCCTTTTTTCTGATTTTAATTGATAGTTCCACATTTCATTTCATTTTCACCAAAGCCAAATTTTTCCAACCCTTCTTATCACGCTAAACTTTTTGAGCTTCATAAATTTCATGTTGTGATAGGATTGTTTTGTAATTTTTGGAGATCTTTTTGAAAAATTATGCATAAAAGAAATGTTTAATTTTGTGGCCAATTTCAAAATGAAAAGACAAATATTTTAGGGCCTCTTGTTTAAAGAAAAAAAAATATGAAAAGAAAAAAGAAAAAAAAGGAAGAAAATATTTATGTTATTTATGAAAGTTTTGAAGCTCTTTATTTTGGTTTAGCATGATTTTAATCCTTCATGTTTATCTTTGAATTCCCTTCCTAATTTTATGCCTAAAACAAACGTTTCAGTTCTTTTAAGTCCTGTTGATTCATGCTCCTAGATTTTCTTTTAAGCTAAGTAAAGAAAAATAATAGACTAGTTAAGTCTTGTATTTAAATTTAGATTTTTGTTCCTTGTTTAATTTGGGTATAAAATGCCTCTTAGAATCCAGTAACATTTCAATGTGTTTTTTCATTTTGTTGCTTTGCTTAAGTTGTTTAAAGAATTTTGTTAAAAATTTTGGATGAATTATTTATGTTAGAAAAGTTTATAAAAATTGAAACCATGTTTAAGTAATTGTTCTAGGTCTACATTTCACATTCTCCCTACTTAGAATTTCTCATGGTACTTGTGTAGGCATAATTAGAACTTTTTGATTAGTCGCTTGTTATGATTAGCTAGTTTTTATATCTTTTCTTGAGGACAAGCAAAGTTTACGCTTGAGGGAATTTAATAGTTTGTTTTGTATTTAAGCTATTAGAGTTTTGTTTAGGTCTTTATTGTGCAAATCTTGTTTTATTAGCTTATATGTCCCCTCCTCTTGTATTTATTTATGCCACTAATGTTTTTGTGCTCTTTTGCAGGTTTTCTCAATTTTCAGCCAAAATGACCTGACACGGCCACCAACATGGCCGTGTCATGGCGCGTGTCACTTGTTACCAAAGAAATCAACCACCAGAGGAAAGTCCAGATTTCATCCCGAGCAGGACACAGACTCCAACACGGCCGTGTCTCGAGCTGTGTATCTGGCCGTATCAAGCAGGTCGTGTCAACATGAGGCATGTCAATGGGAGCCGATGACTTTCTAGAGACGGACACGGACACCAACACGGTTGTGTCGTCGGGCATGTCGCCACCTCCTCAATACATGCATCCCGCCATTAATGCGCCCCCGTCAAAGCCCATCAACTGCATATGACAAGGCCGCCAACACAGCCGTGTCGTTGGCCGTGTCACCATGGGCGTGCCCGTCGATTCGACGTTGCAATGATCATTTCCCTCCAGAACCAGAGCCCGAAGTCAACCAGTACGGGACACGGCCACAACACGGCCGTGTCGACCGGCTGCGTCATCTCCTCATAAATTTTTATAAATTCAGCCCTTCCCCCTTATTTCCAGGAGACTCCTGGAGTGTGTAAGGAGGTGCTGCCCTTTTGTTTTCTGAAGTTTTTCATGCATTTTCATAAGTTTTCTCTCTCATGTTTCATTTGAAGTCTTTCTTAATCCTAGCTTAGTGCTTTCCCTGTACTAGTTTCTACTTTCTTTTAGTAGCTTAATGTTAATGATAACATAGTTTTACTTTGCATGCACTTGTAATCTCTTATTTTCAAGTAGTAAGATCCTTGTGTTCATTAATAAAGAAGTGTTGTTTTCTCTTCACTTTCTACTTTGTTTTCATTACGTTCTTCTACCCATCTCTTTTCCACCACTTCACCATGAGTAACTAATACTTCCTGTACTCGATCCTGATGATTCGAGGTTCGAGTTGATTAAGTTATGATGCTTTAATTCTACTTTTTCTTTTTAAGGTTTAGACCTTGGATTACTCTTGATTAAACTTTGCTTTAAGATATATCATCGATATATATTTTCCATCTTAGCTTTAATTCTTGGCTAGACGAGAGGCCGATAGTTTGAAGTGATCACTCAAGAATAAAGAGAGTTGCACGCACCCCTAGAGAGACGCAGACGTTAAATCTCCCAGATTGGAGTGAAATCCAATAGCGGGGTTCACAGCATATGGCGAGCTTTAGTCCTCCGATTTAGACCAGAGTCGGTCTGACCTTCCTAAACTCAGGTTGGCACGTCTTTGAGAGAAGTGTGTTCATGCTTTAGTAACCTGCACGGTCAAGGTACTTTACCTTATTAAGCTAGAGTGTTTTTATCGCATTTGCTTATTCAATTATTATCGAGGTGATTCTCGATCGAGTATTTCTTTTTTCCATCGGTCAACCCCTTATTTTAATCGATAGTTGTGGTATTTCTAGTTTAGTGCCAGTAGTGCTTTCATTTTATGCAAGTGTTTTCCTTTATGCTAGTTGTCTTTCACTTTTTTGTTAGTAAACAACCTTAGTTCTCCTTCGATAAGATAGTAGCGTTCCAGTGAGTAAGATTACTCAATGGTTCCCAGATTTAAATACGACACTTGTGTCCCCTAGCTACAATTCGATACGTATACTTGCCTAAATTGATTGCTAGTTAGGTTGCTTTTCTTTTCTTAACGAATAGCAGGCCACCATCAGCCTTAACAAGCTAAAACGTAAAACACTCTGACACAAACTTCGCGATGTCATTCTTCATTCCTGACCACCAAATAATTTTCTTTAGATCCCTATACATCTTAGTGGAACCAGGATGGTAGGCTACATTGGAACCATGAGCTTTAGCACAGATCTTAGTCCGAATGTCTCCAAAGGCGGGTACACAAAATCTACCTCGATACTTCAAGGTATCCAACTCATCCAAGGAGAAATTAGGAAGCTCTCCCATCACAGTCCCATTGTAGAGGTGAAACAAATCCGGATCAACCTTCTGATGTGCTCTAGTTAGGGAAATCTTGGAGGTTTCTTCTACTTCTAGTCTAGCAGGCATAGTACTACCCCCAACCTCAATATCCATCATCAAGAATTCTTCTACCAAGGACTTTACCGACAGATTGAAAATTTTGGCGGTTTTTCTACTGAAAGAATCAACTACTACATTATCCTTTCCTGGATGATAAAAAATTTCCGCTTCATAATCAGCCACATATTCCAACCACTGATGTTGGCGCAGATTTAGCTCCTTCTGAGTGAAGATGTACTTCAAAATCTTATAGTCCGTATAGATCTTGCACAGCGCGCCATACAATAAGTGTCGTCAAAGCTTCAACGCATAAATTATAGTTGCGAAATCCAAATCATGCGTAGGATAGTTTCTCTCGTCAATCTTCAATTTCCTCGATCCATACGCGATCAACTTACCATCTTGCATTAAAACACAACCAAGTCTGATGTGTGATGCATCAATATACACAGCATACTCAACTCCTTCAGTAGGTCAGGTTAAAATTGGAGCAATACATAATCTCTTCTTCAACTCTTGAAAGGCTTCTTCACACTTATCACACCAAATGAACGCGGTGTTTTTCTGTGTAAGTCTATTTATAGGAGCAGACAACATAGAAAACCCTTCCACGAATCTTCTATAGTAGCCCGTCAGGCCTACAAAACTCCTAATCTCCTTAGGTGTCGAAGCTCTCTCTCATTCCATCACAGCAGAAATCTTGGTCGGGTCAACAGAAATACCTTCCTTGCTTACAACAAGACCCAAAAAGGACACCTGCGGTAGCCAGAACTCACACTTGCTCAACTTTGCATATAACTTATGCTCCCTCAGGGTCGACAAAACAAAACGCAAATGCTAAGTATGCTCCTCAACATTACGGAAATACACCAAGACATCATCTATAAACACAATAACAAATCGGTCCAAGAAATACTTAAACACCCTATTCATCAAATCCATGAAAGCAGAGGGTGCATTGGTTAAACCAAAATACATCACCAAAAACTCATAATGTCCATGCCGTGAATGGAAAGCGGTACGTGGAATATCTGCCTCACGAATTCTCAACTGGTGGTACACTGAGCGAAGATCGATCTTTGAAAATACCGAGCTACCACACAACTGATCGAATAGATCATCAATCCTTGGCAGGGGATATCTATTCTTAATGGTCACCTTATTCAATTCTCCGTAATCGATGCAAAGCCTTATCGATCCATCTTTCTTCTTGACGAACAAAATAGGTGCACCCCACGGAGAAGAACTTGGTCTAATAAAGCCACACCTCAACAACTCATCGAGTAGAGCACGCAACTCATCCAACTCTCACGGGGCCATATGGTATGGTGCCTTAGCAATCGGGTGAGTACCTGGCTCGAGGTCTATCACAAACTCCACATCTCTCTTAGTGGGAAGTCTTGGAAGACTCAAGAAAAACATCTAGAAACTCTCGCACCACCAAGACATCCTCAAGACGTAGCGTAATAAAAGCTGTTTCCAGAGCAGAAATAGAAACTAAAAATGCCTCGCAACCAGACTCTATAGCACAACAAGCATGTACTGCAGAAATGATAGGGGAAACCCTGTCTGGAAATCCATAAATGCTCATAGGTTGGTCGTTGTCCATCCTGAAATCAAATCGCTTAGCCTTGCACTGGATGACCGCATCGTGCTTGCACAACCAGTCCATGCCCAAAATCATATCAAAATCAGCGAGATCTAAAATCATCAGATCCGCAAAGTCCATAAAATTTCCAAGATAAATAGGGCATCTCAGAACTCCTTGGTTAGATATCACCGAATCACCGGAGGGAATTTTGACGTTGATGGAATCCTCTAACTTAACCACGTCCAAACGATGTCTATTTACAAAACTCTGTACCACAAAGGGATGGGTGGCACCCGAATTGAAACGGATGCGCGCCCACCTATTTCGCACCTTAAACTCCCCTAAGACCATATCATACGTAACTAAACGAATGAAAACTATAACAAACAATGGAGAGTAAAAGTCAAGCTAGAATCTAGCATGATATGACCTGGGTAGAGGTCTGAGCATCCTCTCTAGTCACCACATTTAGCTTTCCATTACCTTTGTCCTGGTTTGGTGGCAGCGGAAGAGCTCGATGCGTGGCAGGCTGTATTGCGGACTGATCCTGGGGGCACGACTTCTGTTGTCCCTTCTGCCCGCACTAGAAGAAAATCCTTTATTTCATCCAGCAACGACTCACATCATGCCCCCATCTTTGAACAGTATGAGCACACCAAATCCCCCTTGGGTGCGCCATGGATGACGAGCACCCGCTGCTGCTTCTGAATAGCAGTCTTCTTGAAACACCTATCATAAGGATGGCTAAGTTGACCACAGAAGCTACATATTTCCCAACTTTCCTTCTTCGATGAAGGGCCAGATGCCCTATTGCTTCCATCTTCAACGTCTTTCCTCTTCTCTTTTCTCGCTGCAGCACCTTGGTTCTTGGCGTTTTCAATCGCCTCCACTTTCAATGCAGCTTCCAGTGCCATAGCATAACTGTGAGCTATATAAGTGCATGCCAACTGCTGGACATCGCTTCTTAGTCCTCCCAGGAAACGTTTCACTCCACCCTCCTCAGAAGCTACTAAATCAGGAGCAAACCTACTCAGTTTGCTAAACTCAATCTCGTATTCGCTCACATTGAGCTGTCTCTGCTTCAAATGTAGGAAATTGTTCATCAATCGGTGTTGCTTGATAGTGGGTAGAAACTTTTTCAGGAGCATCTTCTTGAAGGACTCCCAAGAACATCCTTATGCCAAACTTTCCTTCTCTCGAATCCACCAGGTCTTTGCTAGGCCTTTTAGCTGATAGGCTGCAAGAATCACCCTCTGGGATTCAACAATCCCCTAATACGTAAACATCTCATCCCTAGTGATAATCCATTCATCGAAAACCATGAAATCAGCACTCCCGTCATAAGTGAGAGGCCTCAATCGCTGGAAATGCGATATAAGGTTCATATCTGGCGGTAACGTCACTGAGGGCACTAGAGGGGCAGGGTTATCAGGCATGGATTGTCGCAAGGCAGGATGTTGCACTAAAGGTTGCTACGCGGGAGAGGCAACGATCAAAGACTGAATTTGTGATTGCATTACAACCAATTATCTCGACAGAGCATCATTGCTGTGATGCAGACCCTCTATAATCGCATCCCTTTGCGCTCCTGATGACTCGCCCTCCAACTGGGGAGTCAACCTCGTCGCAACATGCTTTGGCAACATTTCTAAAAGGCAACAAACAACTCATCAAAATCCTAGATTACATCTAAGCCACTCAACTAGTTCAGACCAAACTTAAAGACACTTGCCTAAGCTGCAACTTGCTCTGCAATTTTATAATGATGATATGTCCTACTTAGGATGATATCCTCTCATCCCATTTACTCATGTGCCTATGATATGAATGCATGAATTCTTCACTCTTCTTTGAAATCATGTGTGTACATGTGTCATCATGTAAACCTTAACTTAGCAGGCTTGTTTATGCAATGATATGCTATGTATGCAGTGTTATGCATTCAAATAAAGGCATTAATGCATGTTATGAGCGGCGTACACATAAAATGTTATGCATCACATACTACATAACATTGTATGCAAAGAGAAAATAAAACGTGCTAATGGGTAACCATGTGATGATGGTTACGCATCCCATACTACAAAACCATCACATGTTGCCTCCTATGGTGGATCCATATACAAACACATATTATGCATCTCATACTACATAATATACCTCGTATACTTCTTATCATGATATGAGTGTAGTGACTATGCTTCGGTTAAGGCATACTTGTAACGCCCCGAAAATTGTATTTGAGTCGATTACAAAAAAAAAGATTTTGGTGCCTGTATCTGGGTACACGGCCTAGGACACGAGCGTGTCGAAAGCCGTGTCTGGTTGGTGTTTTTGGTCGTTTTCATCCCGAGAAGGACACGACCATGAACAAGGCTAGATGACACGGGCGTGTCATTTGATACGGGCGTGTGCCTACCCGTGTCAGTACCTGTGTCCCATTGGGTCGTGTCCGTTGCCGTAGCGGTTATGCATGACACTCCCCCGGACACGGCCGTGTCGAGAGACCCGATATGGGCGTATCAGGTTGGACACGGGCGTGTCTGAGCCCGTATGTCTTTTTTGGGTTCGACAATCGTGCCTGGATCGAGGCACACAGCCTGGGACACAGCCGCGTGCCAAGCCGTGTTCGACCCACATCTAGGAAATTTTGTGCAGATCTGAGCCGTTCGTTTTCTTTAATTAAGATCAAACGGCCCAGATGATTTCCTGCTCTGTTAAGGCCGGGAATAGGGAAGTTAATCCCTCATTTCTCTCCAAGCCTTTCTCTTTCCAAGGTGTTAGAGAGAAGAGGAAGAAGAAGGAGGTTTCCGGCCACCGGCGGAGCATCGGAGCACTGTTTTGAAATCTGAGAGCGGATCCGTAGAGGAAAGGTCGTTGCGAAGAGTTCTGACCGTGTAGTTTTTCCATGGCGCCAAAACGGACTACAAGGGTAACGATTCTCAACTTGAGCATGTGAAGATCTTTCTTTTTGCATAGGGAATCCCACTCCCGCGAGTGTGGGGTGAGTGCGTGGTGTTCCTTGGGGTTGATGTGAATAGTCCCCCTTGTGTTGCATATAGATTCCGGAATCGTAAGTACAGGCATAGGCATTGTGTGTGAAGCCTACCCGGACGTGTATCGTCTGGATCAGTGATGTTGTATTTGATATGATTTACCGGAGAAAACTCTGTGCTTTGGGTTTTTCGGGTTTCTACGCGGTAGAATGCAGCAGGGATCCTTGGAGGTTAGCTTCAAGGCGCACCCAAAAAATTGAGCGGAAACGTGTTCTGCTAACTTGGCGGTCTGGGAACCGGCCTTGATCATAACTAGGTTATGAGATTGTTTTAAAAATTTTGGGATCCGAGAGAAGCATGGCCCGCGCGTAGGACTTAAAGTGTATATGCGGCATGAGCAATGGGCAAGTGGAATTGGGCCTAGGATATGTGGAACGGTGCGAGAAATCTGAAGACGGGCACTGGACGATGGCATAGTCGGGAGCCTTAGACTAGACAGGGTCAGAAAGGCTAAAATGCTCACTTGGTTGCCATCTTTGGGATGGTGGTGAAGACACTGATATGCCAAGATTCACCGTTAATGTGCCCTGAGTGCACGGGGTGTTTGGCCGTACGAGCTTGCACCTGTGGCGAAATATATAGTTGCACTTTATTGTTTAGCTGGGCTAATGTTATGCAGGGAAAGAGCACCGCCGTCCCGAGTAAGGGGCAGGGTCGTTATAATTTGGTCGGCTTTTAGCTGACCGTTGCTTTGTTTTCCACCGTGCAGTGGAATGTGCTTGCAGGTGCAGCGGAGCCGAGTGCCAAATAGCGGGCTGGAGCCCATGTTGTTGTGCTGGCCCTAGAAGGCCGTAGAATAGTTGTTTTTACTTTTATCGTGTGTGGCCGGCCTGCGAGCCGATGTATGTAAGACATGTTTTATTAAGTGAACATTTGTAAGGCCATACGGCCATGTACCTTTTCAGTGGATTTGGGTTTCATTCCTGTGGTTGTAGTCATGGACATTCATATGTATTGGATTTAAGATTTGGGTTCTTTCAACTTTAAAAGCTTCCGCTAGAATTCTCTGTGTAGGACGAGTAGTCTTAATTAGATGGGGGTGTTACAATTTGGTATCAGACTTCTGATTACGATCAGGCTTAAATGAATTCGTGGCCGAATTCCTTTAAGGGGTGGTGAGCACATGTGTGCGTCATCGTTATAATATCAAAAAGAACCCATGAATGTCCACTTAGGAATGAAAAATACACTTGTTTTTTGGAATCTGAGTGTTCCAATGATTGCTTTTAGCAATTTGTTTGTCGTCTAATCATGTATCTTTTCTACTATAGGCAGCTAGGAGCGGTGCTGGTCGGTCAGAGCATCCGCAATCAACGGAAAGTAGTGCACCAAGGGACGTGTCTACTACACCTCCTTCAGCGAAAACCATCAGGATGGTGACTGAAGCCGTATTTACAATGATAAATGCCCAAACTACAGGGCAATTGCATCGCATACCTCCTGCGAATGAGCAAGAACCGGTTAGGGTGGCAGAGCTGAGAGTGGTGGAGCGCGCAACAGTTGATCTGGTAGAGCCGAGGAGAGCTACGGAGAAGCAGCTAAAGCATGTGATGGGCTTTAATCCTCCGAGGTTTGATGGGGTTGGAACGGCAGCTCAAGCTGAGGACTGGCTCTCTTCGATAAAGAGGGTGTTAGCAGCCACAATAACTGAGGAGTGGCAGAAGACCACCATAGCGACTTTTCTTTTGGTGGGTGAAGCGACGCTGTGGCGGGATGAGTTGGAGTTTCATCTCTTAGTGGGAAGGCAGCTTGCGGATGTGCCGATAGAGGAATTTTCAAGATTGTTCCTACCCAGATTTGTACCCTCTGCTTAGAAGTTGGAGATGGAGAATCAATTTCTTGGGTTGACTCAAGGATCTAGAAGCGTGGACGAGTATCTGCATGAGTTCACATGGTTGGGTCGGTATGCTGGTGCTACGTTTATGGAAGAAGAACGGAAGACCAACCGATTTTATGAGGGTCTACGCGGCGACCTACAGTTACTACTTGCTGGGCCTAAGGCACAAGGCTTCCTAGCCTTGGTCAATTCGGCCCGATCGTTGGAAAAGGTTGCGAAGAAAGTTCAAGAGAAGAAGGACCCAGGAGAAAAGAAGTCTGAGTTCAAGGTGCCAAATAACATGTCAAGTTTTCGCAGATGGAACAAGAAGCGGAGGACTTCGAACTCAGCCCCTTCGGCTGATGCGTCAGGGTCAACTACAAGTCGAGTCCCTGGAGCTTGCTACAACTGCGGGAAGACGGGGCATTTTGCTCGGGAGTGTTGGAGCGGACGTTCAAAGTCCGAGAGGAAGCCTGGAGCGACTTATGAGGAGAAAGGGAAGGCGGTGGAGTCAACCGCGTCCCATCATGCTCCAGCCCAGCCTAGAGTCTACAACCTTGGTCATCAAGAGGCCATAAAGCAAGCAGACGTGGTGACAGGTATGAGTTAAATTGCAGTAGTTTAACTTTCATAGTCGTTACCTCTTTTGTTGTTAGCTTACTTTTGTTGATGCTAGGCTTTGTGTTGATCTTTGAGTTTCTGGCAAGAGTCCTATTTTATACAGGAGCATCACATACCTTCTTGTCCGAAAAATTCATATCGCGCATCGGAGTTCCGTCCTCGATGGCAGAAAACAAGTTGGATGTGTTGTTGACCAATGGGTGCTCAATGCGTGCGGAAAAGATCGGCGTAGTGAAGATTCGGTTTGGAGACCAGGAGTTCTATTTGTGAGCGTTGGTTCTACCGTTAGTGGAGTTTGACGTAATATTTGGTATGGATTGGCTCTCGGAGCAGGGTGCATGCAGCGATTGCAACCGTAAGGAAATTAAGTTGGGTCTATACACTGATCGGGAGACGACTTTTGTGGGCATGATGGGGTCAGGGAAAGTTTTGATGTCGGGCCTTCAAGTGATCAAGGCAGTTCGGTCTGGGGCAGAACTGTTTGTCACTCTAGTGCAAACTTCGACACCTAAGCCAAGTATTGACAATATTCCAGTCGTATCTGAGTAGCCCAATGTGTTTCCAGATGATCTCCCAGGAGCCCGTCCTCAGCGGGAGATTGATTTTACCATTGAGCTGGTACCGGGTGCCAAACCGGTGTCACGCTCTCCATATCGGATAGCGCCAAGAGAGATGGCGGAGTTGAAGGTGCAATTGCAAGAGTTGCTAGAGCAAGGTTATGTGCGTCCAAGTTCGTCGCCTTGGAGCGCACCAGTTCTGTTTGTTAAGAAGAAAGATTGGAGCTTGCAGCTTTGTATCGACTACCGGGAATTGAACAAGCTTACGTAAAATAATAAGTATCCGATTCCGAGGATTGATGATCTGTTTGATCAGTTGGTTGGGTCAACAGTATATTCGTAGTTAGATCTGAAGTCCGGTTATTATCAATTGAGGATAAGGGAGAGCGACATCCCAAAGACAGCATTCATTACGCGGTTTGGGCATTATGTGTTCACGGTCATGCTGTTTGGTTTGACCAATGCGTCATCCGTGTTTATGGATCTGATGAATAGGACGTTCAGAGAATACCTGGATCGTTTCGTGATAGTATTTATAGATGATATCCTGGTGTACTCGCAGTGCGAAGTGGATCACTACAAGCATCTACACATGGTGTTGGAGACGTTGAGGAGGAATTAGTTGTATACTAAGTTCTCCAAGTGTGAATTTTGGTTATCCTCGATAGCGTTCCTTGGTCATGTTGTCAGTGGAGAATGGATAACGGTGGATCCGGTGAAGATAGTGGCAATACAGGAGTGGCCTACTTTGACCACGGTGGCGGAATTCCGGAGTTTTCTGGTACTTGCTGGCTACTATAGGCACTTCGTAGAGAACTTTTCACGGATAGCACTTCCACTCACGACGTTGACAAGGAAGGATCAAAAATTTGTGTGGTCTCCGGAGTGCGAGCAGGCTTTTGAAGAGTTGAAGAGGCAGTTGACCACGGCGCCTATTTTATGTTCGCAAGTGGAACCGAAGGGTTCGAGATCTATATTGATGCTTCGGGTAATGGTTTGGGGTGTGTTCTGTTACAGTAAGGGAGAGTGATAGCCTATGGTTCACGACAACTGAAGGTTCATGAGAGGAATTATCCGGTCCAAGACTTAGAGTTAGCGGCCGTAATATTTTCTCTAAAGCTTTGGAGGCACTACCTGTACGGTGTGAAGGTCGATATTTACACCGATCATAAGAGCATGAATTACCTATTGGACCAAAAGGATCTGAACATGAGGCAGCGGAGGTGGATGGAGTTCTTAGGGGACTACACCTTCAAGATTCATTATGTGCCTGGGAAGGGAAATGCAGTGGCGGATGCGTTGAGTCGCAGGACTCTGGCGCAGGCCAACTGGTTATCGGTACATGATGAGAGATTGGTCCATGAGTTGGAGGCATTGGAGATATCTTGCGTCGACAAGCAGTCTAGTGCCGAATCGAAATTATTTTGGACAGAGGTACAGTGCGACCTAGCGGATAGAGTTCAGCGGGCTTTGGTTCAGGATAGCAGCATGAAGCAAATCTTGGATGAATCTTTGGATGGGTCAAATTCCCAGTTTGTGATTGAAGATGGGTTACTAAGGAAGGACAGTCGTCTATGCGTTCCTAGTGCGAATAATCTTCGGGAGGAGTTGATGTATGAGGCTCATCATACCAAGTACTCAATCCACGCAGGAAGCATGAAGATGTATAGAGACATGAAGAAGTTATTCTGGTGGCCGGGTTTGAAGAAACATGTAGCACTTTATGTGGCCAAGTGTCGTACTTGCGCATTGGTGAAGGCGGAATGCCAGAAGCCCGGAGGTTTCTTGAAGCCCCTAACTATCCCAAAATGGAAATTCGATGACATATCTATGGATTTTGTGCATTTTTTGCCGAGGTCACAGATGGGAAACGACGCCATTTGGGTGGTCGTAGATAGATTGACAAAGGTCTCAAACTTTATTCCGAACAAGAAGGAAGACCCGGTGGAAACGTTAGCCAAACTCTACGTGGAGAATATTGTACGATTGCATGGAGTGCCCCGCAGTATTTTTAGTGACTGATATGGACGCTTTACGTCGAATGATTGGAGGTTGGTGCATAATATGTTGGGAACTAAGCTGAGTTTCAGCACAGCCTTTCATCCACAGACAGATGGTCAAACCGAGAGGGTCAATAGGACTATGGAGGACATGTTTTGCATGTGCGTCCTAGATTTCGGAAAACATTAGGAGGATCACCTGTACATGGTGGAGTTTGCGTACAACAACAGCTTTCAGGCGAGTATTGGAATGGCGCCTTTCGAGGCCTTGTACAGGAGGAAGTGTCGAACGCCGTTGTCTTGGTTCAAGGCTGGCAAATTGAAGTTGTATAAACGTCAAGCGATGGAAGAAGCCACTTCAATGATACGGAAAATTCAGGAAAGATTGAAGATCGCTCAGGACAGGCAGGAAAAGTATTACAATGCCAAGCATAGGAACGTGGAGTTCAATGTTGGTGACATGGTGTATCTAAAAATCAAGCCGTTCAAGGGTGTATCGCGAGTTCGACGATTGAAGAAGTTGAGTCCGAGATACCTTGGAGCATTTGAAATCCTGGAGCGTGTTGGCGAGGCGGCGTATAGATTGAAGTTGTCGGCGGAATTGAGTGTGCTGCATGACGTGTTCCACGTATCGGTGTTGCGTAAGGCAGTGTAAGAGCCTTCGCAGATCATTACGGATAATCAAGTACCTGTTGATTATGAGTTGACCACAAGGGTCAAGCCAGTACGTATTGAAGATGTTGCAGTCAAGCGACTCCGCAACAAGGATATATGTATGGTTAAAGTCCGATGGGATAATTGCGGACGTGAGGAGCTTTATTGGGAGCGAGATCAAGCTATGTTGGAGGAATACCCCGAGTTATTCCACTCAGGTTTTATTTAGATTTGTGTACCTTTACTTAATTTCGGGACGAAATTCCTTAAGTGGGGGAGATTTGTAACGCCCCGAAAATTGTATTCGAGTCGATCACAAAAAAAGGGATTTTTGGTGCCTGTATAGGGGTACACGGCCTAGGACACGCGTGTCTGGCTGGTGTTTTTGGTCTTTTTCATCCTGAGAAGGACACGGCCAGGAACACGGCTAGATGACACGGGCGTGTCATTTGACAAGGGCGTGTGCCTACCCGTGTCAGTACCCGTGTCCCATTGGGTCGTGTCCATTGCCGTGGCGGTTATGCGTGACACGCCCCCGGACAAGGGCGTGTCGAGAGACCCGACACAGGCATATCAGGTTGGACACGGGCGTGTCAGGTTGGACACGGGCATGTCTGAGCCCGTGTGCCTTTTCTGGGTTCGACGATCGTGCCTGGATCGAGGCAGACGGCCTGGGACATGGCCGTGTGCCAAGCCGTGTTCGGCCCAGGTCTGGGAACTTTTGTGCAGATCTGAGCCATTCGTTTTATTTAATTAAGATCCAACGGCCCAGATGATTTCCTGCTCTGTTAAGGCCGGGAATAGGGAAGTTAATCCCACATTTCTCTCCAAGCCTTTCTCTTTCCAAGGTGTTAGAGAGAAGAGGAAGAAGAAGGAGGTTTCCGGCCACCGGCGGAGCATCGGAGCACCGTTTCGAAATTTGAGAGCGTATCTGTGGAGGAAAGGTCGTTGCGAAGAGTTCTGACCGCGTAGTTTTTCCATGGTGCCAAAATGGAGTACAAGGGTAACGATTCTCAACTTGAGCATGTGAAGCTCTTTCTTTCTGCATAGGGAATCCCGCTCCCGTGAGTGTGCAGTGAGTGCGTGGTGTTCCTTGGGGTTGATGTGAATAGTCCCCCTTGTGTTGCATATAGAGTCCGGAATCGTAAGTACGGGCATAGGCATTGTGTGTGAAGCCTACCCGGACGTGTATCGTCTGGATCGGTGATGTTACATTTGATATGATTTGCCGGAGAAAACTCTGTACTTTGGGTTTTTCGGGTTTCTACGTGGTAGATTGCAGCAGGGATCCTTGGAGGTTAGCTTCAAGGCGCACCCGGAAAATTGAGCGGAAACGTGTTCTGCTAACTTGGCGGTCTAGGAACCGGCCTTGATCATAACTGGGTTATGAGATTGTTTTGAAAATTTTGGGATCCGAGTGAAGCTTGGCCCGCGCATAGGACTTAAAGTGTATATGCGGCGTGAGCAACGGGCAAGTGGAATTGGACCTAGGCTATGTGGAACGGTGCGAGAAATTCGAAGACGGGCACTGGCCGTTGGCATAGTCGGGAGCCTTAGACTAGAAAGGGTCAGAAAGGCTAAAATGCTCACTTGGTTGCCATCTTTGGGATGGTGGTGAAGACACTGATATGTCAGGATTCACTGTTAATGTGCCCTGAGTTCACGGGGTGTTTGGCCGTGCGAGCTGACACCTATGGCGAAATATATAGTTGCACTTTACTGTTTAGCTGGGCTAATGTTATGCAGGGAAAGAGCACCGTTGTCCCGAGTAAGGGGCGGGGTCGTTATAATTTGGTCGGCGTTTAGCTGACCGTTGCTTTGTTTGCCACCGTGCGGTGGAATATTCTTGCAGGTGCTGCGGAGCCGAGTGCCAAATAGTGGGTTGGAGCCCATGTTGCTGTGCTGGCCCTAGAAGGCCGTAGAATAGTTGTTTTTACTTTTATCATGTGTGGCCGGCCTGCGAGCCGATGTATGTAAGACATGTTTTATTAAGTGAACATTTGTAAGGCCATAAGGTCATGTACCTTTTCAGTGGATTTGGGTTTCATTCCTGTGGTTGTAGTCGTGGACATTCATATGTATTAGATTTAAGATTTGGGTTCTTTCAACTTTAAAAGCTTCCGCTAGAATGCTCTGTGTAGTACGAGTAGTCTTAATTAGATGGGGGTGTTACAATACTGATAACACATTGGTTTGTGTATGAAAATGAAGGAAGGAAACAAACTAAATGAGATTGGCTTGTTCGACCAACTTGTCAAACCAACCTCCCTCTAATACCAACTGTCACAACCCGCATTTTTCACTGCCAAAAAAGGAGTATCAGAGCAAGGGAAAAATGTGCGTCATGATGCCACGTTAGCAGGGGATAACTGCGGACGCTCAAGCAAAACACCTACTTAAACAAGAGGAAAGATTCTTTAAATTATTTAAAGGTAAAATCAGTTTAAGTGCAGTAGTTAGCAATATCCCTCGGCTTAGTGGCTCATCTAGTCCACAAGATAAATAATTAAATGCTGCGAAAAAGTACTTCTTTTATCAAATTAGGCATCCTACAAGAGCATAGAGGTTCCCAAAGGGCACCTCAAGGCATGGAAGTTCTAAATTTAGTAAAAAGTAAAAGTAATTTTGTACGGTCGTTAAATATAATGATTTTACATTTTTAAAACATGTAATGCATGAGGTAATAATAGTAATTTTATACTTGAAAATTACTACCATGCAATACTACCATAAAATATCCCAGAGTGCAAGTAATATTATATACAAGAGTGAGCTAAGCAGCTGGTAAGTACCAAAAATCAACAATCCTGTGGGCGTCAACAATCTGACACGAACCCATGATAATACAAAGTATGTCTGAAACTAGCAAAGAAAACAAAACAACCAACTGCCTCACCGAGTTGAGGCAATAACAACGGCCTACACTGCTGCACAAGCACTCCAAAACCAGCACCGAAGAGTCAGCTATAGCTCTGAACCTGAGGCATTCCAAAGACAGAACACCTCAGCAAGATAGTACAAGTGATGGCAAAAGAAATAAGCCAAAAGTACAAAAGTCAAGGGGTAACAACCCAAGACAAAATAAAAGTACATAAGCAAGTACAGTAGTAGGGTACAAAAGTAAAAGAGAAAAACTTACGTGAAGCATCACGTAAAACAAATTACCCCAAACGCACAAGGCTATATGGGAGAACAGATCAAGATTTAACCATTGAGTGGAAACAAACCCCTATTAGACCCCTGTGGTCAACTTCACCAAAAACCACATGGGCGAGGTGGTCAACTCATCTAGACGCAACCCCAAAGACAATTATCCGTCTAAATGCGGGGGAGACTGGATACTCCACCATACACCGCAAATGCCCAAAAACTCGGTAGAGCCCCACAAAGTGCTAATAGGGAGATCAAACGTTGCGGCGGGGGATTCAACCACTAATAACAACCGCAACGAAGAAAAAACCCGGAAGGAAAACCCCGTAATGATCCGGGTTTAGAGCTCAGAGGCACACCACAACCCAAACGGGGCCTGGAGGCTTGTCTCGCCCCATAACATCGCCACGAAGAAAAACCATGATAGACATCTCAAGTCAACAATGACACGTCAGATTCTACTAAACAATTGTAGAATGAGGAGCGATTGATCAACCTTTAGGAAAGATTTCACGGTCATAAACAACTCTTAACACATCCTACATAATAGTTAAGAATGATTAAATCCATCGTTTGAACATTTTCACCGAATTTCTACAAGATTTACAAGAGTAAATTATCATGACGAAACTAATAACACAAGTGGATTTATTGGAAAAAGTTAAATATATCTACAACGGAAAGGACATTACAAAATTAAAGAACAAAGAGATTACCTGTTAACATCAAGATTGGAAAGAAGGGGGAAAAGGGAAAACCACCACTTGCCTTGGTTTCGCCAGAAAAACTCCTTAAAATCATTCCTTGTCATAGTTCGTGGATAAAGAAGATGAAGGGAGTCAAAATCCAACAAGAAATAGCCACGATAGAAGTTAGGGCCAAAAACGCTAACAAGAACAACTCAAGAAATGGGGAAGATCTTACCACGATGGCGAAGCACACGACAAGGGCTTTCTGGATCTACGATCATTTCGCGATTTCGAGCACCGGAGCAACGTCGACGTCCACCGAAAGAAGTACGGACGGACAACCTATTTCTCGCTCACGCCGCTCTGGATCGGGAGGTAGACAAAAATCTCGGTCGGTTTAAAGGTGAGGAAGGAGAGGAAGGTATTTATACTTAGGGTGATAACAGGATAGATAACAAAATAGACCGGATTCGACTGAACCGATTTTCCTGAGATAGAAGGAATGGCTTACTCTAGTACTAAGGGACGATTACTCGGGTACGAAAAGGGGATTACTCGAGTACTAAAATGACTATGCGAGTGCTAAGATAACTACTCGAGTACTGAAAGGGGAATACTCGAGTACAAAGAGACCACTCGAGTACCCCGAGAGGATTACTCAAGTACAAGGCAATTACTCCAGTACTGAAGGCAGAGCTACTTGAGTACAAGGAAAGAATCTCTCGAGTACTAGGATGGAGAATTACTCGAGTGCTAAAACAGAACTCGAGAGCAGATGGGGAGTACTCGAGTACTAGCAAGTTACTCGAGTTCTAAAAGGCAGGCACGACTCGAGAATACAGAGAAAAACATTTCTCAAGTTCAGGCAGGCCTTTACTCAAGTACAAGAAAAGGCCTAGTCGGGTACAACCGGTACTTTTCGAGAACAAGCAGATACTTCTCGAGTAATCAGGCACGCCGTACTCGAGTACTGAAGATACTTCTCGAGAACTCCAGGTCCTCTCGAGAACTGAGCACGGATAGATTTGAAAATTTCGGATTGTCTTAAATTCTGGGATAAAGGCAGACTCTAAGAACTTAGCAGGGGAGACAACCCTAGAATCCGACGCACCAACCTTAAGACAATATCAACAAATGCTCACATAAGTTGAAATCATCACAAAGATCTAGACACACCGAGACTCCAAAATGCCTGGATCACAATAAAACTGGACAAGAACAAAACCTCAAAACTCATTCCTTTATTAAGGAAAAACTTCTAATCCCAACAAATGCAAAAATGCACAAACGGTGCAGCGCCAACATCAAAACAGAGAAGGGTAACGCCCTGACATCATAATTATGATGTCGACAGAACAAATAATAACACCAGAAAAATTGGGGGTGTTATACCCTCCTCTCGACAACTATGCTCACCAGACTCAATGTCGTGGCTCTGCTAGTCACAACCACCATTCCGGTGGGCGTAGCTCTTCACGCTTCCTCTTCTCTCATTGTGGCAGCACCGGGTATATTGTGTATCACTGCTCGATGAAACATCCACATCTTCACCCTTCTGGTGTCTCTTTCGCCTCCTCTTCCAATCCGTCTGCATCAATGGTCATGTCCTCAAGTAGTGCTCATGTGGTTACTCAAGGTAAATGGCTCATTAACTCTGGTGCGACTAATAACATGACGGGCAACCCTCAATGCTTTTCTCTCCTCAACACACATGATTGGTTGCCCCCGATCCTTGTTTCAGACGGCTCTCCTTCCCCGGTTCATGGGATGGGAGTGGTTCATGTCACTCCATCTCTTCGCCTGGCCGACACTCTCTATATGCCCAAGTATCCATGCAATTTATTGTCGGTTACTTCTTTGTGCAAGCAACTTCAATGCTCTATCATATTCACTCCAACATCTTCTTCTTTTCAGGATGCGAGCTCCTAATGGACGATTGCTACTGGGACTGAGAGCGGCGGTCTCTACTTCCTTGACAATGTTTCTGCTCTATAGGCCTTCTCCTCTTCCTCTACAGACCTTCTACAATGGCATCTCCGCCTTGGGAATCCTCCTCCATGACTTCTTTGTCAACTTCTACCCACCTCCTTCTGCACAGCTCTCCTCTCAACTGCTATGCCTGTCAGCTTGGCAAGCATCACCGTTCCTCCTTCCCGCCGAAGTAAGATCGTGGTTCTACCCATCCATTTGATCTCATTCACTACGACATCTGGGGTCCTGCTCCCACCCTAACCATTGGTCGGGGTAGTTATTATTTTGTTAATTTCATTAATGACTTCTCTCGATGTACTTGGGTGTATCTCTTACGAGAATGCTCCGAACTATTTGATGTATGACAATTTTTTTATCATTTATTTAAAAATTAGTTTGGTGTTTCCATTAAAATCTTACTCTATGATAATGTTAAAGAATATGTTAGTCAAGCTTTTTCATCTTTCTGTATGCAACATGGGATAGTTCATCAAACAAGTTGTGTCTATTCCTCACAACAAAATGGAGTGGCAGAATGCAAAAATCGTCACCTCCTTGATTTCGCGCGCACTGCTAATACAAATGCATGTCCCTCGCTCTAACTGGGGCTATGTAGTTCTTATTTCTTGCTATCTCATCAATCGCATTCCCTCCACAGTTCTTCGCGGTCAAACCACTTTCTGCATTCTCTATCCGGGCAAGGATCCTTTTCCCCTCCCTCTACGAATCTTTGGGTGCACAGCCTATACGCTCCCTCCGCTACCCGCGACAAACTCTCCCCTTGCTCCACTAAATGTGTCTTTCTGGGATACTTTACCACTCGGAAAGTCTATTGGTGTTTTGACCCCATTCTTCGCAAGCAGTTCATCTCTGAAGACGTTACCTTCTTCGATAATGCTCCATATTTCTCTAATGACTCCTCTCCTCTCCTTGTGGCTTCCAATTCTCCTCCTGTTCCCTCCAGTCCATCGACACCTACCGAGGTATTTACTGCTCCACCGTCTCCATCATCTCCTCCTCTCCCTTCACCTCCACTATCTCCGTCGTCATCGCCCTCTACTCCCGAGACAGCTCTCTCCACCATGGATGCACCAGATACTTAGGAACCTGCTGACCTGGACCTTCCCATTGCTCTTTGCAAAGGGGTTTGGGAGTGTACCAAGCACCCACTTGCTGCTATTGTTTCTTATGATCGTTTAAACCCTGCTCATAGGGGGTTTATGCTAGCTATCTATATCACTTCCACTCCCTGTTCCTATCAGGAGGCCCTTACTGTTCCGCATTGGAAGGCTGCCATGGATGAAGAGATTGCTACTCTCACTGAACGGGGCACCTGGACCCTGGTTCCTCCTCCCTTCTGCATAGATGTTGTTGGCTATCACTGTGTCTTTGTGGTGAAGTTTCTCCCAGATGGTAGTGTGGATCGTTATAAGTCTCGGCTTGTTGCCATGGGCTTTACCCATACTTATGGGGTTGACTATTTTGACACTTTCTCTCAAGTTGCTCGTCTCAGCACTATCAGGGTCCTCCTCTCGGTGGCTGTCAATAGGGATTGACCCATTTCACAACTGGATGTCAGAAATGACTTTCTATATGAGTATCTTCCCGAGGATGTATATATGGAGCAACCTCCAGGGTATGTTGCTCAAGGGGAGACACAGGTTTGCAGACTCAGGAAGGCTATCTATGGCCTAAAGCAAAGTCCACAGGCTTAGTTTGACAAATTTAGCGGGATTGTGGCGGCCATTGGTTTTACGAGAAGTTCTGCCGATCACTCCTTATTTACTAGTAAAACCTCTCTGGGTCTAGTGGTACATGCGGTATATGTGGATGACATTCTTCTCACTAGAGATGACCAAGCTGGGATAACCTTGACAAAGAAACATCTTCGGCAACACCTGCTTACAAAGGATATGGGCTCTCCAAAATACTTTCTAAGGATAGAAATTTCTCGGAAGCACAATTCCCTTATCCTCTCCCAACGAAAGTATGCTCTTGACTTGTTAAAAGAGGCAAGACTTACTGGGAATAAACCTGCCTGATACCCCATGACGACTAGAGAAGATAAAACCTGGACGCATGACTCTCCTCTTCTTTCAGATGTTACGAGGTACAAACGTCTGGTTGGTAAACTTATATATCTCAAGGTGACTAGACCCGATATTGCCTATATTGTAGGCAAGGTTAGCCAATTCATGCAAACTCTTAGGGAATGTCATCTATAGTCTGCCCTAAGGATATTGGAGTATATTAAATCAGCACCTAGGAAAGGACTCCTCTTTTAGAAGAATGGACATTTGAGGATTGAAGCGTACTCTGATTTGAGCTATGTTGATAACAAAGGAGACCGCAAGTCAACATCAGGCTTTTGCACCTTTGTGGGGGGAAACCTTGTCAGCTGGAAATGCAAGAAACAGTCTGTCATCTCCAAGTCTAGTGCAGAACCAGAATATCGAAGTATGGGGTCGACTACGTGTGAGTTGAAGTGGTTACAGGCTCTCATACTTGACCTAGGAGAGGTCAACCACCATCCTCTACCTATGTTTTGTGACAACAAGGCCGTTATATACATCTCAAAAAATCCAATCTTCCATGAGAGAACAAAGCACATTGAAGTCGACTGCCACATCATTCAGGAAGAGATTCTGAAGTCACAAATTTGTACTCCGTTCGTCACCTCAGACAAAGAGTAGGCTGATATTTTCACCAAGCCAGTATCCGCCTCTTTTCATCACATTTGCGACAAGCTGGGCATGATCGACATATATGCTCCAGCTTGAGGGGGAGTGTTGCAGAGTAGAGATCAGGCGGTCTGGCGGCTTGGAGACCGGGCGACCTGCCGATCTCTCTCTGGCGAGTTGGCAGATTATAGTCTGAACAGTCTGTCGGTTTCTCTCCAGCAGTTTGGTTGCAGGATTGTTGTTGTTGGTACCCTGGCGCTCTGCCGGTCTGTCCCTGGCGACTTGGAGACTGGACGACCTGGCGGTCTCCCTTGCGGCTTGTCATCTCCCTCTGGTGGTTGCCTGGCGGTTAGCCTATTCGTCTAACCGCGTGGCTTGATCGGCTTGTATTTATATTTAACCGCCTGTACATGTAATTATTTAGTCTCACATTGTTTTATTTTAATCTCTCTCATCTCCTCCATTCTATAAAAGGGAGGCTATACCATGTAATACACATCTTTTTTTAGATAATAAATATTTCTATTATTCCAATTTTCGGCTTCTCTTTTTTTGTTCGCATAATTTGCAATTGGTAAAGGAAATAAGCAGGTAATAAGTAGAAGATGCAAGAGAAGGTTTACCAAACCCAACTATAAAAAAGCTGAAACCACAACTGATTATCTCAATATAAATAAGTGAAGTAACAGTTTGTAATAATGGAGTTAAAAGAAATTTGCACCAAGTGCGGAACGAAGCTATGCTTCGACAAAGTCTGCAAGGATAAATATGAAATAGCAAAGGCTGATCTATAAGAAGCAAACTTATCACAAAACAGCTCGAAAATGTGAATCATTAACACCTGATAAAAACAACCAGGCCGGAGTCGGTGACCAAAACATCCAATACCAGGCTTCCAGATGCAAATGACACATAAATGCGATGCGGTGGTGTCCATCTGGCCAAACACAACCCAATAGCTCCACAAAATAGAGTCCAAACATTCACCAAGTGTAATGATTCACAATCCGGCTTCCAATGGTTGTCCTTTATCCACTGCCAACCTTCTTAGCCGAATACAACATCATACCCAAACACCATGAACCAAACCCAAGTCTAAACCCAAGGAGATACCTTGACTCGCAATAAATTTGGTCGTTGTACCATATACGATGAATCCTACATGAAATGACAAAATATTCTAAGTCCTAGCCAAAATTCGGCGAGTATACCTGACGAACCCTGCCAATACTCGACGAATTGACCTTCGCTACTCAACAAAGGCTAATGATATTCGACGAATAGACCAATGATGCTCGACGATTTTGACTTGGTGGTCTGGTCACTCAACGCTTCCTAAGCCTAAGCCAAACACGATGAATTCGTCGAATGCACTAAATGCCTCCTACTCTAGGCCATATTCAACGAATCGTCGAGCTCACTCAAATCCTTTTACCTTCACTCAACGCCACGCCCGTCGATACTAGACAAACTCGACTCCTAGATACTCGATGAATCTACCTTACTCAACGCCACGTGATGCACTCTCGGCAAGTGTACCGATCGCTATCAAGTAAAAAAAGTGAGGAGTTTAATCCCCGGATAACGATCTCACGAGGAGTGCAAGTAGGGAGTGTGGTTTTGCTATCAGAAAAGTGATTGCTAGTGTTAACGTGGCAAAGGGTGTTTAGTTTTGGTTTCCAAAGCTTAATGCTAATAAAACTAATGCGGGTCACCATCACCGCGTCGCTTGTGTGGAGTACTATGGAGAGTAGTATGGACGATGGACGAAACAGCAAGGGTCGCAATCACCTCTTTGTTACGCGTGCTTTTAGCAATCTCTAGAACGAAACAATCATAACAAGCACAAGAAAAACTGAAGCTTAACAACACAAGAAATGATTAACACATAACAACATATCGACATGCTGAAACCTTAAGCAAAACATTGTTCTTAAGCAACAATCCCACTATCACTAGTTCAGAATGAAGTAACCACAAGAATTGGTGGACAAATACAACCGAGCGCACGAAGGCTTTTCGAGATTCACGGCCGGAGTCAATGGTTGGCAATCCTTGTCCGAGCTCGATCTACGGATGACGTCCGGGAACCAAGAAGGGTTGTCACTTCATTCGAATATCCCGTCTTCTTCGTGAATGATCGCTGGGCTAGTTCTGACCCAAGAACTCTGCAAGTGGAGCAACAATGAGCTATGATGGTAGCTTGGAGGTCGGAGAAGATGAAGGTGGCCGGAGATGCAACTATTGTAAGCTTTCTGAGGAGAAACGGTGGCCGAAACAAATCTCCAAGGAGGAGAGAGAAAATGGCGGCTGGAGGTGAGTTTTCCCGCCCGGAGGAGCGGAAATGGCGGGTGAAGCGGAGTTGGATCCTTGGAAATTGGAAATCTTCAACTTAAATAGAAAAGTCAGAAAAAATGGTCACGCACGGTTCGGCGCATGGTCGTGCACAAACCGTGTGATATTAACTTTTAGGATAGACACGAGGAAGGAGAAGCGTTGACCCATGCGTTTTACTTTGCGCACGGGCAGTTCCGCCCGTGCGTGAAGGACATCGCACGGGTAGTGACAGAGTGCTGGAAAGTAGGGACACATAGGAGAACCGTGCATTTTACTCACGCATGGGCGCAGTCCCCCGTGCGTGAACAAGTCGCACGATTAACTACGGAATGGAATAAACTGGGAAGCTACAGGAAATCCATGTGTTTCCTTCGCGCACGGTTTCGAAGAAACCGTGCGTCAACCGTGCGTGAAGAACGTCGAACTCAGCTCGACAAAATTCGTCAAGCTGAACAAAACACACGATCTAGCGCAAACCATGCATGAAAGAAACGCACGACCATGCGTTTTCCTTAAGACAAAATTCCTGCCTTTGTGAAAAACGCACCACCTGCACAACAAAACCATAGTTAGAGCACAAGCACCACCACCAAAATATAGCTAAAAAACAGCAGGAAAGTGCCATGGGGAGAACCATGTGTATACGCTCAATAACAGAATGTGCAATTGCACACCCTCGGGCCAAAATAGTGCACAAAATGGTCCATGACCGAACGATGCAAATATAACTGATATCCGGTTAAAACACGGTGCACGAGTGAGAAAACTACCCCAGATGAGTCCGAAAAACCCTATAAATATCGGACTCATCACACCACCAAACTTAAACATTTGCTCGTCCTGAGAAAATTATCCCTCCGTGTACTAGAAAATAGTTAGGTGGCTTAGAAATTTCGAAAATAAGGTAAAGCGAGAAATCGAAAAACAACATGGTCATAAAAATATAATATATACACTTTTTAATTATGCTACGAAGTCTATAAATTTCGACAAGTGTGAATAAGTATTGTAGCTACTCAAAACTAGAATCCTGGAGAATTGTTTGGTCATACGTAGGAAGAAAGTAGGCAGGCCACTCAGTTGAGCATTGCCAAAGACCGAGGCTCGGGATCACCTCCAAAGAAATCCATCAATGTCGGGGACCATATGCTTGCCCATTCACACTCTCTCTACAGCGCTAGTTTGACTCAAGCGCGAATCCGCAGGACTTTAGGAAGATAATGGGGCTTAGGTATACATAGGTAAGGATGCAAAAGGTAGACAATGGCTACGCACAACCCAAATAAGCTCATATAAAAATTCCTCTCGCCAAGCAATACATACATGTGCTCCACACCACCGGACTTGGACTTGACAAACGGGTGCTTGCACCGCCTACCAGCACAAAATCTCAAATGAAATTTTCATTTAAACTTTTCTTCTTTCATATCACACTACTATTTTTCTCTTTTTCTATTCTTTTTCAAAAAAAATTTTATATCACATTCAGCCACATAATCATGAAATCTACGCCTCACAAACACAAAACAGCACCTCAGCAACATCACCAAAAGCAAGAAGTGAACTACTAATAGCTCGAGCTAGGGGTGTGCTACTGGGATAGGCTTTTAGGCTTTCGTGATCAAGGAGTGGGGCTGAATCAACCGGAGGGGTAGGCTCAAAATAGGCTAACAAGGATTACGTTAGGACTGGGTACAAGGCTCAACTGGGCCAAAATTGATGGCATACATCACACTCACGCTTGACTAGCCATGCACCAAAGCATCGAGAGTAGCTTGGGGCGAGTTCTTAGCCACCGAGAAAGATGATCCTTCCTCCCGACTCGAGCAACACGAGGCTAGTGGTGGCGACACACATTCCAACACTACCAATCGATTGCACCAGATTCCACAGGTTTGTGTAGTACAAACATTATTTACAAATGCAGAAAAAAATAAATCTACGAGCATAAAGAAAAATTAAATCTATACTATTTCTATACATCATGAGTCCTCGATTAGGAGCACTGCACGAGTTTCACACTACCCTATCCTAAAATCCTAAGCCAGCACCACTATCTTAAAGTTAACACGAATGAAATAAATTAAACTTGGGTCGAGCGCGTGCTTAAGTGTGCGCTCATACAGTGTAGGTTCACAATGCTGTCATGATAAAACTGAAAATGAAAATACTCATATTGTATGCAAGTGCATGTACAAAGGTGACTCACGAAACTTTCCCCACCAGATTTATACTAAACATATATCCATGATTTGCAATAAAAATAAAGAAATGAAAGTTGGGGGAAGAGGTTACCCATGCTCAGCTAATGAGCATACCAGAAGATTGGCGTTACACTTCAACAATAAACCCACGGTCGAAACAAATTCCACCAGCAAAATAGAATATCTCCAACCACAAAAAGCTATACACAATTAAGAACAACAACTAAATTGCGAAAATTTAAAGCAAGCAGCAACATTGGGTCATCTCCCATAAGCCCTTTTCTTTACTGTCCTTAAAGTGGACCAAATACCGGTATTAACAGTTATAGAGATAATGTTCAAAAGCAAGAGTTCAGAATGCAAGAAAAAGGGTCCAAAGTTATACACAGCATGAAGATAAATAAAACAAGAAACAAAAAGAGAGGGGGCCCCGAAGATCCTTCACTCTTTAGCTAAACGCTGACTTGTGATAGATCCCCCCAGTCACGCGAGATGAGGGAGAGGTGAAGGCATTAGGTCCTAGAGTATACAAGTCTCCCCTACCCCTAGCCTCGACCTTCTCGCGTCGGCGGGCAAAATCTGATGCCTTGCGTATAAGAAGTTCTTTTCTTTTCAAATTAACAGATGGGGATCGCCAGGGTGGTATATCCACCCCAACCAAATCAGCAACAAGACTATGTTTATCGTCGAGGGGCATCCTTTCCTCACCAACGGTGGGTGAAAGATCAGCCCAAGTCACCTGTTTAACAGTTTTACAACATTCATTAAGCATAATAAAAGTTTTTAACTCTGTTTCCTGCACGCTCCCAATAGCCATGCGCAGCCTCCGCTCCTTTTATTCTGCAACTTGTTTCACGTCAAACAATTCCTCCTTCGCTTCTCCGTTAGCAATCATCAGCACGTCTTTTACTTGGATAGCCCGGTATTGCTTATTCAGCAAAACATCTGTCTCATCAGCTCTAGATATATCATTAGATAATACAACATTTAATTCCAACAGTATTTTAGATTCACTCGGGATTAGAGTGGGATGTGATGCTGATAGCGACAAATCAGCCTTGGAAGCCAAGGTATGCCGCATGCGTTAAAGCACAGCATCGCTTCACTGGCTTTCCGGAATGGAACTCCAAAAATAGGCTTTGAATTATTTCCTATAGGTCCCAACACCTGGAAGTCGGTAACAACCACATCCCCGTTAAGTTTCACCTCCACCTCTTTAATAACCCCATCAGTTTTAGCCACCGACCCATCAGCTAGCACAAGTGATTTCTGGATGTTAGTTTTGACATTGAAATTAAGCTTCTCAACATCTTGCAGAGCAAGAATGTTACACAATGGACCTGAATAGCAAAGGTCTACCATCTCAATTTCATTAATCTCAAACTCGACAGCCACTTCATTAATACTGCACTCCTCTGCCTCCCCAACACTCTTCCCTTGCTCACGGGGATTCTTTTCCATGTCGCTTGGGAGCGTTCCGCGAGTATGCTCGGAGAACATATGGGGAAGTTGCCCCAGCTATGTCTCTAAGTTCCTCATAGAGGAAGTTTGAGTGGCCATATTAGATTGGGCCATCACAACAAACTTTTCCATCATTTCTTCTAGAGCACTCCTACATGCCCCTTGCCGGCTCTAATTATAACCCGGCTGCGGCGATTGCGATTGTCTATTGGAGGCTTGAGCATCAAATTGATGTTGGCCTCCCTGCCATCTTTGACCTGGGGCATTTTGATTCCATGAGAAATTCAGATGATTTTTCGCGTTCGGGTTATACGTATTATTATAGGGCGCAGCGCGGCTTTGACTGTTTATAAAATTAACACTTTCATCAAAGGTTATACATGCTGGCCCCCCAAATGACTCTTCAGCTGGGCATTGAAAAGCGTGGTGGCCGGGATTTCCACATCCTTGGCATGATATGGCCCCAACAAGAGCCGGAGGAGTAGTCGATCTGGTCAGCATCCTTCTTCCATCCATCATAGGGTGGCTTGCTTTGGCTTGCTGCATCACCGCATTCACATCAAACAGATTTCTCGCCCCCCTAGGCGCATTTCTTCCCGCAGTCCAGTATGTGCTATGGGAGGTCGTGTCTCGAGGAAGTCGCAAAGCCTCTTCAACAAAAAGGTTCATAATTGTGCCACCGGCTGCTGCATCGATCATAGCCCGGTAGTTTGGCTCGACACCAAAATAGAATATTTCTACAAGATTCCACAGTTCGCATCCGTGCTGGGGACAACAACGCTATAGTTCAGCGAAACGCTCCCATGACTCAGACAACATCTCTTGGTCCAGCTGCCGGAACGTAGAAATTTCGCTTGGGCATTCACAATTTTGTCCACTGGGTGGAACTTGGCCAAAAACTTAGAGGACAGAGCCTCCATTATGGTAGCGGTCCCACGGGCAATTGTGTGAAGCCAGCTCTTAGCCCGGTCCCTCAGATAAAATGGGAATAGCTTCAGCTTAACTACCTCATCAGAAATTACAACATATCGGAAGGTGCCACAAATCTCTAAGAACTCCGCCAGATGGAGCTGCGGGACCTCACTCGGCAAACCAAAATAATGCGTATTATTTCAGATCATATTCATAATCGCAGGCTTTATCTCAAAATGGTTGTTAGCAATGGATGGTCCGAAGCCTGGATAAACACTTCCTGCAGTCGGGGTAGTGAAATCACACATCGTCCTAATGCGAGGTTGGACCACGTCCTGACCCTCAACAACTCTATCACCTTGGCCATTTCCTACTTGGCCCAAGTCTTCCATTCTAACTTCAGCAGCAGCAGCACACACTTGAGCTCTCCTCGCTAGTGCGGTCTCAAGATCAGCTCCCAAATTTTCACCCATATTACCAGGGTTAGGATCTGTCATACAACAAGAAAAATCTATCAAAGCGTCAAACACTTGCAAATTTTTCCAAAAGAAAAATGCACACAACGGTTGCACTCTCCAGCAACGGCGCCAAAAACTTGATGCACTCTCGGCAAGTGTACCAATCGCTATCAAGTAATAAAGATGAGGAGTTTAATCCCCGGATATCGATCTCACAAGGAGTGCAAGTAGGGAGTGTGGTTTTGCTATTAGAAAAGTGATTGCTAGTGTTAATGTGGCAAAGGGGGTTTAGTTTTGGTTTCCTAATTTTAATGCTAATAAAACTAATGCGGGTCGCCGTCACCGCGTTGCTTGGGGTGGAGTACTACGGACACTACTATGGATGATGGATGAATTAGCAAGGGTCGCAATCACATCTTCGTTACGCGCGCTTCTAGCTATCCCTAGAATGACACAATCATAACAAGCACAGGAAAAACTAAAGCTTAACAACACAAGCAATGATTAAGATATAACAACATATCGACATGCTGAAACCTTAAGCAAAACATTATTCTCAAGCAACAATCCCACTATCACAAGTTCAGAATGAAGTAACCACAAGAAGAGGTGGAAAAATACAACCGAGCGCACGAAGGCTTTCCGAGATTCACGGCCAGAGTCTAGGGTTGTTAATCCTTGTCCAAGCTCGGTCTACGGATGACGTCCAGGAACCAAGAAGGGCTGTCACTTCATTTGAATATCCCATCTTCTTCGTTAATGATCGCTGGGCTAGTTCTGATCGAGGAACTCTGAAAGTGCAGCAACAATGAGCTCGGATGGTAGCTTGGAGGTCGGAGAAGATGAAGGTGGCCAGAGACGTAACTATTGCAAGCTTTCTGAGGAGAAATGGTGGCCGGAACAACCCTCCAAGGAGGAGAGAGAAAATGGCGGCTAGAGGCAAGTTTTCCCGCTCGGAGGAGCTGAAATGGCGTGGGAAGCAGAGCTGGATCCTTGGAAAGAGGAAATATGCAACTTAAATAGAAAAGTCAAAAAATGGTCACGCACGATTCGGCTCACAGCCGTGCGCAAACCGTACGATATTAACTTTCAGGATAGAAACGAGGAGGGAGAGGCGTTGACCCGTGCATTTTCCTTCGTGCATGGGCAGTTCCGCCCGTGCGTGAAGGACATCGCACGGGTAGCGATAGAGTGCTGGAAAGCATGGACACAATGGAGAATCGTGTGTTTTACTCGCGCAAGTGCCCAGCCGCTCGTGCGTGAACAACTCGCATGATTAACAACAAAACAGAATAAACTTGGAAGGTATAGGAAATCCGTGCGTTTCCGTCGCGCACGGTTTTGAAGATACCGTGCATGAAGAATGTCGAACTCAGCTCGACGAAATTCGTCCAGCTGAACAAAATGCACGATCCAGCACTAACCGTGCGTGAAAGAAATGCACGACCGTGCGTTTTCCTTAACACAGAATTCCTGCCTTTGGGAAAAACGCACCACCTGCAAAAAAAAACCAAAGCTGGAGAACAAGCACCCAACACCAAAATAAAGCTAAAAAACAGCAGGAAAGAGCCATGGGGAGTACCATGTGCATACCCCCCAATAACAGAATGTGCAATTGCACGCCCTCGGGCTAAAACAGTGCACAAAATGGTCGATGACCGAACGATGCAAATATAACAGATATCTGGTTGAAACACAGTGCACGAGTGAGAAAAGCAGCACAGATGAGTCCGAAAAACCCTATAAATATTGGACTCATCACCATGCCAGCCAATACTCGGCGAAATTGGACTTAAGAAAAATATACCTATACTCGACGAACAATATTCGACGAATTTTCCTTAATGAATTCCTACACTTAGTTCATACTCGACGAATTCTACCCAGCATATACACCGAATTATCCTTAGGTTGAACTACGATACTCGACGGAAATTCCTTAGGCTGTACACTATACTCGACGGATTCCTTGCCGAAAATTTGGACTACTCTAAGGGTTCTTTCAAGACTAAGTCCTATATCATTACAATCTTCTAAGGAGAAGAAATGAACAAAAGAAAGGCGAGAAACAGTTGCAAGAAGAAAATCTCCACTTGCCTCGAAACTCAGGAAATCCGCCGCTCCGCGACAAGGATCGACCGCCAAAAGCCCTAAGCAGCGTTTCCAAAAACCTTTTTTGGCTTCAAAATCACAAACCATAACACCTAAAAATCGAGGAATCGGGAAAAGCTTACCACGAACACGTAGATCTCCGCGAGATCTTTTCAAATCTCTAATCTATTGACGAAACTGACCACCAAATAGCTAGAAATTGCCGGCCGAAAGCACGCGGGATGCTGCTCCTCTTCCGCTCGCCAAAACGACGCTGCTCGGGTTAGGTAGATGATGAATAGGGTTTTGACGCGACCCTTAACACCGGCTATATATATAAATAATTTTAATATTACATTACAATTAATATTAAACAATCCCAAAGCGACCTGAACTCAAACTAACTCAGAATCTTATAAAAATCGCACTGTAGTTAAATACCGACGCTACGAATCCAACAACAAAGTTGAAATCAAAATCCAATAAGCCAAACCCGTGTAAAACACCACCCAAAGATAAAACTCCCCCACATCCCTATAAAAGGCTCCACCGAGTCACTAAAAAAGACCCGGCTTGCGAGGGAAGGTGCACAACCAAGCTATAACCAACCACACAGGAAAACCCACTAAGCAAACACATGCTCCAACAAACAACACCCTTTAACTACCCATCAACGTAACGCCCTGACGTCAAAAATACGTCGCTACAGGAATTAAATTAAACACCAAAAAATCAGGGGCGTTACAACCACCTCCCCTAAAAAGAAGTTTCATCCCAAAACTTGACATAAATAGGATCAAATACAAAACAAAAGAAAATTAACCATAGGATACCAAAGAACACACTTACGAAAAACATCAGGAGAACATATGAGCATGAGTCTCCCTCATGGCTAACTTCAACTACCAAGTCACAGTCTCTGTGTCTTGTTCCTCCACAATACAATAACCATGGGTATTGTCTTCCTTCACAATACCTGATCTTGAGTACCCAAAACTCGAACAAGAACCTCCATATAGAAAAGATTGGGCTCCAACTGGGGCACACCATCAAGAATTCGCATGTCGCTCAACATACACTTCCGTAATTGGCTCATGTGAAAGACATCATGCACACCAGCAAAATTTGCATGCAAATCCAGCCTGTAAGCTGATACACCAATCCGCTCAATAACATTAAAAGGTCCCACATACCTAGGGTCCAACTTATAGTTCTTACCAAACCTCTTAACAGCAGACATCGGGGAAACCTTCAAAAAAACCACGTCCCAAATAACAAATTGCATTTCAGTCCTTCGACGATTGGCGTTCTTTTCATAACGCTCCTCAGATATCTGAAGCTTCTCTTCAATATGCTTAACAGAAATATCCATTTCTTGCAAGGCCTCCGGACCCAACAACAGTCTCTCACCAACATCGGTACAAAATAAGAGAGTTCTGCAATGTCTCACATACAAAGCCTCAAACGGAGCCATCTACAAGCTCTCTTGATAATTGTTATTGTACGCAAATTCCATCAACCTGAAACGCTCGTCCCACGCTCCTCCATGGTCCAAAATATAACATCTGATCTTATCCTCCACGATCTGATTTACCATCTCCGTCTGACCGTTTATCTGGGGATGATAGGCGGTGGAATACTTCAAATCGCTACCCAACCATTCCTGTAAACTTTTACAAAAGCGAGGCGTAAATCTGCAGTTTCGATCTGATACAATACTAACAGGTATTTCATGTAATCTGATGACCTCATCCAAGTATAACTCAACAATTTTCTTCATGGAGTAGTCTATCTTGAACGACACAAAGTGAACATATGTAACGACTCCATCCGTTCATATAGCATATAATATAAGGTCCGGGCGAGGCCCCACACCATATGCCACAAAACAGGCGGTGAAGTCACGGGATGATATCAGAGTTGCGCATCCTAACTCATAGCATTCTAGCGGAAACTGTTAACATAAATTCAGAACTCCAACCATGAATGTCCACTAATATAAACACCCACATTTGTATAGGAATGTACATCAAATACAATATAGTTTGGTCTTATGGCCTTACAGTTGCTTTTTATAAAAGTGGCTTCCAAACATCGGCGCGTAGGTCGGCCACACATGAACAAAACATAACATTTTCAGCTTAGCCTTCAAGGGCTAGCAGCAGCAGCGACAGCAGCAGCAACAACAGGGACTTCAGCCTTTATATTTCCCGCTAGGCTCTCCAGCACCTATTCAAAGATAGCCCACCCAACGGTGGCAAACAAGGCAACTGTCAGAATTCAGCTGACCAAATTATAATGACTCTACCCCTTACCCAGGGCAGTGGTATTCCTTCCATACAAGCATAGCAATTCATATGCAGATATAGAGATATCATACATTGTGCACTCACGCATAAACATTCCATCAACACCTTCATCCATGCGACCCGACGATCCATGCACTCAGGGCACATTCTTGGTGTACCGACGAACCAGGTTCCCCCCACCGTATCAGGGCCGAAACCCAACGATAAAAGTTGAGCATTTGGTCCATAGCGTGTAGCCGGAGACTTTAGTCTTAATGACCCGGGATTGGCCGGTATCCCCCCATGGTGTCGTGGCTCGTAGGCCTAAGACTCTTGCTATACTCTCCAACATACCGTGCGTTCAGGTCTTCAAGTCGGACAGACATAACACAGGTCGGATCAACCACCCCCCCCCCCCCCCCCCCGTTGCTCAAGTCGCCTTGCCGTCACCGAGTACAGTGTACCAGAGGCTAAGTAAAATGCGCTGGTCGGTTTCACCTTACCTATTTGGCATAAAGCCTTTTAAAGAGCTCATCAAGCTTACACATTCAGCCAAACTGTCCCCGAGGGATTGGCTTCACCTTCATAGGTTACCTAGGATCCATGCTTCGCGTTAGCGGAAGAACTCATTTTTCATATCTAGGCTTAACCGTGTATTCATAGCATACACTTGAGGGTATTTTTCTAGACTGCAAATCCAATACTTCCTGCTACTACCCTTCACAGGCACAACCCATCAAGCGTCATAAGCATTACAAGCATCAGAGTGTCTTTTCCTGGACTTCCGCACCAGTACTTCCTGCTACTGCCCTTCACAGGTCCAACCTACCAAGCATCACAAGGGTCTTTTCCTGGAATACCACTCCAGTATTTCCTGTTACTACCCTTCACAGGTCCAACACATCGACTCCATAAACTACATATTTCATTGCGGAGTCTTCTCCGGTGTATATATGCAACATCACCAATCCAAACCAACCTGTCTAGATGGGCTTCTCACATCATGCCTATTCCGTACTCCATTTCCGGATCTATATGCCAAACTATTGGGGATTCCAAGAATCAACCCAAGGGAATACCTTAACAATCCACCCTCGGGTGGGGGAATCCCATGCATATGACAAAAAGGAAGCCTTCACATGGCTAAGAAGGAAGATCGTTACCCTTGAAGATCGCTTCGGAGCCATGGACTTCTAGATGGCTAGAAAGCACCGCAGCGGCTTTGCCTCCACAATGCTAGCTTCGGATCTCAAATCGGGCCTCAGCAGCTCAACCTGTGGCCAGCTCCTCTCTCCTCCTCCTCCTCTTGCTCTCTCTTCTCTCTAAGTTCCTTAGAAAGAGAATGGCGAAGTGAAGAATGAGAATTCTCTTCTCATCCTCGGCCATAAAGTAGCAGGGAGGAGTCTAAGCCATCATATCCTGGCTGAAGAAAATGGATGGCCATGATTTTTCCATGAAAGGCTAATTTTTTCTTGACACGGCCTATGATGCGCCCGTGTTACAGGTCGTGTACCTTAAGTTACACACAACCGACTCATCCAGAACAGTATACGGCCATGTGAAATTCCCTGTCACAGGTCGTGTGACTTGACACGGCTTCAAACACGCCCGTGTCTAGCCTGTGTACCTGGGGTGGTACACAACCATCTCAACCCGAGGAAGACACGGTCATGTGACACGCCCGTGTCACAGGCCGTGTGCTGAGAGACACACAGATGTCCTGGCCGTGTTCACCATGCCTCACTGCCATGGCCAACTACAGAAAAGGACACGGCCTGTGACACGCCAGTGTCACAGGCCGTGTGCCCTTACACAGCAGCAGACACGCCCCCAGCGTGCTCTTCGTCGAGCAAAGTTTGTCGACCAGAGGAGGATACGCCACCTGACATGCCCGTGTCACAGAGCGTGTTCCCTCTCGAGAAATCGTCGAGTGCAGTTCGTCGAGCACTCGACAGACTGCTCATCCATACAGAGCAAGACATGCCATGGGACACGCCCGTGTTCCAGACCGTGTCACCCAACTGGAACCCAATCCTGGGATTTGGGGTGTTACAACACACTTCATCAGTCTGTCCACTATAACCCAAACTAAATCGTGTCCTCGGGGAGATCACTGCAATCCAGTAATAAAATCCATCGAAATACTCTCCCACTTCCAACTCAGAAATTCCAATGACTTCAACTTCCCTCCAGGACTCCGATGATCGGCTTTAACTCTCTTGCATGTAAAACATTCGTATACAAACTAATCTATATCGCCCTTCATACCATACCACCAAATGATCTACTTTAGATCCTTATATATTTTAGTAGAACTTGTGTGGTAGGCAACACTAGAACCATACAGTTCTTTGCACAACTTAACTTGAATATCCTCAATTGCCGGAATACAAAATCTGCCACGGTACCTCAGGGTACACGCATCATCAATTGAAAAGTCCGGTAATTCCCCTTTCGTAGTTCTATTATAAAGGTGCAGCAAATCAGGATCATCACTAAAGACATTTTGTGACCAAAATAATTTCATCACAAGATCATCACTAAAGCCTCGTCACTAAATGTATGTAGTGACCAAAACAACTTTAGTCACTATATGTGCATATTTTGTGACCAAAGTAATTTGGTCGCTAAACCTATTTAGTGACCCAATTAAATTGGACACTAAACAATGTCTTAGTGACCAATTTAATCTGATCACTGAATGTTTTTAGTGACTAAGTTAATTTGGTCACTAAATTGGTTTAGCAACCAAATTAATTTGGTCACAAAATATGCACATATCGTGACCAAAGTTGTTTTTGTCACTACAAACATTTAGTGACAGGGCTTTACTGACGACCTTATGATGAAATGCTCTTAGTCACAAAATGTATTTAGTGACCAAAATATAACATTTAGTGACAAACATTTTCATCACTAAAAGTTAATATTCTTGTAGTGACTTGTCACTAAATTTTTTTTGATTCATCACAAAATATCAAAATATTATTTCATTTTTTAAAAATATTATTTCATTTACTATTCAATAAAATTCATATTTGGACGTTCAAACATAATAATAAATAAATACTCAATTGCAACAAGAAAATTGTTCAACATATATTATTTAATTAATAGAGAAAAAAAAGGTGGGTGAAGCCCAAACCCCGCAATACAATGTAATAGTATTTTATCTCTAAATAAACTGAAATACATGAAGAAATATTTATAATAAAGAACATCTATAAATATGCTTTTTGACACATTTGTGATAGCCAACTGATGTTTTGTCCTCTCTTCTTTAGTTAGTATTCTAAGAACTGTTGCAAGAGACAGTGTTGTAATATGCTATTTTAATGGAAAAAGACTTGAAAGGTGAGATTTATCTTCTTCAAAAATGCAATCTGCAATGAAATTATAAATAATATATCATTAGTATAGCTTCAGGTAATAGTTTAAAACTCACGAGGAATCAACTTGCAACTATAAGAAAAAAGGATACAAATAATAGAAATTCAAAAAATATATTGATTTGAAATTAAAAGGTTAGACATTATGAGAAATTCTAGAGTGAAAACCACAACAAAAAAACGAAATCTCATTCTCCACAGTTTTACTTTTCCACTTAGTTCAGATATTTGCAAAAACAACATGATTGGACAAATGAAAAACTTACTTCTATCATATTATTCAAACATCCATCGTTCTTCAAAAAAAAAATAAGTGCTATTATATATTCAAAGAAATAAACCACCTTAATATAATTTTGAAACCCTACAATTATGTGATATAATACAAATAAAGAAAAAACTCTTGCAGAAATAAATCAATGCAGGTTCAAAATTGTCTGTTAAGAAGAAGTGGCTTTGCATTCACATATTACAATACCTCAATCTGGCAATTTATTGTTCATAACTTTTACATCATGTTTGATGAACCAATATTATTAAAATCATTTGCTTGCAAACACAGCGGAACTTAAATATAACAAAACAATTATTACCTGATACTAGGAGTGCTGGACAAAAAAACGGTCCTAACCGGTCCGGTTGGGACCGGACCGGCTAGGGACCGGTCCCGGACCCGTCCCAGGGGTCCTTAAGGGTCCCCCTTTTCCACCAAAGATGCTCCCGGACCAGGACCAGTAATAGACAGGTCCCGGACCGGGGCCGGTAAAATACTAGGACCAGTAAAATACCGATAATTAGACCGGTTATGCACTCATATTCATAGGTTTTGAACTATAATTCTCTCCATTTTCATCAACCTAGATGAGATTAGAGTCAAAAGTTAATTTTAGGACAACATTATCCTATACTTCTTGTAAACCTATTTTGAATTTGTAGCTAAGATTCACAAAATCTGAATTACTCCTAAACAAAACTTCATAATCCGACAACACTCGCACAAAATCTAATAAAAAAGAGAACTGCAATAAATTCAGAATAACAAAGAATTAATAAAAAAACTGTCTCGGACCGGTTAGGACTGGTCCTCCGGTCCCAACCAGTCCTTCTCAAAAAGAGGAAAACCGTTCCCGGACTAGGACTAGTTTGAGCGGGACCGGTCCGGGACCGGTCCGCCAAAAGATCGGTCTTTTTAAAGACCGGTCCCGGAGCGACCCAACAGTATTTTTGTGCAAGGCTGCCTGATAGTACCTGGGGTATAAATTATGAGGCTTCATCCTCTCAATACTTCTTTCTTTGCCTTCCTTGTCCTCCAGTTAATTCCACAGTTTTCTAAAGCAAAATAATGAGCCGTATGGAAAACATCGATCACATTATATGTCCAGTCACAAGACTTAAACTACACATGTTGAAATTTGTGAAGTGGAAGTGGGTGACGGGACAGGCCGGGCGGCCTGGGGCGGAATGTTTTGGCGGACTGGGCGGACTGGGCGGACTGTGATGTGCGGCCTAGTGAGAAGTCCAGTGGGAAGCCGGCTGTCTTCTGAGAGGGTTGTTGCATGGAGTCCGCGGACTATGCGGCCTGGTTTCTGCGGATAGGGTGTGCTGATTGGCTTTGCCAAGGAGCGGCCTGAGCGGATAGAGGCTTGCGGACTGGTGCATTGCTCAGTGGCCGCGGGTGCAAGCTTGTGGTGATAGGCGGTTTGGCTCATGTCCGCGGGAAGCTTGCGGACTGGAGTGTCCGCGGTGTGGGCTGTTGCAGACTGAGCTTAGAGCTTGGCTGAGGCCTTGTCGAGCTCTGGTGGCACAGCAAGCGATTTGCTGTGGAGATCGATTGGCGGACTAGTTTTGGAGTCCGGGGATGGCTGCTGCGTTGGACAGAAGTGCGAGGAGCTCGCGGACTGATGGCGGTCTGTGCTATGGTGTTTGGCGGACGGGAATTTGAGTCCGCCATGCTCGCATTAGCCCTTGATGGTTTTGGACTTGGTCACACTTTGTGCCAAGGCCATGGTGTCCGCGGTATCTGCCAAGTCTGCTATGACCGGGCGGACTGTTGCTGTCTTCCTTTGGTCGTGGACTTGTGGCGGATTGAGGTGTGAGTCTTGCGGACTGCCTCGGGTTGGTGCGGACTACCATTGAAGGGGATTGCTGTCCTGCAGTGGTTGGAGCCTTGCGGGCTGATGCCTTATCTGCATATCTTGGGAGGACTGGAGAAGGTTCGCCAATGTTTGCCTTGCTCCTGATGGTTTTCCTTGGTATCCGGCTAAGTCCTTGCGGACTCAGCGGACGGTGGTTTTGCTATCGCACGGGCTGGGGTGGTGACGCTATCTCTTGGGCGGTGACCACACTCCTCACCTTGCCTATAAATAGGACCCCCTGGCACATCTACAGTAACCTAAGTAACTTGAGTGAACAGTAAGTTGGGGTGTGCAAGGAGCTGCGGTCTGTGTTTGTCAGTCCGCGCAGATTGTTTCAGGCTGACGGTTTGCTGTGTGCAGGTCGCGCGGGTAGCTTCAAGGAGCCAGGAGTTTGGATGTGACTTCGGTCAAGTACTTGGAAGTGTGCGGTCTCTGCGGACTCAGCAGGAGGTCGCTCTGCAGCTTGTCAGTTCTGTTACAACTTTGCCAGCTTCAATAACCTATCCGCCGGCTTCAGGCGGGTAGGGGTGTTCCTCAGTTCAGGTTCAGCAGGCGGCGAATAACGGTGTGTCCGCGCGGCCTCGCGGCTTCGGCGGACTCCGTGTCTATTCGGCGGATTGCAGTTTAGCTCGGGCGATCTCAGCGTACTCGGTGACCTCGGCGACCTCGCGGTCTCGGCGGACTCCGGTGCTGTCCGCCCGGCTTATTTTTTGGTGCTTTCTGTTTACAGCTGTTATACTAGCGAAATCATGTCTCGCTATGTATGCCTCGTGTTGTAAAGAAGTGAATGTATAAAAGACCTGTTTGTTCTTCCATTGTTTGTTGGAATTAACCTCTGTTCCTTGGTTTCCGCTGGTTCAACGTGCAAACTGGGTAGTTCCGAAGATATTAATTTGGCATTTGGGCTATCTTGCTGACCACGTTGAGAAAATTTAACATGGTATCAGAGCCAGGTTTCTGAGGTTCAGTTGCATGAGCGGAAGTCAGCCAGTGTTGTTACTCAGTGATTGAGTGGTGATCAACCTGCGTTGTTGCTCGGAGCTGCTGAAAGGTTGCCAACAGGTGTTGCAATGGAAGGGAGTTTTGCAAGAGGTCTGGGCATTGAACTCTTAACGCCGACTAACTTCAAGAAGTGGAAGTCGTGCATGAAGAGTTATCTTCTTGGCGAGGAGCTGTGGGAAGTCGTCGGTGGTGACGACAGGCAGGAAGTCACTGCTGCTTTCGGTACTGCTGAGCAGGTTAGGCTCTGGAGAAGAACAAATGCTAAGGCGGAGTTCATTCTGAAGATAGCCATGTCTCCGGAACTGTTTGATCACATCATTGGATGTGAGTCGGCTGCTGATATTTGGACAACCATTGATGAGTTGTTCAATAGAAAGAATGTGGCGCGGCTTCAGTTCCTGGAGAATGAGTTGGCCAGGGCAACTCAGGGAGACCTTTCCATCTCCAAGTACGTCTTAAAGATGAAGAGCTTGTGTGCTGAGCTGTCGGCACTGGATCCTGATGAGCATATCTCTGAGGCAAAGATGAAAAGGCACATTATCCGCGGCTTGCGGAAGGAGTATGTGGCCTTTGTCACATCTGTTCAAGGGTGGGCTACTCAGCCGTCGTTGCTAGAGTTGGAGAATCTGCTTGCCTCGCAGGAGAGCTTAGCAAGGCAGATGGCTGGAGTGAACCTGAATCAGGAAGGCAGCGAAGCTCTCTTCTCAGGCAAGAAGAAAGGATGGGAAGGGAAGAAGAAGAAGAAGGTGCAGGCCGCTGGTGAGAAGGAGACTTCAACTTCATATCCACCGGAGAGGAACAATGCTCCTAAGGACTGGAAGAAGAATCTGAAGTGCTACCGGTGTCATCAGCGAGGGCACTTCAAGCGGGACTGCAAGGTCAAACTGCAGCCTGGGCATGCTGTGGGAAAGGAGGAAGTTTGCTCGAGAAGTGAAGAAGCAGAATGGGGCGGAGCTTTCATGACGGGCACTTGTGTCCGGGCCTTGTCTGCTGAGGACTTCAATAGCGAGTGGATCGTGGACTCCGGGTGTGGTCATCACCTCACCGGAGACAAATCGAAGTTCACCTCCATGCAGGCCTACTCAGGTAATGAAGCTATTATCACTGCTGATAATACTGTTTATGCAGTAGAGAAAGAGGGGGTCGTGTCATTGGGTAGTGATCAGGGGCCACTCACGTTAAGGAGTGTGTATCACGTACCGGGCATGAAGAAAAACCTCTTCTAGGTGACCAATGCGGTGGACGCTGGGTATCACGTTATGTTTGGGCCAACAGACGTTTGGTTCCTTCGCAACGTATCAGCGGTAAAGGCTGATGTTGCTTATGTTGGGAGGAGGGTGAAGAACTTGTTTGTTCTTTCCACCAGTGCTTATGTTGATAGAATGAGGGCCAATGATAGCGCTGCTATCTGGCATAAGAGGCTGGGGCATGTTGGCATGGACAAGCTGAAGGCGATGGCGAGTAGAAGTTTGGTGAGGGGGTTGCCGAAGTTGTCCTCCTTTGGTGATGGGCATGTTTGTGCGGGATGTCAATACGGTAAGGCACATCGACTTCCGTTTGATAAATCACAAAAAAGGAGCAAGAGACCATTGGAGTGTATTCATGGCGACCTGATGGGACCAACGGTTACTGCCAGCCTTGGCGGAAGCAGATACATGCTTGTCTTGGTTGATGACTACTCAAGGTATACTTGGGTGTACTTCTTAAAGGAGAAGTCGGAAGCCTTCCATTTGTTTGTGGAGTTTAAGGAGTTGGTAGAAGGCCGGCTTGGCTTGCGGATTAAGAAGCTTAGAACTGATAACGGGGGTGAATTTGTCTCCTCCGAGTTTTCTATCTTCTGCAGGAAGCACGGGATCCAACGGGAGCTTACTTGTGCTCACAGTCCACAACAAAATGGGGTAGCAGAGCGGAAGATCCGTCATTTGACGGAGACCTGCAAATGCTGGCTTCATGCGAAAGATATCCCAAGGTCTTTTTGGGCGGAGGGAATGTCTTGTGCTGCTTATGTTATCAACCGGATGCCACTCAGCCCTATCAACATGAAGACTCCTGTTGAGCTGTTGCTGAAGGAGAAGCCGAGTGTTGGACACCTTAGGGTGTTTGGTTCAACTTGCTACGTGCATGTCCCGGATGCTTCACGGACAAAGCTGGATGCGAAGGCAAGGAAACTTGTCTTTGTTGGCTATGATGAGCGGAAGAAGGGATGGAAATGCATGGACCCTATGACGAAGAAGTTCGTGGTGTCAAGAGACGTTGTCTTTGACGAGCTGACGTCATATGGAGGTGGCTCGGTGGAGCTAACCGGAAGTAGCAAGGTTGATGAAGCACCGGTGGAGGCTGCTGAAGGCTTGGAAGAGGAGCTTGTTGTTTCACCGGCAGCTCCTATTGCTTCGAACTCCGAGGCTGAGTCTTCTGGCTCAGGAAGCAGGGGGAGCACTGCTCAATGCTTGCCCCAGGTAGGAGTGGAGCCTGAAGAAGCAACAGAAGCCGTGAGCAAGGAGCCGTGTCTTCGGAGATCGAAGAGGGTGGTTAAGCCACCGGCTCGGTACTGTGATGGGAATGCAGTGAGCTTTGTCTCCTGCTTCTTTGCAGGTCCTCTGGATGAGCGAGAGCCTGCAAACTTCAACGAGGCCACTGGAGTGAAGGAGTGGGATGATGCCATGAAGGAAGAGATTGATGCTCTGAAGAAGAATGAAACATGGGACCTTGTGCCCAAGGTTGATGGCATTACTCCGGTTACTTGCAAGTGGGTGTATAAGTTGAAGAAGAAGGCTGATGGGAGAATTGATCGGTTCAAGGCTCGCCTGGTCGCTAGAGGATTCTCACAGCAGTATGGAGAAGACTATGAGGAGACATTCAATCCAGTTGCGAAGATGACTTATGTAAGAGTGGTGATCGCCTTGGCTGCTAGCAAGGGATGGAGGTTGTGGCAACTCGATGTAAAGAATGCCTTTCTTTACGGAGAGTTTGACAAGGACATCTTCATGGATCAGCCGCTTGGTTTTGTCTCTAAAAAGCATCCGGACTATGTCTGCAAACTCAGGAAGGCTCTCTATGGGTTGAAGCAAGCTCCTAGAGCGTGGTATGGGAAGATTGTAGAGTACTTGCAATTCTGTGGATACCTTGCTTCCAACTCGGATTCAAGCTTGTTCGTCAAGAAGAAGGGGGAGCTACGAGTCTTGGTCCTGCTGTATGTGGATGACATGATCATCACAGGGAACTCGGAGGGGGAAGTAGCAAGGCTCAGGGCTGAGCTTGCTATACGCTTTGAGATGAAAGACTTGGGAGAGTTGCATCACTTTCTCGGTCTGGAAGTGGAGAGGAAGGAGTGAGGGGTTCTCATTAGCCAGAAAGGGTATGCTGATCGCATTGTGAAGCGGTTTGGTATGGGCGATGGGAAGAAGTGCTCTACTCCACTGGAATCTGGGCTGAAGCTTCGACGGGATGAGGGAAGGGTTCTTCATGATCCCTTGGTGTTCAGGGCTCTTGTTGGGAGCTTGATTTACCTGACGATTACAAGGCCAGATATTATTTATGATGTTGGCCGAGTAAGTCGGTATATGGCTGAACCAAGGCAATCTCATCTACTGGCGGCGAAGGGAATTCTGAAGTATGTCAAGGCTTCTTCTGACATGGGACTCCTCTATAGAAGGGACGCGAAGTTTGCATTGCTCGGGTACACGGATGCTGACTATGGCGGTGATTCGGATGATCGAAGGTCTACTTCAGGTTATGTGTTCACTTGCGGTTCAGCTAGCAATTCGTGGTGTAGCAAGAAGCAGGACTCAGTGTCGGTTTCAACCACGGAGGCGGAGTATAAGGCTTCGGCCTTGGCTGCTCGGGAAGCCGTTTGGTTGAGGAGGCTTATAGAGGATGTTCATGAAGAAGTGCAAGGGCCTACTTTAATCCGGGGTGACAATGAGAGTGCTCTCAAACTGGTTAACAATCCAGTGTGTCACGCCAGGACCAAGCATATAGAGATTGATCACCACTTCATCCGGGAGAAGGTGTTAGAGGGGTCTCTGCTGGTCGGGCATGTTCGGAGTGAAGATAATCTTGCTGACATCTTCACGAAGCCACTGTTGAAGGGGCCCTTTGAACGCTTGCGCAGCTTGCTGGGCTTGGTCACCACTTCCCACTTCAAGGGGGAGTGTTGAAATTTGTGAAGTGGAAGTGGGTGACGGGACAGGCCGGGCGGCCTGGGGCGGACAGTTTTGGCGGACTGGGCAGACTGGGGGGACTGTGATGTGCGGCCTAGTGAGAAGTCCAGTGGGAAGCCGGCTGTCTTCTGAGCGGGTTGTTGCATGCAGTCTGCGGACTATGCGGCCTGGTTTCTGCGGATAGGGTGTGCTGATTGGCTTTGGCAAGGAGCGGCCTGAGCGGATAGAGGCTTGCGGACTGGTGCATTGCTCAGTGGCCGCGGGTGCAAGCTTGTGGTGATAGGCGGGTTGGCTCATATCCGCGGGAAGCTTGTGGACTGGAGTGTCCGCGGTGTGGGCTGTTGCGGACTGAGCTTAGAGCTTGGCTGAGGCCTTGTCGAGCTCTGGTGGCACAGCAGGCGATTTGCTGTGGAGATCGATTGGCGGACTAGTTTTGGAGTCCGGGGATGGCTGCTGCGTTGGACAGAAGTGCGAGGAGCTCGCGGACTGATGGCGGTCTGTGCTATGGTGTTTGGCGGACGGGAATTTTAGTCCGCCATGCTCGCATTAGCCCCTGATGGTTTTAGACTTGGTCACACTTTGTGCCAAGGCCATGGTGTCCGCGGTATCCGCCAAGTCCGCTGTGACCGGGCGGACTGTTGCTGTCTTCCTTTGGTCGTGGACTTGTGGCGGATTGAGGTGTGAGTCTTGCGGACTGCCTCGGGTTGGTGCGGACTACAATTGAAGGGGGTTGCTGTCCTGCAGTGGTTGGAGCCTTGCGGGCTGATGCCTTGTCCGCATAGCTTGGGCGGACTGGAGAAGGTTCGCCAATGTTTGCCTTGCTCCTGGCGGTTTTCCTTGGTATCCGGCTAAGTCCTTGCGGACTCAGCGGACGGTGGTTTTGCTATCGCGCGGGCTGGGGTGGTGACGCTATCTCTTGGGCGGTGACCACACTCCTCACCTTGCCTATAAATAGGACCCCCCTGGCACATCTACAGTAACCTAAGTAACTTGAGTGAACAGTAAGTTGGGGTGTGCAAGGAGCTGCGTTCTGTGTTTGTCAGTCCGCGCGGATTGTTTCAGGCTGACGGTTTGTTGTGTGCATGTCGCGCGGGTAGCTTCAAGGAGCCAGGAGTTTGGCTGTGACTTCGGTCAAGTACTTGGAAGTGTGCGGTCTCTGCGGACTCAGTAGGAGGTCGCTCTGCGGCTTGTCAGTTCTGTTACAACTTTGCTAGCTTCAATAACCTGTCCGCCGGCTTCAGGCGGGTAGGGGTGTTCCTCAGTTCAGGTTCAGCAGGAGGCGAATAACGGTGTGTCCGCGCGGCCTCGCGGCTTCGGCGGACTCCGTGTCTATTCGGCGGATTGCAGTTTAGCTCGGGCGATCTCAGCGGACTCGGCGACCTCGGCGACCTCGCGGTCTCGGCGGACTCCGGTGCTGTCCGCCCGGCTTGTTTTTTGGTGCTTTCTGTTTACAGCTGTTATACTAGCGAAATCATGTCTCGCTATGTATGCCTCGTGTTGTAAAGAAGTGAATGTATAAAAGACCTGCTTGTTCTTCCATTGTTTGTTGGAATTAACCTCTGTTCCTTGGTTTCCGCTGGTTCAACGTGCAAACTGGGTAGTTCCGAAGATATTAATTTGGTGTTTGGGCTATCTTGCTGACCACGTTGAGAAAATTTAACAACACATACGTTCCATTATAATAGACTCAAAGACAAAATAAAATCGCTTATTAAAAATTTGAAACCTTCCTATTCTCAGATCTGACTATATGAATTAGAAACACATTTTTATTGAATCATATCATTCAGTTTTAATGTGTATATACAATACTAAAATCTCTACATTAATTCTCAAAGCTAACAATAGCTAGCACAAAATAACTATATCATGATAATTGCCATCTTTGGATAAACGCCATCATGTCAATAATTCATGATGAAAATTGTTTCTTGAACTGATGAGGAATAGAATTTTAGTGTTTTATTGCATCTAAAAATTGAAATTTTACCTGAATGATAATAGCAACATTTGTCCTTCTCTTGTGCCTATGAACAGTGCCTCCATTGCCTGCATGCCTATTTGTATGACAATTGTTGATGATCGGAGGCATGTATAAGCCAATTTTGTATAATGTAGAATATTTATTGAGAAGAAATGAAAATAATTAATAACCAATTTTTATATGTCTGTCATGCTTACACATCAAAATAAGAAACAAAAAAAAATTTCTTTTAAAAAATCTACTAAACAACCATTAGCTGAACTTTTCTACTAAAAAATAAAGAAGAAATTCCATAAATCATTTGCCTTAATGGGAGAAAACTCATAAAATATGTATACCCCAACAGGTGACTTGGGATAAGTATTTTCATCTCTGTAATGCTCTGTCACTAAAAACTGCAAGAGACGCCAAAGTATTTATAGTTGAGCATGTAATATTAACTAAAAGGAAATGCGACGTATGATTTCAGCTCTTTACTTGGTTAGACAAATCTTCCAGCCTCTGATGTCCGTTTAGATTGTTGGGACCACCTAGAAAACAAAAAACATTCAAATCAGATATTTTCAAGATAATCACGCTAGCAGATCATTCAAATCACATATTTTCAAGATAATCATGCTAGCAGATTACTCACAATAGATGAATCAGGATGGAAAGTAGAAAAAAAAAGAATCAATCTTAAATCCACTTTTATGAATTACCGATATATTTCGCACAGTGCCGGTTCTTTCCAATCTACACTGAAGTTTCATCAAAGCCAGGTATTAGTTAATCGAGCTGACAGCTTAGTTGGCAGCAAGGATCATGAGCCTGCCCCGATCGTCGAATGTAGCAGCCTCGATCATCCATGACTTCATCCAGTTCCTCTAGCCCAAATCATCAATGACTTCCTCACAATAGCACAATTATCAATATCCGCCTCCCTGCATCAATGATGATCCCACCATCATCTGTTCATGACCATCCCAACACTTGATCCGAACATAGATTCGCTGCTTCCTCCAGATCGTAGGCTGCTCTGAATCGTCAGCTGCTGCTTCCTCCCCAGCGCTGACTTCCTACAGCCTTCCTCTTTTCAATGTCATAACTGTCATCCTTAGCGCAACAATTAGCAGCAACTCTCGGACTGTAGCCACTAGTAGCAGCTCTTTGTTGAGCTCTGTTGGATGGCAGCTCTATAACGCGGATCGTAGACTTCGAATGCAACAACTCTTCCATATTGTCGATTGTCTTCTTAGACTATTTCAGCTACATTAACCTCTTCTCTGCGGCTTCGACTACTCTGAGCACAGATTTCCATCATGGTGACTCGCTCCCAGAAAATATCCAATCGGTTGGAAACTCTCGAAGAGAACTACATTGGGCTAGCCGGCATAGTGGCGCCCATCGAAGAAAAGTTTAGGGCATTGAAGAAATGACATGAAGAAAAGTTGGATGCGCACATGGAAGAGATCAAAAAAGTGTTGACTTAACACATCAAGGGTAAGGCTATTGCACCTGGGACTCCAATTTATTGGCGAGGGAGATGTGTACGACAAATATCACTACCGCCTGACGATAGTCGATATCGCCGGCAATAGCAACAACTAGACAAATCTGGTCGGGCGACCCGGCGACTTCACTTCAATATTTTTAACAGAACCATCTATTTTTACTGGAAATACATTGGTAAAATTTTAGTCATCTTGTTATTAAAATTAGTAAAATACTAGCACTTTTAGCAACACAGATATAGTCCTCTTGTTCTACTAATTTGCAGGTTTTGTTCGCTGTGGAAAATTCTTTGAAGGATCAGTTGAAGACATGTACCATTCATTATGCATGATACTAGGGTTATTGTCAAATTCTACAAAAGTATTTTGTGGGCATGAGGTAGTTTGTAATCTCTTTTTTTTTCTCATCTAATTTTCAAAATGAGTTGCTTATTTTATGTTGACTATTTCAAACTTTTCAGACCCAAGTTGGAAATGGGGCAAGTATTTCATGGATTAACTGTGTTCTCTCGCATTAGATTCCCTTAAACTAGTGCATTATTTATCTGTGTATGACATAATTATTTTAGAATTGATTCTTGTGCCTATTTGTTCTTTTTTTGTCTTATTTGAGGGTCTCATTGGGATATGCTACGCAAAATTGAAAGCGTCCAAATATTCTAAAGCGTGGCTATGTATTCTTACAACTTTAGTGGTAAAGCACTTCATCTCTACCATGACCGGCATTGTGCCTAATTTGATTTGTTTGTGCAATATTAAGAAAATCTTGAACTTATTGTTTATACTGGTGTTGTTAAGCACAGTTCAGAGAGAAATGTGGATAAATAGTCAAATATGGTGACATTTCTTATGAAGTTCTTTCAAATTTGATATTTAACATAAACCGTGGCCTCCCCAAAGCATCTATACGATGTGAAGCTCCCTGTAAAGACAATGGCGTGAATAGAAATCGTTGATTCTAGAAAGGAGAATAAATAAACAATACTCTCAATTGCAGATGATTACACGAAGAGATTATATTGATATAAATGTAATAAATTAATTTGAGCATTTAGACAAACATAGAGTTTGCAAGAAGAGAATAACAAGCATATATCTCAAATCACGCAACCTTGATTGTGTAGATTAATGAACTATTATATTATGTGTAGCCAAAAAATAGGAATAAGAAAATGAAATGGATGAGAAATCTCTGCTCTTGCTTGAAAATCATGGTGCCAAATTTAAAACTTAAGTGCATCCCTAGTTTTATAGCTAAACTTGGAAAGAAATGGAAGAAAAATCAAAATTCCACTTCTGAGTGAAGAAGAGGTAGAAATCGATGCCCTGGAAGTCTGGGTGAAGAGGAATTGAGAGCTTTAGAGATGGAAAAGGAACCAGGGTCAAAAAGTTTGGGGACAAAGAAGGAAAAGCTTCAGTGATCACTCCACTTGAATCGCTTATCCCCTATTATTTATCTCATTGTCGGGTCGGGGAACAAATGACGGAGCGATGTGAAATCTCTAAGAAAATCATTGATGCAAATATGCCCGAGTTTCAAGCAAGGGCGGCGGAGATGGCCCGGGGGATGCAGGCAACATCGATTGTGACGGCTTCTGGCAAGGGCGACGAAGACTTTCACCTAGGTCGACTATGGATTCAGGTGAGGTGGAGGCAAAGCATTGGAGATGCTTTCGGCATGGTTGGAATTGAGTCGATGGCCATCGTCGACTAAAGGTTGGAACTGCTAGTCAGGGCATTAGAGCATGGCTATCAGTAATTTCTTATCTTTAACGAATTTATTTTATTATAAAGTTTAAACTGTTTTTTTTATTTTGAAGGGAAGAAATGAATATTGGGAGGGAAAATTCAAATTTAATTACCAAACTATTTGTGGTAACAATGTTAGTGACTGATTATATGTCGTCACTAAGATATGTCTTTAGTGACCAGATTTATATTTCGTCACTGAATATATGTCTTCAGTAACAGAACTTATATGCGGTCACTAAGACGTCTTTAGTAACCAAACGAATATATGTGGTGACTAAAGCCGTGTCTTTAGTGATCGAACATCTATTTCGTCACTGAAGATACGTCTTTAGTGACTAAATAAATTTTAACATTAATTTAGGAGAAAGTATTTTTATTTTGGAGGGAAGTTATTATTATTTGGGAGGAATGATATTAGTGACTAATTGTCTTAGTACAAGTTAAAAACTTTAGTGACAAATTTTTTTTTGTAAGCATAACATTTAGTAATATGTGATGAAATTTTATTTGGTCACTAATTAAAATATATTTACTGAATAAATTTTATATATGATCACAAAATAATTGATCTTAAAAATTTAGTGATAAAATATAAGATTTGTCACAAAAAGTAAATTATTGGTGGTCAAACTTATGCTATTTAGTTTAAATTATATGCTTAATGATATTTTTATAAAATCATTTTTATTTACTATGAGGGAATAAATATAATTTTTCATTAGGGAAACTCCAAATTTTGATAACTATTGATTAGTTTTCGTTAATTAAATAAGTAATTTAGTGATTAAATTATTTTTGCTCATGAATATTTTAAAAAAATTATGTTAGTGAGCGAACGTATATTTAGTCAATAAAGTTATATCTTTAGTGACCAAACTTTTATTGTCACTAAAAATGTGTCTTTAGTGACTAAACTCATACTTCGTCAATAAAGAGATGTCTTTAGTGACTAAACATTTTTTCATCACTAAAGATGTCTTTAGTAACAAAATATATTTTATCACTAAAGTTTGGTCACTAAAGTAGCGTCTTTAGTGACCTAACTTTTATTTTGTCGCTAAAAATGTGTCTTTAGTGATTAACTTTTATTTCGTCACTAAAGATGTGTCTTTTGTGACTAAAATTTTACTTTGTCAATATAGATGTGTCTTTAGTGACGAAATATTTTTTGTCACTAAATTTTTGTCACTAAAGACTAATTTTCTTGTAGTGTAAGTGTAATGCATGAATGCTTTATTACTTCCAAACCGCTGGGCGAGCTGCTACTCCAAACTGATATATCCATCAATAGAAATTCCTTTGCCAATGAACCCACAAAAAGGTTAAAAATTTTTGATATCTTCCAACTCTGTGTGTCGGCTAACACATTAGCTTTGCCTGGATGGTATTGGAACTCAACATCATAATCTACAACATACTCAAGCCATCTCTGCTGGCGCAAATACAATTCTTTTGAGTGAAGACGTACTTCAAACTCTTATGATCAGTATAAATCTTGCATAGAGCGCTGTATAACAGATGTCTCCATAACTTCATGGCGTAAATCACAGCTACGAATTCCAAATCATGCGTAGGGATATTTCTCTCATGTATCTTTATCTATCTCGACCCATACACGATCATGTTGCCCTCTTTCATTAACAAACAGCAAAGTCCGACGTGCGATGCGTCCACATACACAACATGCTCTATGCAAGGGAAAAACTGGAGCAGCCCACAATCTCCATTTTAAATCATGAAAAACCTCTTCACACTTATTGCTCCAAACAAAAGCTGCGTTCTTCTGCGTAAGCTTAGTCAGCGGTGCAGACAATGAAGAGAAAGCTTCCAGAAACCTCCTATAATATCCTGCCAATTCTAGGAAACTTTCTATCTCTTTGGGTATGGTAGGTCTATTCCAATCCATTACAATAGATATCTTCTTGGGATCCACAAAAATTCCATCATTATTAACCACATGACCCAGAAAAGAAACCTGAGGTAGCCAAAACTCAGACTTGCTTAGCTTGACATACAACTTATGCTCCCTCAAGGAAGACAAAACGACACGCAGATGTTGTGTAACGTCCCATTTCGTGTCAGACCCCTCGCACGTGTTTTGAGTCAAGAAAATTAACTCAGGTTCATGGAGCGTCGAGTGAGTCGACAAGTCTCAACGACTAAATCAGGAATTAACTCAAAACACCAGTAGGTTTGGCGTCAAGTGCATTGAGTGGACTCAACACACTCGACACCATTTAACGTAGTGAAATTATGGCGGGTTAGGCGTCGAGAGCGTTGAGTGGACTCAATGCGTTTAGAGCGTTGAGAGCGTTGAGTGGACTCAATGCTCTCGACGCCATTTAACTTAAAAAGTTTCCGGCGTGTTAAGGCGTGGAGAGCGTTTAGTGGACTCAACGCTCTCGACGCCATTTAAATTAGAAAGTTTCTGGCGGGTTAAGGACATAGGCTGAGGATAATTCGTCGAATGCCAAAATTCGTCGAACACCGATTCGTCGAACTGAGGTAATTCGTCGAACGCTGAAATATGTCAATCACTGATTCGTCGAACTCAGGTAATTCATTGAACGCCAAAATTCATTAAGCACTGATTCGTCGAACTCAGGCTAAAATTCGTCGAATGCCCAAATTCGTCGAGCGCAGATTCGTCGAACTCAGGTAAATTTGTCGAACGCTAAATTCGTCAAGCGCTAAATCGTCGAACTGAGGAAAATTCATCGAACGCTGAATTCATCGAGCGTTGATTTGTCAAACTGGGCTAAAATTTGATGAACGACTTTTAACTTAGAAAAAACTTTGCCTTGGTCGAATTTTGGGCCGCTGTTGAACCGAATTTTCGGGAATTGCGCCAAATCGACTTAAATGGGTCGCATCCTTTCAAAATGACTTAGTTAAAGTAATATTAGGCGGTCCAATGTCAAGCCAACACATGTCTAGGTAGTAACCCGAATTTCTCATTATAAAAGTGACATGCCGAAAGAGAAGCCGCCTCTTTACCAGTTTGGCGAACAGTTGTCCTTGCATATCCGTTACTGTGCAATCCTGACCAAAAAGAGAAGCCTCCAGAGTCGATTTATGGAAGAAAATTCTCTCTCTTCCTCTCTTTTCCATGAAGAATGAACACCAACGAGGGAGAGGAAGATGCCGCAAAGAAGAGTGACAAGATCCATGGCTGGAAACCTCGGAACCGTCGGAAATGAGGTGAGCTTCCTACCCTCTCACTTCGTTCTAGATCTCTAGTTCTTCCTAGGAGAGATATCGACTCAAAGGAGTCTTGATTCGTGAGAAGAATTTTCTTAGGAGAAGGACATGCTAGGGCTTATGCCCTAGAGATAAGTCTTCAACCAATCCTTCCTTCCATGAGAAGGTAGGGACTTGGTTTCGTGAAGAAAATTGGTCTTTTGAGGGTGAACAAGGGAGGAGGAATTCTGGATGTGATTTAAGGATTTGGGTTGGAGGAAGAAGACGAACCGATGTTGTTCGTTTCGCTTTAAGATGCGTTTAGAAATCTATTTTTTGCACGCAGTAATATTCGAGGACGTTATTTTGGACACGATGCAGCCAGATCCGGGCTTTCAACTAAACACAAAAGTGGTAGGACGTAGAAATACCTTTCCAACGAGCGGTTACATGCCTTCACTGGATTCCTGTAGCCTCGGGAATCCCCGATCGAATTTGTTGTACAGTAATCTTTCTTGAACATATAATTCTCGGGTTTGTGTTGAATCATTTTTGAAATTGGTAGGGAGAGACTGTTGTACAACAACGTTAACGTTTTGATAAATTTAGTCTATAAGTAATTGAGATAAAATATTATTAAAGGCATTTGTTGGATAGACCCTTAACGAATAAATGGTGTAGTGAACGAATGGGTTGACGAGTTGGGATGGTAAGAATGATTTAAATATGTGAACCAATAAGGACGTACTTGACGATGGTAATACATTGAATAATGATAAGGTTGGCTTGAAATTGTTGTACATAGTTGGTAGTGATTGCTATGAACAAATGGTTGTTGGCATTTTGTTTATAGATCCATGTATGCATGAATGGTTTAACTTGATAAAAAGATTATATACAGTTGATGTTAAAGTTATGTGATCATAGTCTTTATGTCATTATGATAACCAAATGATTGATGAATATGTAAAGTACCATTATGTTGATGATGAACCCTTAGGTGTCTTGGGGCACGAGATTGCGAAAGGGTGTAAGTGGGGTGTTTGGCCGCACTAGATTGGTGATGATGAAAAAGGGCATAAGTGGACGGTTTGTCTTGGTACTCTGGTGGTTTGTCCACAGAGGCACCTTCTGTGCCACGATGATGTGAAATTTCATGTGGTGTGTGTCGATGCGTGGTGTCATAATCCTATGGCAGGTCTACTGGCTCGCCAGTCATCAAACCGACTGGAGTTGAAAGATATACTTGCACTATTGGGCCTTGGTCCTCGGTGCTTACTTCTAGAGGCACCCTTTGTGCTAGTGGACGGTTTGCCTTGGTCCTTTGGTGATTTGTTCACATCGGCACCTTCCGTGCCATGAAGATAGGCCAGTTGGGCTGTGCTCTTGGTGCACATTTACCCAAAACCCCTTCTGAGCCCTAGCATGCATGTGAGCTCCGCTATTGTGTTCTTAGCATTGAGGCGTGTGGAGGCCTAGGCTTGGTAGTGTGGATTCCAGCATAGTAGTGGAGAAGCCCGTTCCACTGTCACCACCTGGCCACGACGGTTGACGCCTGAGAGGTTAGCTACCTGCTCAAAAAGTGGAAACTACAAGTCTGTGTCGACATAGCAGTTGCATGTGCGTGATCATGGGTGAGTCATTGCATTGCATTCATGTCATTACATTACATTGCATACACAAGATCCTCATCATATAAGTTTGTATGGGCACTCTTATATGATGAGTTACTTTACCGTTAAGCCGATCCTCAACTTATATGTCTGTATGGACATTCACATAAGTTGAGTTACTTTCTATTGTAGTTCTATATTTTTATACTACTGTAGATGGTAGAACTACTAGAGTAGATTGTTTACTCGTTTATTATACTGCTGATATACATTGATATTGCTCACTCTTTTACAACTTGTTTGTACTACTGCTCTTCTATATATTTATTGTACTTGTCCTTTTCTCTGCACGGTGTCGAGGAGTCGCCGAGGGAACGGATGTGAAGCCACTAAGTCTTTATTACTAACGGTTTATACATCTTCCTTTTTAGGAGGGAACCCCGCAGATAGAGCAACAGCAAGTTATACAGCAGGACAGCTAGGCCAGGACGACATGGTCTGAAGGGACGGTGCCATCACTACCGTTAGTGAGTGATGTGAGTTAGAGAGACTCATTTTGTACATGTACTCTGATGTTATAGAAGCTTGTTGCTGCTTCTTTTATTTGATGTACTTTTGAACTATTTTACTTATGTGTGGATTTGACTTCTGTTTTATATTCTTGGTTGGGTTGGCAATGAATGATACTGATTATAGCCGGCAGGAGATGCGTCTTGTAGTACAGGTTAGCCCGTGTGTTAACGCTGCCGTATAAGACTCCCCTCGTGCCGTATTTTGTGTTCCGGGAGCGGGGTCTTACAAATGGTATCAGCTTGCTAAGATCCTGAACTAAGGAAGTCATTCAATAATAGGACACCCCCGTTCGATTAGTCAGTTTGGGGACAATCTGACTTAGCGAAATCAATGTTGTGCCCATATGTAATTCACACTAAGTATGTCCAACTTTGACCTTAAGATTAGCCAACCTGACCTTAGGTTTGTACCTTACGTGAAGATTGGGAACGTTAAGCCAGTACGGGGCACTCCCGCCCCATCCGTGTAACGCCCAGAAAGTTGTGTGCGAGTCGGTCGCGAAAAAAGGGTTTTTGGTTCCTGTAGGGGTACACGGCCTAGGACACGGGCGTGTCCAAGGCCGTGTCTGGCTGGTGATTTTTGGCCGTTTTCAACCCGAGAAGGACACGGCCAGAAACACGACCGGATGACACGGGCGTGTCATCCGACACGGGCGTTTGCCAACCCGTGTCCCTACCCGTGTCCTGATGGGTCGTGTCCGTTGCCGTGGCGGTTATACGTGACGCGCCCATGAACACGGGCATGTCGAGGAACCCGACACGGGCGGGTCAGGTCAGACACGGGTGTGTCTTGGCCCGTGTGCGTTTCTCAGTTCGACGATCGTGCCTGGATCGAGGCACACGGCCTGGGACACGGCCGTGTGCCAAGTCGTGTTCGGCCCAGGTCTGGAGAATTTTGGGCAGATCCGAGCCGTTCGTTTTCTTTAATTAGGATCCGACGGCCCAGATGAAATCCTGCTCTGTTAAGGCCGAGAATAGGGGGTTAATTCCCCATTTTCTCTCCAAAGTTCTCCCCTTCCAAAGTGAGAGAGAAGGGGAAGAAGAAGGAGGTTTCCGGCCGCCGGTGGAGCATCGGAGCACCATTTCGTAATCGGAGAGCGGATCTGTGGAGGGAAGGTCATTGCGAAGAGTTCTAACCGCATAGTTTTTCCATGGCGCCAAAACGGACTACAAGGGTAACGATTCTCAACTTGAGCGTTTGAAGCTCTTTCCTTTGCATAGGGAACCCCGCTCCCGCGAGTATGCGGTGAGTGCGTGGTGTTCCTTGGGGTTGACGGAAATAGTCCCCCTTGTGTTGCATATAGAGCCCAGAATCGTAAGTACGGGCATAGGCATTGTGTGTGAAGCCTACCCGGACGTGTTTTGTCTGGATCGGTGATGTTGCATTTGATGTGGTTTTGTCGGAGAAGACTCCGTGCTTTGGATTTTTCGGGTTTCTACGCGGTAGATTGCAGCAGGGATCCTTGGAGGTTAGCTTCAAGGCGCACCCGGAAAACTGAGCGGAAACGTGTTCTGCTAACTTGGCGGTCTGGGAATCGGCCTTGATCATAACTGGGTTATGAGATTGTTTTGGAAAATTTGGGATCCGAGAGAAGCTTGGCCCGCGCAAAGGACTTAAATTGGACATGTGGCGTGAGCAACGGGCAAGTGGAATTGGACCTAGGCTATGTGGTTCGGTGCGAGAGACCCGAAGACGGGGACTGGCTGTTGGCATAGTCGGAGCCTTAGACGGTGGTCAGAAAGGCTAAATGCTCACATGCTGTTGTCATCCTGGGGGTGGTGGTGAATGCACTGATGGGTCAGGGTTCACCATGAATGTGCCCTGAGTGCACGGGGTATATGGCCGTGCGAGCCTACATCTGTGGCGAATTATAATTGCGCTATATATATTGTTGGGCTAATGTTATGCAGGGAAAGAGCACCGCCGTCCCGAGTAAGGGGTGGGGTCGTTATAATTTGGTCGGCTTTTAGCTGACCGTTGCTTTATTTGCCTCCGTGCGGTGGTATGTGCTTGCAGGTGTTGCGGAGCCGAGCGCCAAATAGCGGGCTGGAGCCCATGTTGTTGTGCTGGCCCTAGAAGGCCGTAGAATAGCTGTTTTTTTTATATTTTTCATGTGTGGCCGGCCTGCGATCCAATGTATGTAAAACACTGTTATTTATGTGAACATTTGTAAGGCCATAAGGCCATGTACCTGTTTCTGTGTATTTGGGGTTTCATTCCTGTTGTTGTAGCTGTGGACATTCATATAGTTGGATTTAATTTTGGGTTCTGTCAACTTTAAAATCTTCCGCTAGAATGCTCTGTGATTAGGACGAGTAGTCTTAATTGGTTGGTTTGATTATTCATTTAGTATCCCTTCCGACTGTCTGTGGTATATGGCGTCGGGTTCCAGCTGGACCTTCTGTTATATGTCATGCGACAGATGGGGGTGTTACAATTTGGTATCAGAACTCTGGTTACGGTCAAGCTTAAATGAATTCGTGGGCGAATTCTTTTAAGGGGTGGTGAGCACATGTGTGCGTCATCGTTATAACATCAAAAGAACCCATGAATGTCCACTTAGGAATGGAAAATACACTTGTTTGTGGAACCTGAGTGTTCCAATGATTGCTTTTAGCAATTTGTGTGTTGTCTAATCGTGTGTCTTTGCTAATTTAGGCAGCTAGGAGCGGTGCTGGTCATTCAGAGCGTCCGCAATCAACGGAAAGTAGTGCACCAAGGGACGTACCTGCTACACCCCCCTTCAGCGGAAACCATCAGGATGGTGGCTGAAGCAGTGTTCGCAATGATAAATGCCCAACCTGCAGGGCAAATGCATCGCGCACCTCCTGCGAATGAGCAAGAACCGGTTAGGGCGGTAGAGCCGAGAGTGGTGGAACGCGCAACAGTTGAGTTAGTAGAGCCGAGGAGAACTACGGAGCGGCAGCTAAAGCATGTGATGGGCTTTAATCCTCCGAGGTTTAATGGGGTTGGAACGCCAACTCAAGCTGAGGACTGGCTCTCTTCCATAAAGACTGAGGAGTGGCAGAAGACCACCATAACGACTTTTCTTTTGGAAGGTGAAGCGAGGCTGTGGTGGGACGAGATGGAGTTTCATCTTCTAGTGGGAAGACAACTTGCGGATGTGCCGATGGAAGAATTTTCAAGATTGTTCCTAGCCAGATTTGTACCTTCTGCTCAGAAGTTGGAGATGGAGAATCAATTTCTTGGGTTGTCTCAGGGATCCAGAAGCGTGGACGAATATCTGCATGAGTTCACACGGTTGGGTCGTTATGCTGGTGTTATGTTTTCAGAAGAAAGTTCAAGAGAAGAAGGACCCAGGAGAAAGGAAGACCGAGTTCAAAGTGCCAAGCAACAAGACAGGTTTCCGCAGATGGAACAAGAAGCGGGGGACTTCGAACTCAGCCCCTTCGGCTGATGCATCGGGGGCAACTACAAGTCGAGTCCCCAGAGCTTGCTACAACTGCGGGAAGACGGGGCATTTTGCTCGGGAGTGTTGGAGCGGACGTTCAAAGTCCGAGAGAAGACCTGGAGCGACTTTTGAGAAGAAAGGGAAGGCGGTGGAGTCAACCGCATCCCATCATGCTCCAGCCCAGCCTAGAGTCTACAACCTTGGTCTGCAGGAGGCCATTAAGCAAGCAGACGTGGTGACAGGTATGAGTTAAATTACAGTGATTTAACTTTTATAGTTGTTGCTTTTGTATTTGTAAGCTTACGTTTGTTAGTGCTAGGCTTTGTGTTAATCTTTGGGTTTCCGGCGAGAGCGCTTTTGATACGGGAGCATCTCATTCCTTCTTGTCTGAAAAGCTTATATCGCGCATCGGAGTTCCGTTCTCGATGGCAGAAGACAAGTTGGATGTGTTGTTGCCTAATGGGTGCTCAATGCGTGCGGATAGGGTTTGTGTTGTGAAGATTCGGATTGGAGACCGGGAGTTTGATTTGCGGGTGTTGGTTCTACCGTTGGTGGAGTTCGACGTAATTTTTGGTATGGATTGGCTCGCGGAGCAAAGTGCATGTATTGATTGCAGCCGTAAAGAAGTTAAGTTGGGTCTGGACACTGATCAAGAGACTACTTTTGCGGGCATGAAGGGGTCAGGGAAAGTTCTGATGTCGGCCCTTCAGATGTTCAAGGCAGTTCGGTCTGGGGCAGAACTATATGTCACTCTAGTGCAGACTTCGACGCCTAAGCCTAGTTTGGACAGCATCCCAGTTGTGTCTGAGTATCCTGATGTGTTTCCAGATGATCTCCCAGGAGCCCCTCCTCAGCGGGAGATAGACTTTACTATAGAGCTGGTACCGGGTGCCAAACCGGTGTCACGCTCCCCCTATCGGATAGCCCCAAGAGAAATGGCAGAGTTGAAGGTGCAACTGCAGGAATTGCTAGAGCAAGGTTATGTGCGTCCAAGTTCATCGCCTTGGAGCGCACCAGTTCTCTTTGTTAAGAAGAAAGATGGGAGCTTGCGGCTTTGTATCGATTATCGGGAATTGAACAAACTTACGGAGAAGAACAAATATCCAATCCCGAGGATTGACGATCTATTTGATCAGTTGGTTGGATCAACTGTATATTCAAAGTTAGATTTGAAGTCCGGTTACTATCAGTTGAGGATAAGGGAGAGCGACATCCCAAAGACAGCATTCAGTACGCGGTTTGGGCATTACGAGTTCACGGTTATGCCGTTTGGGTTGACGAATGCGCCATCCGTGTTTATGGATCTGATGAATAGGACGTTCAGAGAATACTTGGATCAGTTTGTGATAGTATTCATCGATGATATTCTGGTGTATTCGCGGTGCGAGGAGGATCATTACAAGCATTTACACATGGTGTTGGAGACATTGAGGAGAAGTCAGTTGTATGCAAAGTTCTCCAAGTGTGAATTCTGGTTATCCTCGATAGCGTTCCTTGGTCATGTTGTCAGTGGAGAAGGAATAGCTGTAGATCCGGCGAAGATAGTGGCGATACGGGAGTGGCCTACTTTGACTACAGTGGCAGAGGTCCGGAGTTTTCTGGGGCTTGCTAGCTACTACAGGCGCTTCGTAGAGAACTTCTCGCGGATAGCACTACCACTCACGACGTTGACAAGAAGGATCAGAAGTTTGTGTGGTCTTCGGAGTGCGAACAGGCTTTTGAAGAATTGAAGAGGCGGTTGACCACGGCGCCCATTTTATGTTCGCCAAGTGGAACCGAAGGGTTCGAGATCTATAGTGATGCTTCGGGCAGTGGTTTGGGCTGTGTCCTGCTACAGCATGGGAGAGTGATAGCTTATGGTTCACGACAACTGAAGATTCACGAGAGGAATTATCCGGTCCACGATTTAGAGTTAGCGGCCGTGATATTTGCTCTAAAGCTTTGGAGGCACTATCTGTACGGTGTGAAGGTCGATATTTACACCGATCATAAGAGCTTGAAGTACCTATTGGACCAAAAGGATCTGAACATGAGGCAGCGGAGATGGATGGAGTTCTTAGGGGACTACACCTTCAAGATACACTATGTGCCTGGAAAGGGAAATGCAGTGGCGGATGCGTTGAGTCGTAAGATTCCCGCACAAGCCAATTGGTTATCAGTACATGATGAGAGATTGGTCCAAGAGTTGGAGGCATTGGAGATATCTTGCGTCGATAAGAAGTCTAGTGCCGAGGCGAAACTGTTTTGGACAGAGGTGCAGTGTGACCTAGCGGATAGAGTTTGGCGGGCTTTGGTTCAGGATAGCAGCATGAAGCAAATCTTGGATGGAGCTTTGGATGGGTCAAATTCCCAGTTTGTGGTTGAAGATGGGTTGCTAAGGAAGGACGGTCGTCTATGCGTTCCTAGTGCGGATAGTATTCGGGAGGAATTGATGTATGAGGCTCATCATACCAAGTACTCAATCCACCCGGGAAGCACAAAGATGTATAGAGACATGAAGAAATTATTCTGGTGGCCGGGTTTGAAGAAGGATGTGGCACTTTATGTGGCCAAGTGTCGTACTTGTGCATTAGTGAAGGCAGAATGCCAGAAGCCCGGAGGTTTCTTGAAATCCCTTCCTATCCCAGAATGGAAGTTTGACGACATATCTATGGATTTTGTGCACGGTTTGCCGAAATCGCAGAAGGGAAACGATGACATTTGGGTGGTGGTAGATAGATTGACAAAGGTGTCGCACTTTATCCCAATGAGGAAGGAGGATCCAGTGGAAAAGTTAGCCAAACTCTACGTGGATAACATTGTACGATTGCATGGTGTGCCTCGCAGTATCGTTAGTGATCGTGATGGACGCTTCACGTCAAATGACTGGAGGTTGGTGCATGGTCTGTTGGGTACTAAGCTAAAGTTCAGCACAGCCTTTCACCCGCAGACAGATGGCCAAACCGAGAGAGTCAACAGGACTATGGAGGACATGCTTCGCATTTGCGTCCTAGATTTCGGGAAGAATTGGGAGGATCACTTGTACATGGTGGAGTTTGCGTACAACAACAATTTTCAGGCAAGTATTGGAATGACACCTTTCGAAGCCTTGTACGGGAGGAAGTGTCGTACGCCGTTGTCTTGGTTGGAGGCAGGCGAATCAAAGCTGTATAAACGTCAAGCGGTGGAAGATGCCACTTCAGTGATACGGACAATTAAGGAAAGGCTGAAGATTGCTCAGGATAGACAGTCAAAGTACTACAACGCCAAACATAGAAAAGTGGAGTTCAACGTTGGCGACATGGTATATTTAAAGATCAAGCCGTTCAAGGGTGTATCGAGGGTTCGACGCTTGAAGAAGCTGAGTCCGAGATACCTTGGACCATTTGAAATCCTGGAGCGTGTTGGCGAGGCGGCGTATAGGTTGAAGCTGTCGACGGAGTTGAGTGGGCTGCATGACGTATTCCACGTATAGGTGTTGCATAAGGCAGTGCAAGAGTCTTCGCAGATCGTTATGGACAATCATGTACCGGTTGATTATGAGTTAACAACAAGGGTCAAGCCAGTACGAATTGAAGATGTTGCAGTCAAACGACTCCGCAATAAGGAGGTCCGAATGTTTAAAGTCCGTTGGGATAATTGCGGACGTGAGGAGCTTTCTTGGGAGCGAGAGCAGGCTATGTTGGAGGAGTACCCCGAGTTATTCCACTCAGGTATCATTTAGCTTTTGTGTACCTTTGCTTAATTTCGGGACGAAATTCCTTAAGTTGGGGAGATTTGTAACGCCCCGAAAGTTGTGTGCGAGTCGGTCGCGAAAAAAGGGTTTTTGGTGCCTGTAGGGGTACACGGCCTAGGACACGGGCGTGTCCAAGGCCGTGTCTGGCTGGTGATTTTTGGCTGTTTTCAACCCGAGAAGGACACGGCCAGAAACACGGCCGGATGACACGGGCGTGTCATCCGACACGGGCGTGTGCCAACCCGTGTCCCTACCCGTGTCCTGATGGGTCGTGTCCGTTGCCGTGGCGGTTATGCGTGACACGCCCACGAACACGGGCGTGTCGAGGAACCCGACACGGGCGTGTCAGGTCAAACACGGGCGTGTCTTGGCCCGTGTGCGTTTCTCAGTTCGACGATCGTGCCTGGATCGAGGCACACGGCCTGGGACACGGCCGTGTGCCAAGCCGTGTTCGGCCCAGGTCTGGAGAATTTTGGGCAGATTCTAGCCGTTCGTTTTCTTTAATTAGGATCCGACGGCCCAGATGAAATCCTGCTCTGTTAAGGCCGGGAATAGGGGGTTAATTCCCCATTTTCTCTCCAAAGTTCTCCCCTTCCAAAGTGAGAGAGAAGAGGAAGAAGAAGGAGGTTTCCGGCCGCCGACGGAGCATCGGAGCACCGTTTCGTAATCGGAGAGCGGATCCGTGGAGGGAAGGTCATTAAGAAGAGTTCTAACCGCATTGTTTTTCCATGGCGCCAAAACGGACTACAAGGGTAATGATTCTCAACTTGAGCGTTTGAAGCTCTTTCTTTTGCATAGGGAACCCCGCTCCTGCGAGTATGCGGTGAGTGCGTGGTGTTCCTTGGGGTTGACGGGAATAGTCCCCCTTGTGTTGCATATAGAGCCCGGAATCGTAAGTACGGGCATAGGCATTGTGTGTGAAGCCTACCCGGACGTGTTTTGTCTGGATCGGTGATGTTGCATTTGATGTGGTTTTGTCGGAGAAGACTACGTGCTTTGGATTTTTCGGGTTTCTACGCGGTAGATTGCAGCAGGGATCCTTGGAGGTTAGCTTCAAGGCGCACCCGGAAAACTGAGCGGAAACGTGTTCTGCTAACTTGGCGGTCTGGGAACCGGCCTTGATCATAACTGGGTTATGAGATTATTTTGGAAAATTTGGGATCCGAGAGAAGCTTGGCCCGCGCAAAGGACTTAAATTGGACATGCGGCGTGAGCAACGGGCAAGTGGAATTGGACCTAGGCTATGTGGTTCGGTGCGAGAGACCCGAAGACGGGGACTGGCCGTTGGCATAGTCGGAGCCTTAGACGGTGGTCAGAAAGGCTAAATGCTCACATTTTGTTGCCATCCTGGGGGTGGTGGTGAATGCACTGATGGGTCAGGGTTCACCATGAATGTGCCCTGAGTGCACGGGGTGTATGGCCGTGCGAGCCTACATCTGTGGCGAATTATAATTGCGCTATATATATTGTTGGGCTAATGTTATGCAGGGAAAGAGCACCGCCGTCTCGAGTAAGGGGCGGGGTCGTTATAATTTGGTCGGCTTTTAGCTGACCGTTGCTTTATTTGCCACCGTGCGGTGGTATGTGCTTGCAGGTGCTGCGGAGCCGAGCGCCAAATAGCGGGCTGGAGCCCATGTTGCTGTGCTGGCCCTAGAAGGCCGTAGAATAGCTGTTTTTTTTATATTTTTCATGTGTGGCCGGCCTGCGAGCCAATGTATGTAAAACACTCTTATTTATGTGAACATTTGTAAGGCCATAAGGCCATGTACCCGTTTCTGTGTATTTGGGGTTTCAATCATGTTATTGTAGCTGTGGACATTCATATAGTTGGATTTAATTTTGGGTTCTTTCAACTTTAAAATCTTCCGCTAGAATGATCTGTGATTAGGACGAGTAGTCTTAATTGGTTGGTTTGATTATTCATTTAGTATCCCTTCCGACTGTCTGTGGTATATGGCATCGGGTTCCAGCTGGACCTTCTGTTATATGCCATGCGACAGATGGGGGTGTTACAATCCGTACCCACACAGTTTCACTAGTCGGAGCTAGGGCAGATGCTCACAGCTATCTTGGATGCCTTTAGGTCCCGACAAGCCCCTAAACAACAACAAGCCCCGGTCACTAATTGGTTGAGCACTTTCCGAGCTATCTCCCCTCCGGCCTGCCTTGGGATAGAGTCAGCAGTGCGTACGGAGGAATGGCTCGACATCGTGCAAGAGCTGATGGCGGGAATTAGATGTCCGAATAATATGGCTGTGACCCTGGCAGTGTCACTTCTGGAACTGCATACGAAAAGGTGGTGGAAGTCTGTCATGGGCTCCACCTTCCAAGGAAGAGTCTACACGAATATTAGTTGGAGCGAGTTTAATGGATCTTTATTAGAGCACTTTATCCCCTCGACAGCTCAAGATGAACTTGAAGAAAGATTCCTGCAGCTGAAGTAGGGATTCAAGTTAGTGACAGAGTACCAGGAAGAGTTTCAGCATATGGCTAGATTTGCTGACTCCTATGAGTTGGATGATAGAGGATACATAAAACGGTTCTACAAAGGTTTGCTGGACCCCCTGAGGCAACTCCTTTTGTTTATAGCAAACTCCAGCTTAGAAGAGATAATTGACATGATGAAGAGGCTAGAGGCAGACCACTTGGGAAGTGGGAAGAGACCCGCTGAGGGTGTGATGGAAGCTGGCCCTAGTAACAAAAGAAGGTATTACAACAGAGGTGTAAGAGGATACCAGAGAGGTGGCGGGCGTTTCCACCGGAATTTTAGAATGGAGTGCCCGGTCCCACAACCATCATTATTGCCTCCACCTCCATAGGTTCAACAGTTCCAACAACCCGAAGGGTGACATGAGTGAGTAGGCTTCCAATGTAACCAGTCGGGCCACATCCGACATCACTGCCCACAGCTAGTTGGGAATGCTCCTCTTGCTCTCCCTCCGACAGCTCCACGAGGACAAGGACATATGTGTGGTCGAGGACGAGGACCACAAGGAGGAAACCCCTGACATGCACGAGATCAGGTGTTCGCATTATACATGGCGTAAGAGCGAAACCCTCAGGAGGTGATCGCAGGTATGTTACAGTTAATTAACACATTTTCATCATTCACCTTGAGATACCTAAGATGTACTAGAAATCTAGCTTTGAGTATTTGCTATTGGTACTTAGGCACCTTGATGGTTGGTGGGAAACTAGCCTATATGTTATTTGATATCGGTGCCTCTCACTCGTTTGTGTCGGCGGACTCGATTAAAGACCTAGAAGGAGTGCAATACTTTACTGGTATTGCTCGGAGTGTTCACCTCCCAGATGGCTCTGAGATGACTGCAACCGCCAAGTGCGAATTGGAGATAGTCCTTGGAGGAAAAACCTTTGATACCACTGCCACAGTTTTGAGGATGCTCGAATTCTATCTCATTCTGGGCATGGCATGGTTGGAGTGGCATTACATAAGATTTAACTGCTTGGAGAAGCGAATTTACTTGAGACATAGAGACAATGATGTCATTTTTCAAGGTATAAGATTCGCACCACGTTTGATATTATCTTCGATTCAGGCCTTGAAAGCCCACATGAAGGGGAATGAAGTGTAGATGATATGTTTTAAACTGAAGGAAATGACAATAGATATGAAGGATGTGCGAGTGGTGAGGGATTTTCCTGAGGTATTTCCTGATAAATTGCCAGGACTACCCCCACTTAGAGTGGTGGATTTTCAAATTAAGCTAGTACCAGGTGCCAAGCCCGTCTCTAGGACACCTTACCGAATGGCCCCGAAGGAACTCGGAGAGTTTAGAGTTCAGTTGCAAGAACTGGTGGAATCAGGATTTGTTTGCCCTAGCTCATCACCTTGCGGAGCCCCTGTTCTGTTCGTTAAGAAGAAGGATGAGACCTTACGATTATGTATGGATTATCTAGAGCTCAATCGACTGACGGTGCGGAACACCTATACAATACCCCGGATCGACGAGTTGTTCGATCAATTGGTAGGAGCATATTGGTTCTCCAAGTTGGATTTGCGCTCGGGGTATTACCAATTGAGGATACAAGAGGAGGAAATTCAAAAAATAGCTTTTAGCTCAAGGTATAGCTTGTATGAGTTCACCGTGATGCCGTTTGTGCACACAAATTCCCCTTCAGCTTTCATGATTCTGATGAACAAAGTGTTTGAGCCTTATCTAGACATGTTCGTCATCATCTTCATTGATGACATTTTGGTCTACTTAAAGATAGAGGAGGATCATGTCGGACATTTGACCTTGGTGCTGAAGAAGCTAAAAGTGCATGCCTTGTTTGCCAAGTTCAGCAAGTGTGAATTTTGGCTCCAAGAAGTTACCTTCTTGGGCCATGTGATCAGTGGGGCTAGACTAGTTATGGATCCGACCAATGTGGGTGCCGTGAAGGAATGGTCACCTTGAAGTCAGCGGCCGATGTACAGAGTTTCCTTGGGCTTGTCGGGTATTATCGCAAGTTTGTGAAAGGATTCTCAAAGATTGTCCTTCCTCTTACTACTCTGATAAAGAAAGGTGTGTCATATAAGTGGACACCCCAGTGTGAAGCTGCGTTCCAAGAACTGAAGGACAGACTTACTACCGCACACATCCTAGCCCTTCCATCAAGGAAGGAAGGATTTCAAGTCTACATTAACATGTTGTATCAAGGGATGAGAGAAGTACTAATACAGCACGGACATGTGATTGCTTATGCTTCGAGACAACTGAAGAAGCATGAAGTCAAATATCCAATACATGATTTAGAATTGGGAGCAGTGGTGTTCGCCTTGAAGGTTTGGAGACACTATCTATATCGCATCCACTACGAAATCTTTTCGGACCACAAGAATTTAAAGTACGTTCATACTCAGAAGGAACTGAATTTGAGATAGCGGCAGTGGCTATAATTTTTATGTGATTATGAATTTACCTTGAACTACCACCCTAGAAAAGCAAATTTCATAGTAAATGCTTTGAGCAGAGAGGTACCAGAAACGATCCCTGAGTCCCGATTAATGAATATGAAATTAACACGGATGCTTGAAGAGATGGAGATTACCCGGGTATATAAAGACAATTCAGAAAGTTATACAGAGTACTTAACCGTGATGAGCATAGTTTGTTATATTCATGACAGAATCTGGGTAGAGCAAGGAAAGGATGATCCTGTAGCTCCGGTGTTCAAGTCAGGGTAAGATGGGACTACTGACGAGTTTTCCCTAAAAGACAGCCTCGTTCATCTCTGTGGCCGACTTTACATTCCAAAAGGGGGTAAAATTAGGGAAGATATCTTGAGAGTGGCACATTGCTCTCAGTATTCTGTGCATCCCAGGATTGCAAAGATGTATGCCGAGTTGCGGAAGACCATGTGTTGTGTTGGATCCCTAGGTTGGATTTGGGCTAAGTTTCACTATTAGAATGTTTGACCCACCTTGTATAGCCAGGGTCAAGTTTGTCAGTCCTAGAGTTTAGGCCAGTCATTAGAATCAACCTTCGTAGACCAGCCTATAGTGGACTTCAGAAGACTCAAGTCTTAGAAGAAATTCAGAGTTCAGATTATTAGTTCGAAGTTCTGCGAACTCAGCTCGACTATCGTCGATCGCAGATCGACAAACCCAGAGTTCTTTCTTCTGAGTTGAGCTCGATGATATTCGAGCTCAGGTCGACGAACTCTACTCCAGACAGATTTCTCAGTTCAACGAACTTGGAGGTCAGAGAATGTCATCTATTCTTATGAACTTGGATCGCTGAGCTCAGGTCTACGAAGGAGATTTCTCAGCTCGACGAACATGGAGTCCAGGTCGACAAAATTTGCCCTGAGGTCAACGAAATTTGTTCAAAGCCTAAATGTTAAGTTTTCCTTATATGTCCCTCTCTTCATTCCATCCTAAGTCAATAATTTTCTGAGTAATTAATGCTTAATTTCACTAAGAATATAGCCATTGAAGTCAGCATTAATTATGGTTTTCATCTGAGTAATTACTTGACTTATTCCCAGGACAGTTGGGGAAATACAATTAAAGTCAGATATTCCAGCCGTTCTCCTTCTCAGATTTCCAGCAGTAATTAATGGACTCATTTCAAATTCTAAAGGAAAGTTGCAGCAACATATATAAAGACAATTTCTTTTCTTCTGAGACACAGAGAGGATAGAAAACATATACAACACATAGAATAGAAGAAGCCGACTAATAGAGAGATACTAAGATTCTGACCTTCTCTCTGAAAAGAAATTCTGTTTGCTCTTCCACATTCAAGAAGACTGAAGAAGAACATCATCTACATAATCAAGTGTCTTCTTCAACTTCTGATCCAGGAATCTTCAGAGACAATTATTCAAAATCTGTCTACAAGTTCCTGGACATCTTTAAGATAAGTCTGAAAACCTACACCCTGAGCAAAGCTCCAGTCTTCCTGAACATTTCAACATTTCAGGGGGAGCTTTGACACCAGCAATCTACTGAAGTCTTCTCTGTTGCTTAGAGAAAGAGAAGACAATATTATCTTCTTAACCTCCTGTATAAAGGGCTTATTAACTCCCTTCAAAAGTTTTTGTTGATTTTTGGGCACCTGATCAAAAACCTAAATGGCTGTCATATCTCCCCGTAAATAGATCTTGTGGTGACAGGGCACCTGTGCAAAAACCTGTGGTGGCAGTCACCTAATCAAAAAACTGCTAGTGGATTCCTACCAGGGTGGTAGAAGAGTGGATGTACCCAGATTTGGGGAACCACTATAAATTCTTGTGTTGTCTGTGTGTTCATTCTTCTTTGTTTTGATGTGCTGTGATTGTGTAGTTTAGTCTTATTTCTATAGCATTTTATACTACTACTATCACTAATATCTCTGATAAAGTATAAAAATAGCCAAAAGATTTTAAATCACTCTATTCACCCCCCCCCACTATAGTATATTAGATCTGTCCTCTATCTTTCAATTGGTATCAGAGGGTTTCTATTTGGTTATACAAGGTAATACTTGAACCAACAAATCCTTCTAAGATCTAAATTTCTCTAGCATATTACTTATATCATGGTACAAAACAAGGACTATGCAAGCACCAGATCTCCAGTTTGCAACTTGAACAAGTTTGCTATTTGTAAGGCAAAGAATTAAGTTATATATGAACTCCATTGATGAAGATATTTTTAATTCTATTTTGGAAGGTCCACCAGCTCGAGTGGCTACATCTACTGCAACTTCCAGCACTCATGCTATTCGACCACCTGAGTGGAGATGCACAGAAGAAGGCCAAGATAGCTGATGCCAAGGCCATGAACATTCTGGCTCAGATAATGTCAGATGACATTTTCCAGAAAGTGGCAGAGTGTACCTCAGCTAAAGCCATCTGGGATTACCTAAACCAGATGGTTGCTGGATCTACAGATGAGAGAAAAGACAGGAGATCTAATCTCATCTCCCAGAATGAGAACTTCAAGAAAGAAGAATCTGAGTCAGTGAGTGATATGTATAATAGACTTAGCTTAATTGTCAATGAGCTAAAATCCTTGGACAAGGACATAACCCTAACTGAGATCAATGGCAAGATTCTCATGTGCTTCCCCAGCTAATGGGATTCCAGGATCTTGCCAATCAAGGAGGGCAGAAGTCTGAATGAGATCACTACTGAGTCTCTATTGGGAAAGCTCAAATCTTATGAGCAGCTGATGAAGACCAGAGAAGCTGATGAGTAGAAAACCTCCATACCAGGGAGAAAAGAGCCAAGCATTGCCTTCAAAGCAGTTGAAGGATCAGAAGCTCCACCTGCTAATGATGAGCTTATAGCTCTTCTGGCAAGAAGATTCTACAAGATAGCAAGAAAGGATTTCAGAAGAAAATCATCCAGACAAGATGACTAACCAAGGTATGACAAAACCCCTACTAAAGAGATTGTGTGTTTTGGATGCAGGAAACCTTGACATATCAATTCAGAGTGACTAGAGAATATGAATATGGAGAAAATAAGGGAAAAGGAATCCAGAAGGCATTACAACAAACCCTCCTCCAGCAAGTTCAAAAGAAAGGACAAGGGCTTTGTTGTTGAAACCTGGAGTGATTCAGAAGAAGAATCCTCATCATCAGCTCAAGTGAAGAAGAAGAGGAAGCAACAACAAGAGAAGTTTGCTTGATGGCTATCAATGTATCAAGTAGCCTTTCTGAAGATGACCAATCTGAAAAGGAATCAGAATTTGAAGAGGATAAAGTAATCTCTTCATTTGATTTTAATTCAGATAGCTTTTGAACTGAATTCAAACTATTATGTAAGACTTGATTAATTCTGAGAAAGAATTTAAAATACTCAGAAATAAGATAACTGAACAAGACAATCTTCTATCTGAAAATATCAAATTAAAGGATGAACTAACTATTGTAACTGAACAAATCATGTCACTAAAATCTAAATTAGCTGAGGCAAGACAACTTGAAGAATCCTTAAATGGGAGAAGAATTAAGATGATGGATATTACAAGCACAGTAAATGAAAGAGTAAATAGCAAGCTGGGCTTAGGTCCTTCATCAAGCTAACCTCATATCCTTCAGAAAAACATTCTGTCAACCCATACAAAATTCATAACAGAAAAGGGTAAAGAAAAGCTAAATGAAGATAATCAACCAATTGAAGTCACTCAAAGACCAAGAAAAAGAGAAAGAAAAATAAGAAATCTTTTAAAAACTATGTTCAACAGTTTTCATCGAACTCAGACGACGAAATGCTTACAGTTCGTCGAACTCCAATCGACGAACTCTGAACGCAGAATTCTCTTATAATTATTCCTCGAACTACGATCGAAAAAACCAATACAGTTCTCCGAACTGTGATCGATGATATTGGGGCACAGAAAATGAATACCTTCTTTCTCTAAGCAGAGTTCGACGAACTCATCCCTTTTCATAGAACGCAGATCGACGAACTTATCAAGATTCGTCGATCCCAGTTCAATATAATAACAACTCAAATTTTACTAAAACTTATAATCAACCAAGATCTTTCATTAAACAATTTAATCAGAGGATAATACCACCAAGAAGATATCACCCCCTAGGCTATAAAAAATAACCTGAATACTCTAATATTTCCAGTTTTAATTATGAAAACAAACAAGGACCCAAGGTAACCTGGGTCAAGAATATCCAATCTGTTTAGATGCTGGTGAAAGACTATCCCTCCACAGAGGAACAGTGGTACCTAGATAGTGGCTGTTCAAAGAACATGACTGGCAGCAAGGACAACCTAATCAACTATAAGTCCAAGCTAGGTCCAAAAGTAATATGTGGTGACTCCAACTATGGCTAAACTGAAGGCTATGGGAAGGTTAAATTGGAGCTGTCACTTTCAGGAAGGTAGCATATGTAAGTGGTGTAAGACCCCTCCCCCATACCAAGGAGGCTCCCGGTCTTATGCCGAAAACTGCCGCCTTACGGTGACACTAACTCACGGCTAAGTCGACACTGCAAGACGCCGAACCTGCCGGCTAGTACTATCATATAACCTGTTCGGTCAATTGAGAAATAAAAGTATAGTAGCAGTGTATAAAACAGCTAGTCCACAAGTCACAGCACTATCATCAATAATGGAAATGAAAGTACAATAGAGTCCATAATGAGTACAATAAAAAGGGCGTATGCCCTGTACATGATATCAAATCTCTCTCTCTCTAAATGACAACAAAGCGGAAGCTAAACTCTCATCAGAAAACTCGTCCCACCTGACGACGGGCTACAGTAGTAGAAGTAGGTGTTGGTGATATCAGCTCCTCACATCCTGCCACCTCGTCCTGCTGGTACTCCATCTCCTCGAGCTCCTAAAATGATTTGTCACAACCGACCGTTATTCATAAAGACTAAGCCGTTTTCCCCACACCTCGCCCCCGCAACTCCTAGGCAATATGTCGGAGGATGAAGCGGAGGACGACAAGGGGTATAAAAAGAAGCAAGTGACAGTGGAGTTATACTAACAAGTATTTATAGTAGCAACTATTTCTAAACTAGTTGTTCTATATATAAAGCACATATATGGTATGAACAACTGTACAGAAAATAAGAATGGTGTTGTAAGTAAATAAGGTACTGAAAGTAAAACAGATTAAAGAATGGCAAGTAGAATATTCTACTTCTAAACTACCATTACAGAAGTACTTTAAATTATATGAATGCCCATACAAACTTATAAGTTAAGGTTTCCAAATATAACATATATTATAAAAGAGCCCATACTAATTTATATGATAAGTATCTTTGGTGCGTATGACGTAGTTATGAATGTATGATATGCATGCATTTTATGATTCATGCAAGTGCAACTCACACACAGGACTCTATGATCACAGACCCTTAGTTCCCGCTTTTTGGAGCTAACATCACTCTTTGGAACCACCGTTGTGGCTACGGCAGTAGTGGACCGGGCGTCTCCACTCCTAGGCGGGTATACACACTACCAGGCCTAGACCTCCCACACGCCTCTGTACATGTCCAAGGTGCACTCTAGAGTCTTTGCATTCATTTTGCTGGCTACATACCTGTCTTTTTTGGTCGATTGTGCGTTTTTGGGGATCGTCCACCTGACCTCAGTGTAAAACAACCCACTGGCCCCTCAACCATCACACCTCGCCAGAGTCAACGTACTGTCATCGGTGTGACGATTGGCCCTGTACCGCATGACCCGCCACAAGTTTATTTTAACCATATGCAAGATATTCCAACCTGAGCGTCCAGCTCGCAGGACCAACCCATCATGAAACCCTCCAACCCATTACGGGTGAGATTGTACATCAATACCTCAGTTCTGAATCCCTCCAACCCTTCACGGGTGAGAATGTACATCAATGCCTTAGTTTGGAATCCCTCCAACCCTTCAGGGTGAGAATGTACATTATGTTCTCTTAGCCTATTAGACTACTCTTGTCTAATGTTTGTTAAACCTAGCAATTTAGGGTTAATCCCAGGACTGCCCAGGGCATGCCCATTGAAGGGCTCTCGGGGGCACTGAGAACTACGATGGCCTGAAGCCCAAAGCTCCCTTTCTCAAGGATATTTACTATTATTAATGTCTACCCATGATCCATACCAACTCTCATTGTTACTCTGGGACAAAGCTAATGATTTAGAATGTTATCTGGAGAGCGACGGTGTTCCGCCGATCTCCGTTCTATCCACTATCCTTGGGATTTTGCACTCTACCAATCGTTATCAAGAAGTGACCTATTGGACAACAACTAGGGTTCATCTTCCCAACATAGATTGCATATCGACCGACAACCTTATCCCCTGAGGGTCCTAGTATTATGTGCTATTTTACTAAGCACACCCATGACCTAATGTTGACCTGTATGACGTGTCTTCCAAACTCTTGGGCCAACTGCCCCTAATAATTTATCATGGTTTGCTTTGATGTATGATGTTGAGCATCCCAGGTTTCACTATTTTTCTAAGGAGTTAAGTGCCTAAATTAATTCTTTTAATTGAGTGACCTGGGTCACCTTACACATTATGTACTACATATAATAGTTCAACCTAGCTAAGGAATTTACTAGGTGTTCCATGAGGTTAAATATCACTGCCTATCAGGTTCATAATTTTCCCATGCAAATTTCTATTTCATTCCCATTTAGTATTAAAATCTCAATTTGACCACTTTCCAAATAAACTACATAACTACATAACCAAAAATTCTAAGAAAATTACTGAGTATCCATGTTGATATAATAAAGCTAAATACAGAATTTCAAAATCCTAAACATTGATTTGACATAACATATATCCATATGAACAATTATTACCAAAATGACATTATTAGGGTTTTCAGCATACCGATACATCCAAAAATTCTCAAATAAATTGACAGGGATTTAATCATATAAATTAGCTACTGTAAATTTTTCCATAATATTTAAGCAATTATTTCCCTTATTTTTAATTAATTTCCACAATGGGCAATACGATAAATTTTACTTCAAATCTAAATTAACATCACCTAACAGTCCCCTAAATTTTTCCAGAGGTGATCGATGTCCTAATAAAGCTTCTGACAAAATTTCAGAATTTAATAAATTCATGTGCCCTAGAGTCAAATTTATTTCCTATATAGGCATATTTTCCAATAATTCTAATTAACGGGATTTTTTATTCCAAAAATCCCAAACATCCCATGGGAGGTATATTCCATCCCTATAAACCTATTTCCAGAGTTTCATGGACATGCAATGGTCCAAATGGTATAAATTCCCATTTTTCTATTTTTACTATAGGTACCCCAAACTTCAACATACCCATCTCTTGCATGTGGGATTTCCCAAACATGTAGAATATAAAATGACCTGAAATTTTTACCATGGTCATATAATGACCCAATGGCCATTCCACCCAAGTTTGGCAGCATTTGGCATTGTAGATCTCCAGATATTCAATTAATTTAATAAATGATATTTCTCTAAAACCTATGTGAAACTTCTTTCCAAAAATTCCCATTTTTAGTCAGTTCCTAAGTATGACCAAGTCACATGCATGACGAAAATCTCAGGACATGAGGACTTATGGTTTGGCATGGGGACTCATTTAAAGATCTGCCCTAGCTTAGGACCAGTCTTAGTAGAATGGCTCTACAGGGAGGCCTATTGCTCCAAATTACATTTTTAGGGTGTCAATATAAATTTAAGACATATATCTACAATTGTTATGTTGGTGACCAGTTTTAATATTGCATCTAAGGGGCTATATTTAACATGCAAGGTTCTGTATTAAATGTGACAGAAAAATAAATGAAATTAATATAAACACTATAGTTTAATGGGATCAAAATGGACGAAATCTATGCATCTTCACCAACCAGCCAACACTCCAAATTACCCCGACTTGTGCCGCCGTGATTTGGCTTTTCCCGGCCATCCGGCCACCTCCCCGGTTGACCACCAACCTAGCCATCCACCACCTCCACCACCTCTATTGAGGTGCTGGAAATCGATTGGCGATGACATGGCCGCCGAAGGCGGCGGTTTCCATCGAACCCAAATACCTCAAATTTCATGGATTTTTCTTGATTTCCTCTCATGGGATCGGGCTCATTTGACGCCTATATCTCTCATAGTAGATCTAGGAAACTAGCACGGGGTGAGGGGAGGTGAAACAGACCTATAGTCGGGCTTGGCGACGCGTGCGTTTGTGGTGTGCCATGGCTGACGATATCTCCAGCGACCTAGCCTGATTCTTCCTTTCTACAGCAAACTCCATGCTGCAGGTATCGAACACCACTCGTTTCAACCTCCTGAAGCTGATGGTGGGCTTGGATTTGACTGGGAGTCGATGTTTGATGAGTTTGATTAAGTGGGTGGCCGACCAAGAGCATAGGAAGCTCCTCCTTGCTACCAAGTGTCCACCAGACCCTCAATCCTGCTGAAACAAAAGCCTTGGGAGCTCAGTCATGAGCTTGGCCAGAGGGAAGGAGGGCCAAGTGTCCTCCATTTCCCTTTTCCTCCCTTATCTCTCTTCCCCATTAACCAAAAAGCCCCCTTGCATGTAACTACCCTCCAAATTCAGTGGGTAGGAGCTGTAAATGTGCACTTGGGCTGGTCAAGGGCCTTAACTTATGGGCTTAGCCATTTGAGAATGGGCTTGATCTTCAATTCCTTTAAATAGGCCTAAGGTTGACCAAGTTGACTTCTAGGGTTAACTTGGTCAAATTGATGAGTAGGTTAGCCCCACTTGGTGGTCATGGACCCAATGGTATCACCCAACTTGGGTTGGGCCATGGTGGTGCCCCACTTGGACTAATTGGGCCTTTAAGTGTGGGTTTGACCAAATTAAGATTCGGGTTGATTTGGGTCAACTTGGGTTAATAGGTGACCCCATGACATGGCTTATGGTTCACTTAGATAATTATTAGGGCTAGGGGTATAGTGGTGGGGCCAATGTGTAGCTAAGGCCCCAATTTGGCTAGTTTGACATGGGTTAACTTGGGCCCTATAGTGGGTCCCATGTGACTACACCCTAACTTCATGGTTCAAATCTACCCTAAACACATGCCCCCACCACATGTCCTAACCCAATCTAAGTAGAGGAGTCTAATAGGAAATGGGATGTTACAAATCCTAATATACAAAATAGCAATTTCTTCCCCAAAATTCAAGTTCAGGTCTACGGGATTTCTAAACATAAGAATTTAAGAACTTTAATCAAAATTAAAGTATTACCTGAGGTAAAAAGCTCCAGGCGCCGCACTATCATCAGATCCCTCGGCTCCCAAGTGTGCTCCTCCCGTCCAAGGTTGGACCACAACACCTTCACCAGGGGGACCTTCTTCTTCTGTAGCACTCATACCGCGGTATCATCGATCCGGAGCAGCTCTAAACAAACTGATCAATCGGGTTCTAACGGGCCTGCTGTAGTGGTAATATGTTGCTCTGGCTGAAGGAGAGCTCTTCGTATCAAGGAGACATGAAAGATGTCGTGTAAGGCCCCTAACTCTGGCAGCAACTCCAGCCTGTAAACCAAGGGGCCGATATGCTTCAAGATCAAATATGGCCCCATATATCGAGGGCTGAGCTTCTTGCGCCTCCGCACCCCAAAAACACCATGCACCAGACGTATATTCCAGAACACTCTATCCCCCACCAAGAACTCCACCTTCCGATGTCGCGCATCGTCGTACTTAGCCTGCCTACTTTAATCCTCCAGCATTCAGTCCCTGATTAGTCGTATCTGATCATCCGTATCCTCTATGTATTCTGATCGAAGTGCCATGGGGTCCTCATCCTGAACCCAAGATAGCGGTGTCCGACACTTCCTCCTGTATAGAGCCTCATAAGGTGCCATCCCAATGCTCTCCTGGTGACTGTTGTTGTAGGAGAACTCAACTAGTGGCAACAGTCTCTCCCAGGGCCTCCCCATATCCAGTATACACAATTGTAGCAGATCCTCCATAGTCCTGATGGTTCGCTCTATCTGACCGTCGGTCTGTGGATGGAAAGTGGTGCTGAAAGCAAGCTGAGAACCCAAGTATGCTTGCACCACTCTCCACTCCCTAGAAGTGAACCGATCATCACGATCTGAGACAATCTTCTTGGGGACCCCGTGGTACCTGATGAACTGCTCCACGAACAACATCACCAAAGCATCAACTGAGCTGTCCTTCCTGATGGGTATAAACTGGGCCACCTTGGTCAGTCTATCGACAATGATCCAAACAGAATCGTGCCCTGTGTGGGAGCGAGGCAATCTGTGCACGAAGTCCATAATGATATCTTCAGACTTCCACTCAGGCACCGATAGTGACTGTAGTAACCCTCCTAGGCTCTTGCACTCTGCCTTTACCCACTGGCATGTCTCGCAGTCTGTCATGTAGTAGATGATCTCCCTCTTCATTCCCAGCCAATACATGCTCCTTCGTAGATCCGCTATTCTCTTGGTGATACTGGGGTGTACTGAGTACTGAGAACAGTCTGCCTCCCTGAGTATATCGTCACGGATACCACCTCCTGCGGGTATATAAACACGACCATGGAAATGAATGAGGTCATCACGCAAAGAATAATCCTCTGTCTTGCCCCCTTCTAGGGCCCTGAATACCAGCTCCAGTGCTGCATCAAGCCTCTGCTTTATCCTGACGTGCTCTCGTATATCACACTCAAGGATCGGGGAGTTCAAGTACTCCTAATATATCTCTGGCTCGGACTCAGAAATGATAGAAAGGTGCATATCCTCTAGCATCTGCAGCAGCTCCATAAACATCACCCGAGGCTCTTGTCCTGAGGTGCTGGTTCTCCTACTCAAGGAATCTGCCATGGTGTTCGCCTTCCCCTGATGATAATGCATGGTGTAATCATAGTCGCACAAGAATTCAAGCCATCTTATCTGCCGCAGGTTCAGGTCCTTCTCCGTGTCAACATACTTGAGGTTCATGTGATCCGAGAAGATGTCACAATGAACCCCATATAGGTAATGCCTCCAAATCTTCAATGCAAATACCATCGCCCCGAGCTCTAAATCATGTATGGGGTAGTTCTGTTCGTGCTTCTTCAATTGTCTAGAAGCATAAGCGATGACATGTCTGTGCTGCATTAGGACCATACCCATCACCTGATATGAGGCGTCAGTATAAATGTGAAATCCTTCTTTCCCAGATGGAAGTGCAAGGATGGGGGAAGAGGTGAGCCTATCCTTTAGCTCCTGAAAAGCTGCCTCGCACTTCTCCGTCCAGGTAAAAGCTGCCTCCTTATTCGTCAAGGACGTGAGGGGAAGTGCTATCCTCCAGAACCCCTCCATGAACTTGCGATAATATCCCGCGATTCCCAGAAAACTGCATATGTCCGAAGCTGTCTTTGGATGTGGCCAATCTCTAACTGCCTGCACCTTGGCCGGGCCCACGGCCAACCCATCCCCACTAATAGTATGCCCCAAGAATTCCACCTCTTGTAGCCAGAACTGGCACTTGGAGAACTTATCATAAATCTGGTGCTCTCTCAGCTTCCCCAAAACCAATGCCAAATGCTGAGTGTGGTCTTCCTCTGTCCGGGAGTAGATCAAAATATCATCGATGCAGACTATGACAAATCTGTCTAGGTAGGGCTTGAAGAAACGGTTCATCAAACTCATGAATGCAGAAGGTGCATTCGTGAGCCCAAAGGGCATTACTGTGAACGCGTACAATCCATAGCGGGAACTGAAAGCCGTCTTCGGAATGTCCTCCTCTTGGATCTGCGGCTGAGAGTTTACAGATCTCAAATCCAACTTAGAGAACCAGAAGGCTCCCTGAAGATGATCAAAAACTCGTCGATCCGTGGCATCGGGTATGTGTTCTGGACCGTCAACCGCTTCAACTCCCGATAGTCGATGCATAGCCGCGGCGACCCATCCTTCTTCTTGAAAAATAACACCGGTGTTCCCCATGGTGATAAGCTCGGTCAGATAAATCCTGACTCCACCAGCTCCTGTAACTCCGTCCTGAACTATGTTAGCTCCCTTAGGGCCATCCTGTAGAGTGCCCAAGATACGGGCCTTGCACCTGGCACCAACTGAATGCAGAAGTCCATGTCCCTGGCTGGTGGCAATCCAGGAAATTTCTCCGGAAATACGTCGGAGAAATCCCAAACCACCGGGATGTCAACAATAGAAGACTCTACTCCCGCCATCTCGAAGCAAATAATGTATACTTCCTCTCCATGCTTGTGGGTTTTGACAGCCTGTACAGATGATAATAAAATATGGGATACAAGTCTAATACCTTCGATGATGACGTAGGAGTCCCCATGCCTCAATGTGATCCTCTTCGACGGGCAATCAATATGGGCATGGTTCCAATGCAACCATGTCATGTCCAGGATCAGGTCAAAGTTTGGTATCTTTAGGATCGTTGCAGGCGCATCAAATGTATTTCCGCCAATTTCTTCCTCCATGTTGCACTTGGCAGATGATAATAGAATCGATCCATCAGGTAGCCGCACCCTCATCGTCGGGCACGCGAATCGTTCCACGCCATCCAGTCCTTCCACAATGGCTTCTGATACGAATGAGTACGAAGCACCCTTATCGAATAATGTATGAGCGAGCTTGCCTCTGATAAGGACTATGCCTGAGGTTGATATGAGTTTCAAATTGGTTGATATTCTACAAGGTCAAGTACTATATATTGAAAAAAATCGTAATTTCATAATACAATTTATGTACCTTTAATGACGTCGTTAGGATTCCTCGGCTCGGCGAGGTCTAATGTGTACATCTGCTCTTGTCCTCTGCCTCAGCCAAAATGTCCTCAGCCTCGGCCTCGACCTCGACCTCATCCTCGGCCTTGGCTTTACTGTACTGGAGGGGCCACTGGAGGTGGAGTATGTGGAGGAGTAAATGGGAGAAACTCATGAGAGCACTCAGACCTAATGTGGCCCGGCTAGTGGCACCCGAAACAAACTACCGGTCATTGGCCACGATCATCCTGCATCATCTGGCCATGTGTCTGTAGTGGTGGAGGAGCTAGTGCTGCAGGAGGCCTCTACTCCTGCCTGAAGTTGGGATGATAGCGTCCCTCACGCCTCTTGTGCCTCAAAACTCTGCCTCATTGTGAGACCTGACTATTCTCCCCGAAGGATGACCCATCCAGCGATCTCTTTCCCCTGCTCTACAGCATTAGCTGGTCTGCCTCCAGCTACTTGGCCATCTCTATGATCTGAGCTGAAGTGCCATGAGAGATGAATAGTGGGGTCTGTCTCAAATCATCCTTAAGGATCCGATAGAATCTCTTTGTGTACCACCTGTCGTCCAAAACATGTAGAGAAAATGAACCTTGGTTGACCAAGTCAACTCAAGCTAACCAAGTCAACCCATTTAACCTAAAAGAGAAAATGAAGGCCAAGCTCATTCCCATTGGGCTAAGCCCATCCAAATCAGCCCAAGCCCAACCCAAGTGGTCAAAGACAACTTCTAACCCCCAAAATCAGGAAAGAGAATACATGCAAAGGGGTATAAATGGAATTTGGAGAGGAAGAGGAGAGAGAAATGGGGATGAAGAGGAAGGGTGGCCACATGGACATTCCTTCAGCTGCAATTCACTGCCTAAGCATGCTGGCCGGCCTCCTCTGATTATGCCAGAGAATTTTGGTAGCATGCTGGCCACATGGCACCCATGGCGACACAACCAAAGCTCAAATCTAGCTCACATTGGACTTATCTCTCCATACACCCCCTCTCAGCCCAAATCACCCCCACCATCAGCTTTAGAGAGAGGAGAGGAGTGGAAATCGACTACTGGATCGAATCAAAAGGTGGAGAATCATGATTTTGAGCAGGAGATCGTCGGAGCTGTACAACCATGGCCACCCGCCGCCAAACTCGCCGCCACGCCACCATACAGGTCTGTTTCACCTCACCTCTACCCGTACTAGAATCCTAGATCAACTAGGGGAGATATCGGGCTCAATTGAGCCCGATGCCATGGGAGAAATGAGAGATTTTTCCAAGCTTTTCATACCGCTCGGGATCGCCGTCGCCTCCGTCTCCCGCCTCCCCATCATCGGAAAATGATAGCCACCACCACCGTGAAGGTGATGGCACCGTTGGCCGGGGGTGGCGCCGCCTTAGCTGGCCGGAAACAGCCAGCAAAGATTCTCCAGCCGGATTTGATCCCAGCCGTTGGCTGGAGGAAGGAGATAACCCGATCCCGTCCATTCCTGCTTCAAGATTCGTGCTGGGCTTTTAATTAAAATCAATTTATTTTGATATATATAAAATTAAATGAAATCAAATTGTTGTCACACTTATTCCATGACATTGCATGTCACTTTTAGGCCTCTTAGAGGCATTTACAGAAACTGGACTCAAAATGAAAATTGTAGCTGACTGTCTTACCTTTAATTTGCCACCTTAAACATGTGATTTGGTGTAGTATACAGTCCTGTAGGGCAGTTTTCCTAGGACTGGTCCTAGACAAGGGCAGAACTTCATTTTGATGCCCAAGTCAAACCATAATCAACATGGCCCCAAATTTTGGGTACATGCATGATTAGGGCATATTTAGCCCATGCCAAAAATTGAGAATTTTTGAGGATAAATTCCTTATAGTTTTTGCCTAATCATCAAAAAGTAAATAAATGAAATAAATTGAGTTGTATGGCTCCAAATGGCCCCAAATTTTGGTGGCATACCCTTAGGGGAATTATAAGTGTATGTTTAAAATTTTAGCCAATTTGGACCACAGCAAGCTAGGTAAATCAACTTGCATGTGTTGGCTTGATATAGGTTTGGTGTGCATTTAGCCTAAAATGAAATATTGTGTATTCAGCCAACTTGGAACACTCAAAAATCCTGATTTTGTTCATAGAGACATATTACGGTGTAATACACCCCTCATAGTAATAATGGGATTTTTGGAAGCAAAAATCCCATTATTAGGAATTTTGGAAGAATTGGACTTTTTGATAAATAAATTTTGGAATAGGCTTATCTATGAGATAAAATACCCAAATTTTGTCAAGGCTAATATATTGTTAGACTTAACTCCTGAAAAGTATTATTTCTGTGTTTGATGAATTTTAAGTGGAGTTATGTAGAAATTACAATTTTGCCATTATCACATTTATTTAGAAACTTGATGGAATATTCAGTAGAAAATTATGAAAAATTTTCTAGGATTGTGTTTGTGAATAAATAACCTTGGATATTTATCTCAGCATTTTTGGATGATTCAGTAAATTTTTAAAGCTTATAGTAGCATTTTGTTAAATTGTAAAGAATTGAATTTGGTAGGCTATTATACTATAGAAGTTGATGAAACTCTGCCATTAGCCTTAGAATAATGATATATAAGCTCTGTAATTTTCCTAGAATTTTCAGTAATGTATTCCTCTTACTTCATTTGGAAAATGAAAATTGTATGAATTTTGTATTAATTAAGGAATAAATAGAAATATTCAAAGGAAAATTATAAATTCTGGTAGACAATAATATGGCACCAAGATACATCTCAGGAAAAATTCCTTAGGTCAGTGGATTTAAATTTGTGATACTTCATGTATTAAATGACCTAGGAGGTTAAATTAATAATTTAATTAAAACCCTTAATGACTTAGGAAAATTATGGAAATTTATCGTAGTCATCATGTAGATCCATACCATCCTAGGATAAATGATTTGCGGAATATGGATAGAGTAATTGGAAGTTCCATTTCGGGGTGGTATTAGGTCATGGGCTGCGTATAGCATAAATGAGTTAGAGTATAAGGACCGCCAGGGGATAGATCGACGTCGAGCTAGAGATTGAAGTTGGTGAATAACCCTGGTGGGTAGTATTGTTAGTGATTAGAATAAAAGTGCAAGTCCTTAGGTAGTAACTGGAGTGGAAGCCGACGGAAGACCGTCGGTTTCCCGGTAATATCTTAAGTCTTTAGGATTTTTCCAGAGCAACAATGAGAGCTGGGGTGAATTATGGGTAGTAATCAACTAAAATAAATATCCTTGTGAAAGGGAACTTTGGGCGTAATACCATCGTAGTTCCTAGTGCCCCCGAGAGCCCTTCACCGGGTATACCCTGGGCAGTCCTGGGATTAACCTTAAATCACTAAGTATAATAACCCGTAGACAAGAGTAGTCTAATAGGTTAAGACATTTGTAGTACATTCTCACCCGTGTAGGGTTGGAGAAATTCATGATATATGCTGACCCGTGTAGGGTTTGAGGGAATTGGAATAAAGGCACAATTGTGTGTTCTCACCCGTGTAGGGTTTGAGGGAATTGGAATAAAGGCACAATTGTGCGTTCTCACCCGTGTTGGTTTTGAGGGATTCAGGACAGGTTGGTCCTATGAGCTGTAAGCTCGGGATGTAATACTTGCATGTGCATAAATATAGTGGCGGGGCATGCGATACTGGCCGTTCGTCACACCGATGGAAGTACGGTGCACTAGGCGGTTGTGAGGGTTAGAGGGGCCAGTGGGTTGTTTTACACAGCGGTCTGGAGGACGATCCCCGATAACGCACATCCGACGCAACAAAACTGACGGGTTGTCAGCAAAGTACGTACGCGAGACTCTAGAGTGCGCCTTGGACGTGTACAGAGGCGTATGAGAGGGGTCTAAGGTTTGGTAGTGTGCATACCGGCCTAGAAGTGGAGATGCCTGCTCCGCTGCTGCCGCAGCCACAACGTTGGTACCCGAGAGTGACGCTAGCTATCAAAAAGTGGGAACTAAAGGTATGTGATCACAGAGTCATTGTGTGTGAGTTGTACTTGCCTGTGCATAAAATTGCATCATAACATTCATTCATATTAGGTCATACGCTTCATACATCCTTATCATATAAATTAGTATGGGCTCTTTTATATGATAAGTTAAATTTCCTGGAAATCCTAACTTATATATTTGTATGTGCATTTATATAAGTTAAGGTACTTTTGTGATGGTAGTATAGTAGTAGAATAGTTTTATTTCCATGCTCTTACTTTCTGTTCTTTACTTTCTTACTAGTACTGCACTTTACTTACTTGTACCATATACTTAGAACTGCTAGAGTAGAATAATAATATCCATTATAACTGCTAGTTAGATCTTATCACCTATTTCTACCTTTGCTACCCCTTGTTGTCCTCCACTTCATCCTCCCGCTCGGTGCCTAGGAGTTGCGGGGCAAGGTGCGGAGGAAACGACTTAGTCTTTTTGACTAATGGTCGGTGACCATACTATTTTTAGGATCCCGTGCTGATGGAGCACCAGCACGATGAGGAGACATGACTTGAGGAGTAGATACCACTACAGCAGGCTACTACCACTACTGTGCGTCCTCAGGTGGGACGAGTTCTGATGTATTAGTATAGCTTTCGCTTTTATTTGAGAGAGAGAGTTGACATGATGTACTGGGCATAAGCCCTTATTACTCTCCAATTTTGTACTCATTGTGGACTATGTTTCTGTACTTTTCATTCAATATATATGATATGTACTCTGTGACTTGTGGACTAGTAGATTTGATATACTGCTATTCTTCTTTTTCTCATAATGGCCTACAGGTTATATGATCGTAAAAGCCGGCAGGATCGCCGTGTTGCGGTGTCGACTAACCCGTGCGTTAGTGCCACCGTAAGACGGCAGTTCTGGACATAAGACCCGGTAGCCCTCCTTGGTAAGGGGGAGGGGGTCTTACACCGCATGACCTGGGGTACTGGGGGCGAGGGCCGGTAGGCTCAGCTAGGGAGCCATATCCATCTACCCCGACCTCGCGCCCCCATCCCCGGAGGCCGACGTGGGCTGGAAAACTTGTGGACCAGGCCCAGGTCACTGCTAAAGGCCTGCAGGTTCTCATTTATCCTCTCCATGACTGGGGTGGGGCACATCATCTCACTCGCCGAGCTATGCTCCATTTTATTAGCAAGCAGTACATAGTCCTTCTCCAGCGTGGGCAGCCTCTGCTCATGGTAGGCGCCATCTGCTCGAAGTTGGCGCAGGGCAGCATTCTGCTTCTTCAGCACTTCTTCCATTTGTCACTTCAGCTCGGCAGGATCGAGGGACTCGTCAAAGAAGCTTTCCATCCAGGGGTAAGGGGGTGGCAAGTGGCGAGCTTGTTAAGAAGATTTCTCGACTTCAAATGGAGCAGGGAAACCTGCAAGGATAATCAACTGATAGAAAGGTGCGAGTGCAGCAAAGGTGGCGAGTCAAAATACTCTAGTAATAATGGGGCTTATAGGATGAGCTCGACAATTCCTGGAGGGTATGCGAAACGGCAAATCCAAGTTCTTACCGCGACTAGGTGGATGGACCCCTGGAGAGATGAGATTGAAGATGGGAACCGGGACGGTTCGAGCCACTTCTCAGGCATCCACAAGGGAAGGTACAGGCTGTAGAGAAGGAGCACAAGCTTGCGACTTAGAATTCAGTGAGCCCAGCCCTGTGGTCCTGAATGGAGGTGATTTGCTCTAAAGGAGAGCATCCATGGGAGTCTAAGCCCACGGGTTGTCGGGCGGGGTGTGGACCCGCGGCTTGGACGACTTGACATTGGTCTGGCGCCATTCATGTTCGGCGGGAATACCGATGGCCATTTTCTCCGTGGGGTCGGCAGCTGGTTTCGAGGAGGCAATCCTGGGAGTCAAGTTGGACTCCAGGTCATGGTAGATGGATTCGACGTCCTTCTGGATGGACTTGGCCTTCTTGGCAGGATTTGGCTTTGACTTCTCATGCAGTGCTGCACTGGGAGACACGCTGACTAGTGCGTTTGCGTGAGCGATATTGAGCTCGCAGGCACGACTAATCTTCTCCTAGATCTCTTTGGTGAGAGGCATCTCAACAAGATCACGTAAGGCGAATGGAAAAGGTCGCCCAGCTACCGAACATAAATATAGCCGTCGGTGGGCACCGCAAAAAGATTCTCACTCCTGTGGCACTCGCCGCATATTGGGGGTTGGATGATACTTTCTGAGCTTGTGCTAATCTCACAAAGAGCAGGGATTGTGTAAAACCACATATGTGACGAGTTGTGGTCGACAGGAGTCGGATAGGCCAAGCTTCAGTAGTCCAAGTCCTATGATATCCAGGAGGAGGCGAGGGCTTGGCAGTCGCCTCAGCTCGCCCTGGTAGGTTGGAGCAAGTGGGGGCGAGTGGAGCAGGTCGGCTGACACACACCCCAGGAAGGCTGGGGACTAATGGACGTGTGGGGCAGGGCGAGCCCGCACTCACCCATGGTCAGGGGTGAGGCGTCGAGTGTCAGCTCCATCAAGCACTCGCCGCCCCCAGCGAGCGGAGATTTTAGGGGGCCGCTCGACCCAGTCCCTTGTGATATGCTTTCACCATTTTTCCCCTGTTGGTCTATCTGTAGCCAGTTAGAACAGTGGAGTTGTGTTGTTATCAAACCCAGTTGGGTTGCACATAGTTGTTCAAAACAACGGAGGTTGGCTATTTGCAGGTCGTTTTCAGAAATCTATAAATAGACACAAGGAGGTACCTCAGAAAGCATGCTCACTTATATACCGGTCTTCTTGCGCTTTTTGAGGTACCCTTAGCTCGGCACTTGGCTACGGAGGGGAAGCGCTCTAAGATCTTCCGGGTGTGTGGTGGGACCTCTATGTCGAGCACTTGGGTCTGTCCCTTCTTCTTTTTTCCTTTATTGTTTGGCTCGCGAGAGAGAAGTAATTGTGCAATCAACCCTTCCCCAAGGGTGAACTCCATAGATACCGAATTTTCGATTTCAACAAACACCATTCGATGAGGCATTGAGTGATACTCGACGCCTAAGAGGAAATTAACTTAGAATAACTCTGGATTTGGGAAGAATTGAGTTTGTTGAGTGAACTCGATGCCATTCGACAAAGATAATCGAAGAACTCAATGCATAAGGATAAATGGACTTAGAATTATTCTGGTTTCAGTAGGCGTCGAGTGCGTTGAGTGGACTCAACTCCATTCGACAAAGCGTTGAGTGATACTCGATGCCTAAGAGGAAATTGACTTAAAATAACTTTGGATTCGGGAAGCGTCGAGTACACTGAGTGAACTCGATGCCATTCGACGAAGCATCGAGTGATACTCGACGAACTCATTGCTTTGACTTACAAAAATATAATACTCAATGAGCTGTTGAGTGATCTCGATGCCACTCGATGAAGCGTCGAGTGATACTCGACGAACTCAACGCCTTGACTTAGAAAAGTACAGGACTTAACGAGACGTCGAGTGGTCACGACAAATCTCGACGATTCGACGAGAGAGTATAGTATACACGATGATTTTAACTTAGAATATTTTTCGGCCTAGACTTTTGTTAGTTCATGTGTACGGGCTGAACCGGGATTCCAGGATAAGCGTTGATGGCTCATTTGGACCCGGTCTTCTCAAATAAGACCTAGTTAAAGTAATGATGGGCGGTCCAATGTTAGGGTGACACGTGGCGAAGCAATCTAACCCTAATTCTTCTTATAAAAGGAGACATACGGAAAAACCCAAGCTGTCACTTCATTTCTTGCCGAATCGTTACCTGTGTCGAAATCGTCGGAAGAGGGAAATTTGCCGGAGTCGGATTTTCTGGAAGAAGAGCTCTTCCTTTCCGTGAAGAACAACACCAATGATGAAGAAGATGCCGCCGAGAAGGATAACAAGATCCATGGCCGGAAATGAGGTGAGCTTCCTACCCTCTCCCGTGGTGCTAGATCTTTAGTTATGAACTAGGAGAGATGTCGACTCAAAAGAGTTTGACTTGATAGGATCTTCTCATAAAGATTAGTTATCTTCAACCTCTCCTCTCGTCTCTATGAAGGCGGTGGACTTGGTTTTGTGAATAAATATGGTCTAATGAAGGGGAATAAGGGAGCAGGAAGTGATGTATGTGGTTTTGAATAGGTGTCTAAAGGAAGAAAACGAACTGATGTCGTTTGTTTTGCTTTAAGATGCGTGCAGAAATCTATTTTCTGCGCGCATCAGACTTCGAGGCAGTTTTCGAGCATGATACGACTCGATCTAGGTCTTGGGCTGAATACAAAAGTTATATTCCTCGGAAATACCTTTCCAAGGGATATTTACACATTTTAATAGGAGGTTTGTAGCTCCTAAAATGTCCAGTCGAAGTTGCTGCATGGTAACAACTTATGTGCAGGATGCTTTCGTGTTAAGGTATAACCGGTTTTGGACTAGGTAGGAGAAATGTAGCAAGACGATGTTGAGGTTTGGATAAGCCTAGTTATATGTAGCCGAGATAAACAAATGGTTGGAGCAATTTAATAAACAAATGATTTGGGGAATTATTGAACAAATTATTGGATAGGATTTGATTGTACAAATGGGTAGGAATGAAATCCGGTAAGGATGCGCGTGATTTTAATCTGATGGATGGTATAAGTTTTGAAAGTGCTTGTGGTGCCCAATAACTGAATATGAAATATATACTTATGTTATCAAACCTGGTGAAAGCGTGAAGAGTGATTATATTATGGTGATAATTATTTGAAAGTATATTTGTTTGTAAATGCTTGGTTATAAGGAAGGGATTTGGATAAGGTAAATCTCATGGCCATGAAATGTGTTGGATCGTGATCTCAAGTGTTGGATGGGATAATTTGTATAGTCCACTGCTTAGAGTGTGTCTCCCTACGTGTAGCAGTGTGGGATTGGTATGTGGTTCAAGGTGGCTTGTCACGTGTTATTGTTTAACCCTTGAGTGCTTGGGAGCATGAAAATGTAAAAGGGTGTAAGTGCTTGAGTATTTGACTGCACTGGATTGGTAATGATGATAAGGGACTCTGTGCGGAGCCCTCAAGTACTGTTGAGCACTGGATTGGAAATGATGAAAATGGAATAGGTTGGAGCCCTTGGAAGGTAGATGGTAAGGCCATATGAAATTGCATGCGGTATGAGTTGACACACGGTGTCATAATCCTGGGTTAAGGATAGTGTGACAGGTCTACAGGCTCGCAAGTCTTCACACCGATGGGAGTTGATAGATAGACTTTGGATAGTGGGACTTGGTCCTCAGTGTTTTTTCCTGGGGCACCCGCATGCCAAGTGGATGGTTGGCCTTGGTCTTGTGGTGATACACTCCCATAGGCACCTTCTGTGTCACAAAATAGGCCAATTTGGGATGTGTTCTTGGTGCACATCTACCCGATACCCCTTCTGAGCCATATTATACAGAGAGCTCTGCTATTGTGTTCTTGGCATTGAGGCATACGGAGGCCTAGGCTAGGAAGTCTGGAGACCAACATAGTAGTGAAAAGCCCATTTCAATGTTACCGTCTGGCCACGACAGATGGTGCCTGATGTAACAACCCAAAATGACAGTAGAACCTTTGGTCGATATCTCCAGGCAATAGTGGATACTGCCGACGGTGACAGTGAGAACGCTCAATGCCATAAAGAGTTGAATGGGCTAATCGCACTCGACTCCATGGAGTGTTGATTGAGATATCGTTAGGAGATAGTAGATATTGCCAGGCGATAGCGATAGCACTCAGCGCCTTCAACAAAGCATTGAGTGAACTCAACGCACTCAATGGCGTAAAGCATTGAGTGATCTATCAGAACGGCGACAGTGGTATCGCCAGGCGATAGTGCCACGTAACGTAGACACATTTCGGATGGCTAGTAGGCAGCCGATGAGCGATGGTTGACTTGGAAGAAAGAGGCTATAGATGATATCACCCAAGAGATAGTGGATATCGCCTTTAATGTTGACTATTCAACCGAAATCGTGGCCTTTACTCCCTTTTGATGAAATGATCATGTGGCTGGGGTTAATCCCAAGGCCACTTATGTAGAGGAATGAGAATTCATTCTCTTATTCTCACTCTCTCTCCTTCTTTCATCCAAGTCCTTGAGAGAAAGAGCTAAGGGTTGGATCTAAGGGCAGAGCTGAGCTTGAATAGCTTATGAAGGAGATTCTATAGTCGGAAGTAAGTGCCGAGGCTAGATTCGTGAAGAGGGAAGTGAGGTGCTCCTTTCCGTCTGGGTAGAAAAGCTTCGCCATGGATCCGAAGAAAATTATAAGAGTAATGATCTTTCTTCTTGTACAAGTGAAGTCCTTCTTTTGTCATATGCATGGAATCCCCCACCAAGAGGTTGAAAAGTCAAGAGAATTCCATTGGGTGGATTCGTGAAATCCCCGATTGATGTTGCATATAGATTCAAAAATTTATAGTACGGAATAGGCATATTGTGTGAAGCCCATTCGGATAGGTCGGTCTGGATTGGTGATGTTTATTTTACATGTCGAAGAAATCTTCGAGTATAAACGAGTAGTTTACGGAGTCTGTGGGATGTACCTGTATAGTGGAGTAACATGAAATACTGGAGGTGCACTCCAGGAAAATTCCCAATAAATTCCATGGTTCTGGGAACTATTGGATATCGTCGGGAGACAGTGAGTATCATCGATGGTGATAGCTCTTGGTGAGCTATTTGATCTGCAAAAGACTAGTTTTTTGGCATTACAGGATGCTGTATGGTTTTGGGGTTGAGTCTGGGTACAGAAAGAGAACTTCTATTCATCCTTCCAAGTGATCATGACGAGCACTAACGATGACTCCCGGATAACCGTTTGATTGTGAAGCCTGTCTTAGGGAGATTGTGAGGTTAATCTGTGATCTATGAGCTCCTAATGGACATAAGAGCCACTATACATAATGTTAGTTATGATTTAAGATACAGGAAAGGGGAGGCCGACCTGCATCCTATCTGCAAGCCTGAGAGTGTGACTTTTGGTAGGGGGCAAGATGATTTAAGTAGCGGGACAAGGATGATCTGTATGTTGGGTCTGTCGTTCCTTCACTTGACCCGTGCCGCTCTTCTACTTATTTAATAAATTAAGTAGCACCCTTTCCAATAGTCCGGGCTTTTGGAACAGTTCGTTATGTGCTTGATCCTTCAATTGTTATCAGAGTAGGTCACGGGTTCAAGACCCTGGGGCGCTATTAAATCCTGATTTTTCCCTTCTACCTGTGTGGGTCTGGCGGGTCTGGCAATCGTGTATATGTGGTAACCCCACCTCTGAGCTGTGCAACCATGGACATGTGGTAACCCCACCTCTGAGCCGTGTGGGCCATGTGGTAACCCTACCTCTGAGCCATATGGGCCATGTGGTAACTCCACCTCTGAGCCGACGGGTTGTGCTGGACGCCGGGGGGGATTGTTGGGTCCGGCGTTCCTTCACTTGACCTGTGGCGCTCTTCTACTTATTTAAGAAATTAAGTAGCACCCTTTCCAACAGTCCGGGCTTTTGAAACAGTTGGTTATGCGCTTAATCCTTCACTGTACCTGCTCGATATCGACCAGTTAAACAGACCTAAAGTACATGGGGGTTACTAATGGCATAGAGAGAGGGGGAGTCTTAGGGTATAAGCTAGAAATACTAAAAATGCTCATAAATTTATCGTTATGTCTGGGACCTCTGAACCGTGGTGGAATTAGGCATTGTCAGTACACCGAGAATATGCCCTGTGTGTATGGAGCGTTTGGCCACAGAGGCATTCGTTTGTGATATGTTGAAATGTGCGTGAGTGCACTTTATTGTAATATATATGTATGTTGATGTTATGCCTATAGGGAAGGAATACCGCTACCCCATGAAAGGGGTGGGGTCGTTATAAATTGGTCAGCTAAATGCTGACTGTTGCTTTGTTTGCCATTCTTGTGGTGGATTGTCACTGTACAGGTGCTCGAGAGCCAAGCGGGAAGTAGCGAGCTAAATCCCGGAAGCTTTGTCGACCCTCGAAGGCCAAGCGATGTTTATTGCTTTCATGTGTGACTGGTCTGTGTGCTGATGTCTGTAAACCACACTTATAAAGAATAAATGTAATGCCTTAAGGATAGAACATTTTTGACTACTGTTGACTGTCGCCGGCAGCGACAGTGACTATCGCCGACAGCGACAGTGACTATCGCCGCCAGTTATAGTAACTTTTGTGTATTTTTGTATTATCATGTGGATCCATAGTGGACATTACTTTTGTACTTTAGTTCAAATTGAACCCATGAAGCTTCCGCTAGAATGCTCTGAGTTAGGATTCGAGTAGTTTTTGATATTAACATGTAATACCGTTGTCTGTTTGTGGAATATGGTGTGGGGCACAGGCCGGACCCTCTATTATATTCATGTGACGAATAGAGGTGTTATAATTTGGTATCAGCTTGTCTTGGTCTTCTTCATGTGAATTCGTGGTCGAATTCTTTTGTGGGATGATGAGCACGTGTAAGTGCGGACCGTTATACCATAAATGAACTCAATAATGTCCACTTAGGAATGAAAATACACCTGTTTGAGGAACCTACATGTTCCTACTAGTCATTTTTGCTTTTTCAAAGTCGCTCCAGTGTCTCTTTTATGCGTATAGGTGACTTAAAGTGGTGCGGTATAGTCTAATCCCCAACGTTCTATTGAAAGTGCGGCACCAGCTGAGGTGTCCACACATCCTCGTTCTTCGAAGAGAGTGCGCTTAGTTGTTGAGGCATAGTTTGCGATGATACATGCACAACCTACTGGGAAGGCACAACCTGCAATGGTTCCAATACAGGTTGGTGTTAGGCCAGAACCTGTGGAGGCTGTGGTAGATATACGAGCAGCAGAACGATTACTAAAGTAGTTCATGAGTTTCAGTCCTCCTATGTTTGCGAGGGAAGGGTCCCCAACGTGGGCAGAGGACTTGCTTGCGCGAGTTAAAAGAATTTTGACGACAATAAGAATTGAGGAGGGACAGAAAGTCACCTTAGCTACTTTCCTGTTACAAGGAGAGGCTCGGCTTTTGTGGGACGAAATGGAGCTGCACCACTTAGCTGGCAGACAACTAATGGAGGTCTCGATAGACGAGTTTTTGAGACTGTTCTTGGTAAAGCATCTCCGTCGTCGCAGCGAATTGCCATGGAAAATGAGTTCCAGCGTCTAACTCGGGCAGAAAGTAGTGTCGATGCCTACTTACATGAGTTTAAAAGTTTGGGATGTTATATGGGTTCTACCTTCACTGAAGAAGAGCAGAAAACCAATAAGTTCTACGAAGGGTTGTGGGATGAGCTGAGATTCCTGCTCTTGAGTTCAGTAAATCAATGGTTTCAAGCATTGGTGTATACAGCTCGTGTGCTGGAGAAAGACATGAAAAGGGTGCAGAGAAAAAGGGACTTGGTTGTAACATAGCCTGAATTCAAAGTACCACATCCTGGAAAATATGACAATCATAAGAGGTCGAGGAAGAACTCCAATTCTTTGGGACAGGCTACATCTACTGTGACTTCTAGCGCGAAGTCTGGGCGAACTACCCTTGCATGTTATACCTATGGCAAGGTAGGTCATCTGGTATGGGATTGCTGCCATGGGCGCCCAACGGGTGAGAAGAAAGCAATAGCAACATATGCTAAAAAGGGAAAGGCAGTGGAATCCACTGCATCCCAATATGCTCCAGCTCAACCGACGGTGTACAACCTTGCACAACAAGAGGCCATCAAACAAGCTGATGTCATCACAGGTACGAGTAGTGTAGAGTTTTGATATTTCCTATACTACATACCTTGTTATTTGCATCCATATAATTTTAGTAATGTAGGCTTTGTCCTTATTCAGGACTATCCGGCGAGAGCACTGTTCGATATAGGTGCTTCACATTCGTTTCTATATGAGGACTTCGCGTTACAGATCAGAGTTCCGACTCGTATGACGACAGATAGACTAAAGGTGTTATTGCCTAATAGATTCTTGATGAGTGTGGATAGGCCTTTCTATGTTGAGGTGCAGATAGGAAGTCGGGATTTCAGACTGGAAGCATCTGTGTTGCCACTATTGGAGTTCGATGTATTCTTTGGTATGGACTGACTCTCAGAGCAGCGTGCCTTTATAGATTGCAACTCAAAGGAGATCACACTGGTACATAATACTGATATATAGACTAAATTCATTGGTATGCGAGTATCGAGCAAGATATTGATGTCTGCTCTTCAAGTCGTCAAAGCTGTTCGAAAGGGCATAGAGTTATTCTTCACGCTAATAGAGGCTGTTGAGCCAAAATCCAGTATAAGTGACGTTCCGATTATATCAGAGTACATAGATGTGTTCCCGAAGGATCTTTTGTGGCTACCTGCCCAAAGAGAAATTGACTTCTCTATCGAGTTGGTTCCAGGTGAGAAACTTGTGGCCCGCTCAACGTACCGTGTTGCGCCAAAGGAAATGGTTGAACTGAAAGTCCAACTACAAGACCTGTTAGAGCAAAGAAATATACACTCAAGTATGTGACCTTGGAGAGCACTTATACTCTTTGTGAAAAAGGATGGTAGCCTGCATTTATGTATCGATTATAGAGAATTAAACAAGCTGACAGAGAAGAAGAAGTATCTGATACCACGTATTGATGACTTGTTCAATCAGTTGGTTGGATCAATGGTATACTCAAAGCTAGACCTGAATTCTAGCTATTACCAGTTGAGAATTCAAGAATGTGACATTCCCAAGACAGCGTTTGGACATGCTATGGTTAGTACGAGTTCACGATAATGACATTTAGGCTATCTAATGCGCCATTGGTGTTCATGGACCTAATGCACCAAACGTTTCGAGAGTACTTGGACTTATTTATAATCGTCTTTATTGATGACATTTTAGTGTACCCTCAGTCTGAAGAAGATCGTGCGAACCATTTGCGAAAAGTGTTGCTCACCCTGAGAAGAAACAAGCTATATTCCAAGTTCTCAAAGTGCGAGTTTTGACTATCATAAGTGGCTTTTCTGGGCCATGTGGTTAGTGGATAAGGTATAGCGGTGGATCCGGTGAAGATAGTTACAATACAAGATTGACATGTTCTGTCTACTATAGCAGAAGTCCGGAGTTTCCTTGGACTGGCGTGCTACTACAGACACTTCATGGAGAACTTTCATGGATAGCCTTACCTCTTACCACACTGACGAGAAAAGATCAGAAGTTTGTTTGAGCACATCGCCTATTTTGACTCCAGGGAAAGGGAACGTGATCGCAGATGCCTTGAGTCGTAGTACTCTAGCAAGGGATAATTAGTTGTCGATAAATGATGAACATTTGATCCAAAAGTTGGAGAAATTAGACATTTCTTATGTTGACAAAAATAACACTGCAAATGCGTGCCTAAACTGGAGAGAAGTTCAATATGACCTCGCGGATAGGGTTCGTCGAGCAACGGAACTCGATGAGTGTCTACAACGCTATGTCGCGGATGGGTCAAATGCCCAATTCTCCTTGGATGACGGCCTTTTGTGGAAATATGTTCGTTTGTGCATCACGAATGTGGGTAAACTACGTGAAAAATTGATGTATGAAGCACATTATACAAAGTACTCAATTCACCCAGGGAGCACGAAAATATACAAGGACATGAAGAATGTGTCCTGGTGGCCAGGATTAAAGAAAGACATAGCCCATTACGTGGCATTATGTCAAACTTCTGCCTTAGTGAGAGCTAAATGCCAGAAACCTGGAGGTTTCTTGAATTCGTTACCAATCCCGGTATGGAAGTTCGATTACATTTCTATGGATTTTGTGCATGGTCTATGGAGATATCAGAGGGGAAACGATGTCGTGTGGGTGAATGTTAACCAGTTAACCAAAGTGTCACACTTCATACCTGACATGAAGGATGATTCATTGGAAAAATTTGCCAAGCTGTATGTAAATAACATCGTACGATTACACTGCGTGCCCCAAAGCATCATCAGTGACAGAGATGGGTGTTTTACTTCATGTGATTAGAGGCTAATCCACCAATTGTTGGGAAGTTCAATACGGCCTTCCATCCACAAACAGATGTTCAGACCGAGAGGACCAAGAGAACAATGGAGCATATGCTTCGTATGTGCGCCCTGGATTTCAGGAAGAGGTGGGAAGATCACCTCTTTATGATTGAGTTTGCCTACAATAATAGCTATCATGTTAGTATACAGATGATGCCCTTTGAAGCTTTATATAATAGAAAGTGTCGTACACCTTTAGCTTGGGCGGAAATAGGCGAGTCAAAGCTATATAAGCATAAGGATGTTAAAGATGCAGATTCAACTATACATATTATATGAGAGCAGCTATTGGTAGCCCATGATAGGCAAGCAAAGTACTACAACGTCAAGCACCGAAACGTGGAGTTTGCGGTTGGCGAGTGGGTGTACTTGAAGATAAAGCCCTTCAAAGTTGTATCCAGGATCCGGCGCTTGAAAAAGTTCAGTCTGCGATATCTTGGTCCGTTTGAAGTGGTTGAACGAGTTGGACAAGCTGCCTATCGATTAGCTCTGTCAGCAGAACTAATTGATTTGCACGATGCGTTTCACATATCGGTGCTACAGAAAGCTGTAATAGAATCAGCTCAAGTGATTATTACTAATCAAGTACCGGTCGAGAGTCGCCTAACGACGAAAGTTCGGCCCATTTGAATCGAGGTTGTGGAGATCAAGCAACTACGAAACAAGACAATCATGATGGTAAAAGTCCAGTGGGACAACTGTGGTCGTGATGAGCAGACATGCGACCGTGAGCAAATCATGCACGAGGAATACCCCGAGTTGTTTGTAAAATAATGTTTTAACATTGTTTTGTGTGAAAGTAAAATATGTTGTAACATATAATTTATTATTTTTTACCTTATAGATGAATAAAATTTTGGGAAGAAATTTCTGTAAGGAGGGGAGAGTTGTAACACACTAAAATTACAGCAGAACCTTTGGTAAATATCGCCGAGCGATAGTGGATATCGTCGACGGCGACATTGAGAACACTCACTACCAAGAAGTGTTGAATGAGCTCATCGCACTCGACGTCAGGGAGCATTGAGTGGGATATTGCTTGGAGATAGCTGATATCGCCAGACGATAGCGGTAGCACTCAACGCCTTCAACAAAGCATTGAGTGAACTCAACACACTTGACATCATAAAGCGTTGAATGAGCTATCGGAACGGCGACAGTGGATATTGCCAAGCAATATTGCCACATAGCTTAGACACATGTTGGATGGCCGGTAGGCCGCCGATGAGCGGTGGTTAACTGTGGTCAAAGCGGCTATCAACGTTATCACCGAGGCGCTATTGGATATCGCCAGGAAATAAAGTTAATGTTGAATATTCAACCGAAATCGTGGCCTTTACTCTCTTTTGATGAAATGATCCTATTGCTGGGATTAATCCCAAGGACACTTATGCAAATGAATAGAGAAATGAGAATTAATTCTATTCTTCTCACTTTCTCTCCTTCTTTCATTCAAGTTCTTGAGAGAAAGAGCTAAGGGTTGGAGCTAAGGGCTGGAGCTGAGTGTAATGCCCCGAAACTCAAAAGAGCGACGGGAGGCGTTCTGGGTCAAATTTGGAATCTGGCAGGGGGCACACGGCCTGGGACACGGGTGTGTCCCAGGGCATGTCAGGCTGGAGTCGACGATTTGGTCGTGTGGTCGATGACTTTGGAGTCGACGATCGTCGAGCAGAGAACACAGCCTGAGACACGGGCGTGTCTCAGGGCGTGTCGAGCCCGTGTCGACGATCGTCCCGGGGAGTCGACGAATTTCACTCGACGATGTGTCGAGATAAGGCACACGGCCTAGGACACGGGCGTGTCCAAGGCCGTATCATGCAGTCGACGAACTTCGCTCGACGAAGTGTCGAGACTGTGAACACGGCCTGAAGCCCAGGCATGTCCGGGTGTGACACGGGTGTGGACACGGGCGTGTCCAATACCCGTGTGAGTCTCGGGTTGTTTTCGGGGCTGTGTCAATGGAGGCACACGGCCGACCACACGGCCGTGTCAGTTGTAACACGGGCGTGTCAAGTCAAACACGGTTGTGTTGGATGCCCGTGTGTTATTCCAGGCACGTCGATTTTGACGGTGAATGGGGGACACGGCCCTGGACATGGGCGTGTCGCAGGCCATGTTCGGCCCAGTTTTAGCATTTCAGGCCCGAATCAAGGCCGTTCGTTTCTTTAATTTGGGATCCAATGGCTGGGGGTTGTTCCTGATGGGACATACACGAGATTGGACCCTTGAAACCCTCATTTCACTTGAGAGGTTATCTTTCTACAGTATAGAGAGAGAGGAGAGCCAAGGAGGAAGAAGAAGCTAGATCCGGCCATTGGAGGAGCTTCGAAGCTCCAAATCGCGAGCAGACTTCAGATCTACGGAGGAAAAGAGAGTGCGGTGCTTTTCATCCGCTTACTTTTCCATGGTGCCAAGGAAGAACTCTAGGGTAACGATTCTCTACTTGAGCATGTGAAGCTCTCCTTCTTTGCATAGGAAGCCCGCTCTCGCGAGTTTGCGGTGAGTTGGAGGCGTTCCTACTGGTAGACATGAATAGTCCCTGTTGTGTAGAGTCCATAAACGAGAACGGACATAGGCATGATGTGTGAAGCCTACCCGGACATGTTTGTCTGAATCGGTGATGTTGCATTGCATAAATGTCGGAGAAGACTCTGTGCGATTGTTTGTTTTTTGGGTTTTTCTACGTGGTAGATTGCAACAGGGAGCCTTGGGGATTAACCCAAAAGTGCACCCGGAAAAATGGGTTGATGCGTGATCTTGCCAACTTGGTGGCCTGAGAGCCAACTTGAACATAACCGAGTTATGTGATTTTGTGATGGAAACGGGACTCGGGAGAAGTTTGACCTACGCATATGGTTTAAATTACCGCTGCGATGTGAGCACGGGTTAGATGGAACCGTACCCGTTCTATGTCGTTCGGATAAAAAGACCTAAGGTTACGTGGCACTTGCCATTGGCATAGATGAGGGTCTTCGGCGGTCTATGGTTTTAATTACCGTGACCCATGCCGGGAAGATAAATTGCTCATTATTTGGCCGTCCAAAGGGATGGTGGTGAGTCGGCTGACTTAGACTGTGATCACCGAGAATGTGCCCTGAGAGCACGGGGTGTGTGTCCATGCGAGCCTACGCCTGTGATGAAATATATATTTTATACACTGCTTGCTATGCTAATAAGTGCAGGGAAGGAGCATCGCCGCCACGAGTTGGGGGCGGGATCGTTATAATTTGGTCAGCATTGCTGACCGTTGCTTTTGTTTGCCATCGTGCGGTGGTTTGTTGCTTGTAGGTGCTGCTGGACCAAGCGGTCAATAGTGGGCTAAAGCCCAAATTGTGAAGCCGGCCCTTGAGGCCTAATTGAAGTGTTTACTTGCTTTTGTTCATGTATGACCGGCCTGTATGCCGTGGTTTGTAAAACATGTAATTTGAAGTAAACCATATGTAAGGCCTTAAGGCCAGTACTTGTGTATGTACTACATTCCTCTTTGGTGTATTAGTGGAAATTCGTGCTCTTTGTGCTGGGTTATTTAATTGCAACCTATAAACTGCTTCCGCTAGAATGCTCTGAGTAGGACATTTTGATTGGTTGGATGGTTTCCATTGAGTAACCACCCGGTTTGTCTGTAGTATATGGAGTCGAGCCCCGGCCGGACCTACTCCTATATGCTATGCGATGGATAGGTGGTGTTACAATTTGGTATCAAAGCGAGGTTTCGATCCTCGGACCTGTGGACGAAATCTTTTTAAGGGGTGGTGAGCACATTTGTGTGCGTCATCGTTATAACAACCAAAGAACCCATGAATGTCCACTTAGGAATGAAAATACACGTGTTTGGGGAACGTGCGTGTTCCTATAATTGTTGTTTGCCATTTTATTTGGTCGCTTAACGGTGTTTTGTACCACTATAGGTGACCAGAAGCGGTGCTGGGCCGCCAGAATGTCCGGTTTTTGAGGAGCATAGTGCACCCGGTGAGGTGTTTGAGACCCCTCCTTCGTATGAAACCATTAGAAGGATCGTTGAAGCGGTGTTCGCTGTGACGGGTGCATAGCATGGAAGAAATGTACAACCCTGAGCCCCTGTTATGGCTTTAACGCCGGTTGGCATGATGGAGCAGATGACTTTTGTTAGATCACCGGGGCAGCAGCTGAATATGCATTTAGTGCAGGGAGCGCACATAGTTGAGGAATATTTGCAAGCATTTCTTATGATAAGCCGCTACCCATGCTTCGAGTTGGATAATGAGCAAGCTACAGTCGATAGATTTTATAATGGCATGTGCGCCGAGTTGCGAGTTCTACTACTAGGACCAAAGTTATTGGGATTTCGAGCCTTGGTGGAATCAGCTAGATCTTTGGAGGAAGATTTGAGCAAGACTCACCCGATGCCAGCGACCATGGTATCGAACCATGCAAGCCCCATAAGAGCTGCATCTGGCAGAATGCTAGAGAAGGGGGCTACGACATCAACTAGCAAAGCTGCTTACACATGTTTTACTTGTGGAAAGAAATGGCATTTTGCCCGAGAATGTCGGAATGGTGCTCAGAAGCCTAATAAAGCTATATCAGGAGCAGTCGAGGACTTTAGTGCAAAGGAGACGACATTCAAAATGCCGAACGGCTCAAAGTCTGGTTATCGTAGGTGGTATAAGAAGGATAGGACTTCGGGTCCAGCCCCCTCTGCTGGTGCTTCTAGGGTGACTACGGGTCGAACCCCGGGCGCATGTTTCACTTGTGGAAAACCGGGGCACTTTGCCCGAGACTGCTGGAGCGGACGTCCCAAGTTCGAGAAGAAGCATGCTGTCGTGATAACAGGTATGGTTTAAAGTTATAGCAGTTTAGCCTTGAAGACTTATCGCCCTTATGCATGTTAGCTTAGAAGTACTTGTGCTAAGCTTTGTTCTGATTTTCGATTATTCAGCGAGAGCACCGTTCGTGTAAACGAAGCTTCGCATTCCTTTATTTAGGAATTATATTACGCGTCGGAGTTTCTCCTTCGATGGTAAGAGACAAATAGGACGCGCTATGGTCTGATGGTGCTCAATGCGCGCGGGTAGAATCTGTTACGCTTAGGTGTGGTCAGGGAGTCAAGACTTTGACTGACAAGTGTCGTTACTGCCGCTAGTGGAGTTCGACGTTACGTTTGGCGTGTACTGGCTATCGAGCAGCAAGCCTATATTGATTGCGGTCGGAAGGAAGTCAAGTTGGGAGCAAGTCGTGAGATGACTTTCATGGGCTCGAAGGGGTCGAGCAAGACGTTAGTGTCTGCTCTTCAGGGAGTGAAGGCAGTTCGTGCTGGTGTAGTGCTGTTCTTTACACGATTGGAGGTTGCAAAGCCGAAGCATATGTTGGATAGTATTTCAGTGGTAGCTGAGTACCCTAATGTGTTCCCTAGAGAACTTCCTGGAGCCCCACCTCAACGGGAGATAGATTTCATGATTGAGCTAGTACCAGGTGCAAAGCCTTTGTCACGCTCTCCATATCGGCTAGCGCATAAGGAAATGGCGGAGCTGAAGGTGCAACTTTAAGGGTTGTTGGAGCAAGGGTATGTGCGTCCAAGTCCTTCGCCTTGGAGTGCACCGGTCCTCTTTGTTAAGAAGAAGGACGGGATCTTGAGACTCTGTATTGATTATCGGGAGTTAAACAAGCTAACGGAAAAGAACAAGTACCCAATCGCAAGGATCGATGATCTATTGATCAGTTGGTCGTGTCGACGGTGTACGCTAAATTGGATCTCAAGTCTGGTTAATATCACCTGAGGATAAGGGAGACTGGTATCACTAAGACAACATTCAGTACGAGATACGGGCATTATGAGTTTACTGTCATGCCGTTTGGGCTGACTAATGCGTCGTCAGTGTTCATGGATTCGATGAACATGACCTGCAGGGAGTACTTGGACCATTTTGTGATCGTTTTCATTGACAATATTTTCGGTGTACTCGCAAAGTGAGGAGGATCACTTCAGGCGTCTTCATTTGGTGTTGGAGATGCTGAGGAGGAATCAACTATACGCCAAGTTCTCCAAATGCGAGTTTTGGTTGTTCTTAGTGGCGTTCCTCGGTCTTATAGTGAGTGGGGAAGGTATTGAGGTGGATCCGGCGAATATTGTTGCGATACGGGAGTGGCCTGAGTTTCTACGGTAGCGAAAGTCCGGAGCTTTTTAGGGCTTGCCGGCTATTTTGGGCGGTTCGTAGAGAACTTCTCGCGGATACCGTTACCCCTCACTACTTTGACGAGAAAGGAGCAGAAGTTCGTTTGGACGCCGGAGTGCGCGCGAGCTTTTGAGGAGTTGAAATGTCGGCTGACCACGGCGCCTGTGATGAGTTCGTCGAGTGTGACCGAAGGTTATGAGATTTATAGTGATTCTTCGGGCAGCGGTTTGGGTTGCGTGCTACTGCAACATGAAAGTGTGATAGGTTATAGCTCGAGACAGCTGAAAGTGCACGAAAGGAACTATCCGGTCCATGTCTTGGAGTTGGCGGCCGTGATTTTTTCCTTGAAGCTGTGGAGACATTATTTGTACGGTGTGAAGGTAAATATCTACACCGATCACAAGTGCCTGAAGTATTTGATTGATCAGAAATATCTGATTATGCGGCATCGTAGATGGATGGAGTACCTGGGGGACTATACTTTCAAGATCCACTACGTGCCTGGTAAAGGTATTGCGATTACGGACGCGTTGAGTCGCCGGGCCCCAGCTCAAGCCAATTGGCTATCGGTGCATGATGAGCGGTTGGTTCGGAAGTTGGAGGCGTTGGAGATTGTTTATGTAGATAAGCAATCAAGTGCTGAAGCAGTACTGAATTGGACTGAAGTCCAATATGACCTGGCTGATCGGATTCGGCAAGCTTTGGATTTGGATGACCATATGAAGCAGTTCATGGTAGAGGCTCTGGGTGGGTCAAATTCCCAATTCGTTGTGGAGGATGGATTGCTTTGGAAAGACGGTCGTCTGTGCATCCCAAGCGTGGGCAATTTGCGGGTGGAATTGTTGTACGAGGCACACCATACCGAGTACTTGATTCTCCCGGGGAGCACGAAGATGTACTGCAATGTAAAGAAACTGTTTTTGTGGCTGGGTTAGAAGAAGGATGTGGCGCTCTACGTGGCGAAGTGCCAAACTTCCGCCTTGGTGAAGGCGGAATGCCAAAAGCTGGGAGGATTTCTGAAATACTTGCCTATTCCGGAGTGAAAATTCGACGACATCTCTATGGACTTTGTGCACGGTTTGCCAAGGTCAGAAAAGGGGAACGACGCCCACTAGGGGGTCGTAGATCGGCTAACGAAGGTGTCGCATTTCATTCCGCATAGGAAGGATGATCCGGTGGAGAAGTTGGCAAAACTGTATGTGGAGAATATAGTACGGCTTCACGGTGTGCCCCGGAGCATCGTGAGTGACCCAGATGGGCGGTTCACGTCCAATGATTGGAGGCTAGTGTAGCAAATGTTGGGAACAAAATTAAAATTCAGCACAGCCTTTAATCCGCAAACATATGGGCAAACCGAGAGGGTCATAGAACTATGGAAGACATGCTTCGCATGTATGTCTTGGACTTTGGAAAGAAATGGGAAGACCATATTTATTTGGTGGAATTTGCGTACAACAATGCTACCCGACGAGTATTCAAATGGCGCCCTTCGAGGCCCGTTATGGTAGAAGATGTCGCACGTTGTTGTCTTGGTTAGAAACGGGCTAGTCAAAATTGTACAAGCGCCAAGAGGTGGAGGATGCTACTTTGTTGGTGCGAACCATGCGGGAGAGGTTGCAAATCGCTCAGGACCGTCAGGAGAAGTACTATAACGCCAAGCACAGTAACGTGGAGTTCGCTGTGGGCGACTATGTGTACTTAAAAATCAAGCCGTTCAAGGGTGTCTCGTGGGTGCGGCGATTGAAAAAGCTAAGCCCGAGGTACCTTGGGCCGTTTGAGGTTTTGGAGCGGGTTGGTGAAGTAGCCTATCGGTTGAAGCTTTCTGTGGAGCTTAGTGGTTTACATGATGTATTACATATATCGGTGCTACGGAAGGTGGTACAAGAGCCTACGCAAGTGATCGCAGTCGATCAAGTGCCGGTGGATGGTAGGTTGACGACAAAGGTCAAGCCCGTACGTATTGAGGACTCGGACGTCAAGCGGCTACGCAATAAAGAGATCAGGATGGTTATGGTCCGATGGGACAATTGCGGTCGGGAGGAGCACTCTTGGGAATGAGAGCAGACTATGCTTGATGAGTATCCGGAGTTGTTCCGATCAGGTACAATTTAATTTGGGTACTTATCTTTCCTTTATATAATTTCGTGGACGAAATTCTTTTAAGAGGGGGAGAGTTGTAACACCCCGAAACTCAAAAGAGCGACGGGAGGCGTTCTGGGTCAAATTTGGAATATGGCAGGGGGCACACGGCCTGGGACACGGGCGTGTCCCAGGGCGTGTCAGGCTGGAGTCGACGATTTGGTCGTGAGGTCGACGATTTTGGAGTCGACGATCGTCGAGCAGAGAATACGGCCTGAGACACGGGCGTGTCTCAGGGCGTGTCGAGCCCGTGTCGACGATCAGCCCGGGGAGTCGACGAATTACACTCAACGATGTGTCGAGATAAGGCACACGACCTAGGACATGGGCGTGTCCAAGGTCGTGTCAGGCAGTCGACGAACTTCGCTCGACGAAGTGTCGAGACTGTGAACACGGCCTGAAGCCCAGGTGTGTTCGGGTGTGACACGGGTGTGGAAACGTGCGTGTCCAATACCCGTGTGAGTCTCGGGTTGTTTTCGGGGCTGTGTCGATGGAGGCACACGACCGACCACACGGCCGTGTCAGTTGGAACACGGGCGTGTCAGGTCGAACACGGGCGTGTTGGATGCCAGTATGTTGTTCCAGGCGCGTTGATTTTGACGGCGAATGGGGGATACGACCCTGGACACGGGCGTGTCGCAAGCCGTGTTCGGCCCTGTTTTAGCATTTCAGGCCCGAATCAAGGCCGTTCATTTCTTTAATTTGGGATCCAATGGCTAGGGGTTGTTCCTGATGGGATATACACGGGATTGGACCCTTGAAACCCTCATTTCACTTGAGAGGTTATCTTTCTAAAGTATAGAGAGAGAGGAGAGCCATGGAGGAAGAAGAAGCTAGATCCGGCCATTGGAGGAGCTTGGAAGCTCCAAATCGCGAGCCGACTTCGGATCTACGGAGGCAAAGATAGTGCGGTGCTTTTCATCCGCTTACTTTTCCATGGCGCCAAGGAAGAACGCTAGGGTAACGATTCTCAACTTGAGCATGTGAAGCTCTCCTTCTTTGCATAGGAAGCCCGCTCTCGCGAGTTTGCGGTTAGTTGGAGGCATTCCTACGGGTAGACATGAATAGTCCCCGTTGTGTAGAGTCCGTAAACGAGAACGGACATAGGCATGATGTGTGAAGCCTACCCATACATGTTGGTCTAGTTCGGTGATGTTGCATTGCATAAATGCCGGAGAAGACTCCGTGCGATTGTTTGTTTTTTTGGGTTTTTCTACGTGGTAGATTGCAACATGTAGCCTTGGGGATTAACCCAAAAGTGCAACCGGAAAACTGGGCGGATGCGTGATCTTGCCAACTTGGTGGCCTGAGAGCCAACTTGAACATAACCGAGTTATGTGATTTTGTGATGGAAACGGGACTCGGGAGAAGTTTGAACTGCACATATGGATTAAATTACCGCTGCGATGTGAGCACGGGTTAGATGGAACCGTACCAATTCTATGTCGTTCGGATAAAGAGACCTAAGGTTACGTGGCACTTGCCGTTGGCATAGATGAGAGTCTTCGGTGGTCTATGGTTTTAATTACCATGACCCATGCCGGGAAGACAAATTGGTCATTATTTGGTCGTCCAAAGGGATGGTAGTGCGTCGGCAAACTTAGACTGTGATCACCAAGAATATGACCTGAGAGCACGTGGTGTGTGGCCATGCGAGCCTACACCTGTGATGAAATGTATATTTTATACACTGCTTGTTATGCTAATAAGTGAAGGGAAGGAGCATCGCCGCCCCGAGTTGGAGGCGGGATCGTTATAATTTGGTCAGCATTGCTGACCGTTGCTTTTGTTTGCCACCGTGCGGTGGTTTGTTGATTGCAGGTGCCACTGGACCAAGCGGTCAATAGCGGGCTAAAGCCCAATTTGCGAAGCAGGCCCTTGAGGCCTAATTGAAGTGTTTACTTGCTTTTGTTCATGTATGACCGGCCTGCGTGCCGTGGTTTGTAAAACATGTAATTTGAAGTAAACCATCTGTAAGGCCTTAAGGCCAGTACTTGTGTATGTACTACATTCCTCTTTGGTGTATTAGTGGACATTCGTGCTCTTTGTGCTGGGTTCTTTAATTGTAACCTATAAACTGCTTCCGCTAGAATGCTCTGAGTAGGACGTTTTAATTGGTTGGATGGTTTCCATTGAGTAACCACCCGGTCTGTCTGTAGTATATGGCGTCGGGCCCCGGTCGGACCTACTGCTATATGCTATGCGATAGATAGGGGGTGTAACACTGAGCTTGAATATTTTGGTGAAGGAGATTCTGTAGTCGAAAGTAAGAGCTGAGACTAGATCCACGAAGAGGGAAGTGAGATGCTCCTTTCCGTCTTGGTATAAAAGCTTTGCCAAGGCTTTGAAGAAAACTATAAGGGTAACGATCTTCTTTCTTGGACAAGTGAAGTCCTTCTTTTGGCATATGCATGGGATCCCCAGCAAGAGGTGGAAAAGTCAAGAGAATTCTATTGGGTGGATTCGTGAAATCCCTGGTTGATTTTGCATATAGATCCAAAAATTCATAGTACGGAATTGGTATGATGTGTGAAGCCCATTCGGACAGGTTGGTATAGATTGGTGATGCTCATTTTACGTGCCGGAGAAGACTCCGAGTATAAACGAGTAGTTTATGAGGTCTGTGGGATGTACCTGTACAATGAAGTAAATGGAAATACTAGAGCTGCGCTCCAGGAAAATACCTAATAAATTCCATGGTTCTGGGAACTTTGGATATTGTCGGGCGACAGTGAGTATCACCGATGGAGATAGCTCTTGGTGAGCTATTTGTTCTGCAAAAGACCAGTGTTTTGGCACTATAGGGTGCTGTAGGGTTTTGCGATTGAGTCTGGGCACAAAAAGAGAACTTCTATTGGTCCTGCCAAGAGATCGTGGCAAGCACTCATGATGACTCCCGGATAACTATTTGATTGTAAAGCCTGTCTTTGGGAGACTGTGATGCTAATCTGTGAGCTACGAGCTCCTAATGGCCATGAGAGCCATTGTACATAACGTTAGTTATGATTTAAGATACCGGAAAGGGGAGGCCGACCTGCATCCTGTCGACCAACCTGAGAGTGTGACCATTGGCGCGGGGCGGGGGGGGGGGGGGGGGCAACACGATTGGAGAAGCGGGACAAGGCTGATCCGTACCTGCTCGATGTCGACTGGTTAAGCAGAACTAAAGTACATTGGAGTTACTGGCAGCATAGAGAGCGATGGAGTCTTAGGTTATAAGCCGGAAAGACTAGAAATGCTCCTAAATTAACCGTCATGTACGGGACCTCTGAACAGTGGTGGAATTAGGCATTTCCAGTATACCGAGAATGTGCCCTGAGTGTATGAAATGTTTGGCCACGAAGGCTTTTGTTTGTGATATGTTGAAATGTGCGTGAGTGCACTTTCTTGTAATATATCTGTATGTTGATGTTATGCCTGTGTAAGACCCCATTTTTTTCTTTTTCAACCACCGGGGTCTTATGCCCAGAATCACCGTTTTACGGTGACACCGACACTCGGAAAGGTCGCCACTACAAAATATCGATCCTGCCGGCCTTTACGATCACTAAAGAGAAAGAAGTTTAAACATAGTTCAGATAAAACTAAGTCCACAATCACATGTAATATATGTAAAGGAAATCACATCAAGTCCACATATAATAAAAAGTACTGAAATAAAACAGTACAAAGGAACATAAATAGTGTAACGCCCCCGATTTTTTCGATGATTTTATTTGTTTGGGCAACGTCAGATTTATGACGTCGTGGCGTTACGTTTAACGTCGATTGTTGGTTTTGAGTAGTTTTGGACGTGCTCGTCCTGTTTCGTCGCAACCCGAGTATTTTTGGAGTCTCGGCACGCGATCGAAGTTTTGGGTTTTGTTTTTGTTCGACGCATACTTTGACGGCTAATATCTCGGGAATGGCTCGTCGGATTGTGGTTTTGACTTCGCTGTTGTGTTCGTAACGTCAGTGTTTGCCTACGGCGTGAGTTTCGTTTAATTCGGTGTGTTTGAGCCTTTATTTTGATCTCATATTTCCATGTTCAGCTATCTGAACACGATAATTGCTATATTAATGACTGTTTATTTTGATTCTCGGGAAGCCCTCCTAAAGGTGTGGAATTTCGTCGAGCCCAACGATTATAATTTTTCTGGGCTCTGTATCGAGGTCGACGATAGTCGAGCGGAGCTCGACGATTGTAATTTTTCTGGGCGCTGTGTCGAGGTTGACGATTGTCATTTTTCTGGGCGCTGTATCGAGGTCGACGATCATCGAGCGGAGCTCGACGATTGTCATTTTTTCTGGGCACTGTGTTGAGGTCGATGATCGTCGAGCGGAGCTCGACGATTGTCATTTTTTGAGGCGCTGTGTTGAGGTTGACGATCGTCGAGTGGAGCTCGACGATTGTCATTTTTTTCTCGGCGCTGTCTGGAGGTCGACGATCTTCGAGCAGAGATCGACGATTGTCGTGCTGAGCTCGACGAAATATCGAGCGGAGCTTGTTGTAGGTCTAGCGGATCTCCATGTTGAGTTCGACGTTCGGGCCCTTCGAACTGAGTTCGACGATCTTCGAATTGAGTTCGACGATCGGGCCCTGCGTTCTGCGTTCGATGATTTTTCGAACAGAATTCGTCGTGTGGATGTTCTTTTTCCTTTTCTTCGATGAACGTCGAGCTGAGCTCGACCAAGAGTCGATCGGAGTTGTCTCCCTTTAGCACTCGAGTAATTCCTCCATCCTGGTACTCGAGAGATTCTTCCCTTCTACTCAAGTAGTTTCCCCGTGCAGTACTCGAGTAAGTGCCTTAGTGCTCGAGTAATTCCCGTGCAGTACTCGAGTAAGTGCTTTAGTGCTCAAGTAATCCCCGTGCAGTACTCGAGTAAGTGCCTTAGTGCTCGAGTAATCCCCGTGCTGTACTCGTGTAATTCCCTTAGTACTCGAGTAATCCGTTCCTTCTATCTCGGGAAAACCGGTTCAGCTGAACCTGAATCATTTTGTTGTTTTTCATGTTATCACCTTTAGTATAAATACCTTCTTCATCTTCTTCATCTTCTCCGATTATTTTTCCTCCCGAACCAGAGCGGCGTGAGCGAGAAAGAGGTTGTCCATCCTTATTTCTTCCGATGGCCGTTGACGGTGCTCCGGTGCTCGGAATTTCAAACCGATCGTAGATCTGGAAAGCTCTCGTTGAGAGCTACGCACTCGTGGTAATTTCTTCCCTGTTTCTTGAGATTTCCCGTTAGGGTTTTTCAGCCCTAATCCCCTTTTCGACCCTTTTTGTCTAGATTTCAACTCCTCCCGCAGTATTTTGCCCCGATCTACGACGTGGTGCGATTCAGAGGACATTTCCAGTAAAACCAAGGCAAGTGGTGGTTTCCCCTCGTTTCTCTTTGTCCGACCTGATGGTAACGACTATACTTTCATGTTCTTTAAATTTTTTGCGCTTATTCTTCCAAATCATTGTTATGATTAATCATTTCAACGATCCTTTGTTGTTGTAAGGTGTTGTCTTGGAAAGCCCGATTTTGTCTGGTTTTGGTTAATTGTTCCTGGCGTGTCTTAATAATGGATATGCATGTTTTAGCTTTCGTTATTTAGCGCGTTAGAATTTATCTAGGACTGTAAATTTCTCCTACAGGTTGATCAACCTCGTCTTGAGTTCGGTAATGTCAAGTAGAATTTGTCGAGCCAAATCTCGAGATATTTGTGTTGTGGTTTCTCTGGGTTTCTTGAATGCGGGAGTTAGTGGACGATTCCACCTCCGCAGTGTTTGTTCCCTTCATTAGTGCCCTATGGAAGTCTACCTGGTTTTTGGATGTCTGCGGTGTATGGTGGAGAGTATGATACTCCCTCGCAGTTAGACGGATTATATATCCATTTTTTTTGGGTGGTGTGTCCAAGAGTGACCACCTCACGCGTGTTTTTTTTGGGTGGTTTGTCCAAGAATGACCACTTCTCCCGTGTTTTTGTGTAGAGTCGACCACAGGTGCCTAATAAAGGTTTTGCATTTTCTTTCTAGTGAAATATTCATGTAGTCACCTTATAGCCTTCTGCGTCTGGCGTACCCTTGTGGAACGTGACAAATCACGTAGGAGTTCTTTTCCTGTTGATGCCCTGTTTTCTTTTGTAGTTTACTTCAGTGCTTTTGGTCTTGGGTTGATACCCCCGTTGACCTTTGTTTATTTTGGCTTATTACTTTTCCTGCCACCATTTGTACCTTCTTGCTGAGGTGTTCTGAATTTGGAATGCCTCAGGTTCAGAGCAGTAGCAGTTAGCAGTGCTGGTTTTGGAGTTTTCTGGGTCGTGGTTGCTGCCTCGTCATATCGAGGTAGTTTGATGTTTGTTTAGTTTTACTAGTTCAGACATACTTTTGTTCGTGGGTTCGTGTCAGTTTGTTGGCGCCCACTGAATTGTTAGTTGTTTGATACTTGCTAGCTGCTTGTTTCTTTAAATATGGATGTGGATTACTTGTTCTCTGGGAGGATTTATGCTAGGAATGCATGTTAGGTATTTTCAACTATAAAATCTACTACTATTACTTCATGCATTGCATAATTTGAAACTATAACTTGTTATTTTTAGCGACCGTAAAAGCTATCTTTCCTACTATAATAAATTTAGAGTCTTGCATAGCATGAGTTGTCACTTAGGGACGTTTTTACTCATGTAGTATGTTTGAGTTAATCTAATCAAGTATTTTTTTCTGCAGCGTATAATATATTTTGATTCGTGGACTAGATGAGCCACTAATCCGAGGGATACGGCTAACTACTGCACTTAACTGATTTTCCTTAAAATAACTTAAAAAGAACCTTTCTTCATGATTAGTTTGGTGTCTGCCTGAGCGTCCGCAGTTATCCCCTGCTGACGTGGCATCATGACGCGCATTTTCCCTTACTCTGATAAGCTTTTTATGGGTGGAAAATGCGGGTTGTGACAGTTGGTATCAGAGGGAGGTTGCTTGATAATTTGTTGGGCAACCTTTCCTTATTGGTATTAGGTGTTTAGCATCATATCATACACACACCGATATGTTATCAGCACGTCTTGGCTGAAGCATTAACACTACACTCATAGCATAACATGAAGTATACGGGGCATATTATGTAGTATGAGATTCATAATATGTGTCTGTATATGGAACCACCATAGGGGCAACATGTGAGGGCTATGTAGTATGGGATGCATAACCTCACCACATGAATGCGACTAGCACGTTTCTTTTTCGTTGCATGAGAATGTCATGTAGTTTGGGATGCATAACATTTTCATGCGTACGCCGCTCATAACAAACATTAGGGCCTTTTTAGAATGCATAGCACAATCATGCATAGCATAGCATTGCATAAGCACAACGTGCCAAGCTTACGATTTGCGGGATGACATATGTACACACATGGTTTTAAATCAGAAAAAGAATAAAGAATACATGCATTCATGTCATAGGCACAAGAGTCAATAGGATGAGAGGATATCATCCTAAGTAGGACATAACATCATTATAAAATCCCAGAGAAAGTTGTAGTGTATGCAAGTGTCTTTTAAGTATGGTCTAAACTAGTCGTGTGGCTTTGTTGTAAGCTAGGATTTTGATGAGTTGTTCGTTTGTTTTTTAGAAATTCCGTCAAAGCGTCCTGCGACGAGGTCTACTCCCCAGTCGGAGGGTGAGACATCAGGTGCGCAAAGTGACGCGATTATTGAGAGTCTGCGTCAGAGCAATGAGGCTCTGTCGAGACAATTGGTTTCGATGCAATCGCAAATTGAGTCTTTGTTGACTGCCGCTCCCGCGCAGCAACCTTCAGTGCAAAAGCCCGCCTTGGGACAAGCCGTGCCCGATACCCCTGCTCCTCTAGTGCCCCCGATGGCGATACCACCAGAAATGAATTTCATATCGCACTTCCAGTGGTTGGGACCTCCCACCTTCGACGGGAGTGCTGACTTTATGATTATAGATGATTGGATCATCTACATCGAGGAGATGTTTTCATATTCTAGAATTCTAGAAGCCCAGAAGGTGATGATTGCAGCCTATCAGTTAAAATGTCTCGCGAAGAGTTGGTGGATTCAGGAAAGAGATGGTCTGAAGGAAGGCTGTTCTTGGGAATCTTTTAAGAAGATGCTGCTGACGAAGTTTCTACCCTCGGTCAAGCAAGACCGCCTGATGAATAACTTCCTACATCTAAAGCAGAGACAGCTCACCGTGAGTGAGTACGAGATTGAGTTTAGCAAACTGAGCAGGTTTGCTCCTGACTTGGTAGCTTCTGAGGAGGGTAGAGTGAAACGTTTCTTGGGAGGATTAAGAAGCGATGTCCAGCAGTTGGCATGTGCTTACCAAGCTGAACGTTATGCTGAAGCAGTGGAAGCCGCTTTAAAAGTGGAGGCGATTGAAAACATCAAGAACCGCGGTGCTGCGGCAAGGAAGGAGAAAAGAAAAGGCATTGAGGATGGTAGCTCCAGGGCATCTGGCCCTTCTTCGAAGAAGAAAAGTAAGGAAGTGTTTAGCTTCTATGGTCGTCCTGGCCACCCCTACGAAAGGTGCATCAAGAGGACTGCCACCCTGAAGCAGCAGGTGCACTCCATCCAAGGTGCACCCAAGGGAGATCTTGTGTGCTCGTTCTTTGCAAGGAAGGGTCATGACGTGACTCGCTGCTAGATGAAAGAAAGGGTTTGCTTCCAGTGTGGGCAGAAGGGACACCAGAAGTCATCGTGCCCCCAGGCTTAGTCCCCACTACAGCCTGCCCCACTTCGAGCTCTGCCACCGCCACCAAACCTGCATAAAGGAAAAGGAAACCTGAACGTGATGACCAGTGAGGATGCCCAAACCTCTACGCAAGTGATATCAGGTTAGCCTCAGTTTAATTTATCCTTGTTAGTTATCATTGTTTCCCTAGTTATCGTTCGTTTAGTTATGTATGTTACGGTTTTAGGGGAGTTTAAGGTGTGAAATAGGTGGGCCAGCGTTCTTTTCGATTCGGGTGCCACCCATTCCTTTGTGGCCCGGAGATTTGTTGATAAACATCGCCTGAGTGTGGACCATTGGGGAGGCTCCTTCAATGTCAAGCTCTATTCCGGTGATTCTGTGATATCTAACCAAGGAGTTCTGAGATGCCCTATTTATCTTGGCAATTTTTTGGCCTTTGCGGATCTGATGATTTTGGATCTGTTTGATTTCGACGTACTTCTGGGCATGGACTGGCTGTCCAAGTATGATGCGGTCATCCAGTGCAAGGCTAAGTGATTGGATTTCAGAATGGACGACGGACTACCTATGTGCATCTATGGATTTCAGGACAGAGTTTCTCCTGTCATTTCTACGATACGTGCTTGTCATGTTATAGAGTCTGGTTGCGAGGCATTTTTGGTTTTTATTTCTGCTCTGGAGACAGCTTTTGTTACGCCACGTGAAAGATATGGTACCTAAACACCTAGAGGGGGGGGGGGTGAATAGGTGACCTAATCCTTTTCTAACTTTGTTGGCAGCCAAACAGTTATATCACAGATTTCTAACTACTTTTACACAGCAAACATCAATAACAAAACATACACAGCTAATCCACAGCACAATCACAGCACAGCACACAGTGTTTTATAGTGGTTCCCCAAGATATGGGTACATCCACTTTCCCCCTTCGCCTATCTAGCAGTGTACTAGATTCGGCCAAACTTCTCCACTGTCTCAGAACCCAAATTAGTTCCTACCTCAGGCCCAAAGCCTTACAACTCAGCTTTATCCCAAAGCCTACACTCAGCCAATCAAGTCCTACACTCAGCCAACCAAGGCCTACACTCAGCCAACAAGGCCTACACTCAGAGATCTCAATCTCCTACACTCAGGCTAACAAGCCCTACCCTTAGCCTTTATAAATACAGGCTTACAAATCACTCAGATCCAAAGGATCCTACAAGTTAAAATGTAATACAAATAATAACTCTACAACTCAGAATTAAAGGAGGGGAGTTGAGAGATTCTTGATGAGTTCTTGGAAGAACTCAGCTGGATTCACCCTGACTTAGCTTTCTTCAAAGCTTCTTGAGTAGAACTGAATAAGACTGAATCATCCTGCAGTTGTTCCTTGACCTCTGCCACTTAAGATCCAGAATTGAATCTGAATCCTTCTTCTCAACCTAGTTCCAGAGGCTGATTTCTTGGATGGAGCCCTCTCTCTCCAACTTCTTAGATCTGCACTTGAACTGCTAGATCTTCTTGTGTTGATACTCTTTGTACCACTTTAATAATTACTTCAACAAGGTGATCAACCTTAACAATAATCTGATCAACAACTTCAACAACAGTTTCTGTAAACTGTGGGTGCCTATTTATAGGCCTTCTTCATGGTAACCGGCTGGTCCGGTTCATAACTGACTTCTGACATCTCTGACAGTTGATGTAGACCGGCTGGAACGGCAGCTGTCAAGTCATCCAGTCACTTCTTGAAAATCTCTAACTGTCTGTAAGTGTCGAGACTTTCTGTCTTTAAGTGTCGACACTTATAGTCCAAGTGTCGACACATGTTGTGTAAGTGTCGACACAAGTCTACAAGGTGTCGACACATTTCCTTATATGTCTCGACACAGATTCTTCTGCATGTGTCGACACTAAAATTGAGTGTCGACACAAGTACTTGTTCTTCTAGCTTTTGCTGAATTCTTCTAAGTGTCGACACATCTCCTTTGTGTCGACACAACTTCTTGTGTTGAATCTGTTAAGTGTCGACACTACTTCTTGGTGTCGACACATAGTCTTCTATGTTGATTCTTGCTGAGTGTCGACACAGCTCCTTGTGTCGACACACCTTCTTCTTGTTGAGACTTCAGCTGAGTGTCGACACATTCCTTTAGTGTCGACACTTGTACTTAGAATATTTTGGAAATAATTATGTTCTTTGCTAAGTGTCGACACAGCTCCTTGTGTCGACACTTTCTTCAAGTGTTGAGTCTTCAGCTGTGTGTCGACACATTGTTCTGGGTGTCGACACATACTTCAAATTCTGACTCTTCTGTTGAGTGTCGACACATTATGCTGGGTGTCGACACTTACTTCAAGTACTGACTTTTCTGCTTAGTGTCGACACACTGTGTTGGGTGTCGACACTTTAACTTAGTCTCTGCAGACTTTTGCCGAGTGTCGACACAGCTTCAAGTGTCGACACTTTCTGGTGTAGACACAGCTTCACTGGGTGTTGACACAGCTCCTTGTGTCGACACTTTCTGTCTGCACTTTTCTTCACTGAGTGTCGACACAGCTCCAAGTGTCGACACTATCTGTCTGGTGTCGACTCTGCATCCCAGGTGTCGACACAATGACTCCAAGTGTCGACACTGCTTGTCTGGGTGTCGACACAAGTCTTCTTAAGTGTCGACACTTTCCCTCTGGGTGTCGACACATGGACTTAGAAACTTTTTGCTTCAGTCCAGTACTTTCTTAACCTGCACAAGTAACTCAAACATACATCAAATACATTATGATGTATATCATTGAGTTGGGTGAGGCTTCTTCAAATCAGGTACATTTGACCAATGTACCCAACAATCTCCCCCTATTTGGAGAAGTCATAACCCTTAGTCAATGATATACACCATCCATAATTAAAATTACAAAATGATGTACAACAGATTATATTCAGCAGGATAAACATAAACATGTAGAAATTCACACATGTATACACATTCATCATTTCAGAACAATCAAGAAATAGACACATTTACAGAACAATCATGAAATATATTTATCATATATTGTTCTAACATTGTTCCTTATACATTTTCAATGATTTACAAAAATGTTTTACATTCAAAAGATTTCAACAATCTTCAAGTCAATTCCTAATCTATTTCTGATCTGGTTCTTTGATAACTATGCCTTTGCCAGGTTGGACTTGAGCTTTGACAGTGGCTTCAGCAGTTTCAGCAACAGCAGGCTTCTTGCCTTTTAGATCTTTCTGTTTGAGTGCTTCTGCCTTGATCTTCTGCCTCTCGAAATAATGATATGGCTTAGGAAAGTACTTGCTAGGCTCCACTGCAGTAGGAGGTAGCTTTCCCATCTTTGCCTTCCTTCTATACTGAACTATTGCCTCCTGCTTGATCTCATGTTTTCTCCATTCTGCCTCAGAGAACCATTTGTTCCTGTCATTCATGTTGTCTTTGGCAGCTTTCCAGGCAGTTAAAATTATATTTCTATAGGTAGGGCTCCACTGTTCAAAGTCTGGCCTTTGTTCTGCTTGTTCCCTAAACCTCTTCTTTGACAACCTTGCCTCTTCTTCTTTCTCTAATGCCTCTTGCATAGCTGCAAAAATAGGTTGAACAACCTTTTCCAGAACAACATTTGACTTCCCTGCAGTTGGGATATACATCTGGTGAATATCAGATTGCACCATGTCAAAATCTGGTGGAGGATATATGACCTGAGCTACCTCTGGTTGCTCACCTCCAAGATATGCACTTTGAATCCCAGATTCAGCAACATTGTCATCATCACAGAGTGGAGGATAGCCCAGTGTAGCTCTGATGGAATTAGATATCCATTTTGCATGGTCAGGGTCAGAGCTAGCTTTGACTAAAACTCTCTCCCCCTTTATGACTTCTTGGGCAACATGATCTCTTACATCATCCTTCTGGAATCTGATTTGACTATCCAAGTACCTGATTCCATCTTTAAAGTAAGGTTTGAGCTTAGTGAGCTGTTCAGAGATGGCCTTCTGGGAATCTTGAATTGCAGTCTTGACAGCAGTAATCTCATCTTGAAATACTTTATCAAAGTCAGCCTTAACTGCAACAGCAGATGTAGAAGGTTCAGCAGTCTTATTCTTCAATTCAGTTACTATAGCATTGTGAGATTGTGTGAGATTGTCATTCATTCTGAGTTGGTTTTCCAGCACATATCCTTGCTTCAATGCTATATCATCTACTTGTACTTTTATCTTCTCTTGGTGTGTTGCCAGATACACCACTGCATTGCCACCCTTGTGGAAGCAGTCTGTCATCTCTTTCTTGTTAAGGTTCATTTCAAACCTTATAGACTTTATATCTTGTGCAAGATCAAACTGTAGGGTCTTGTGCCCTTCATCCACATATGTCTCAATTGCCTTTCTTTGCTCATCCAATTTTATCTGTAGTGCAACCATTAAAGCACTATAATCAGCAGTTGGAGTTTACTGAACTATAGGCTGTGGGGCAATGGATTGCAAGGCTTTCTTATAACTCTGACTTCTCCTCTTGAAGACATAGAGTTTCTTCTTCTTAGCCTTTGCAGCCTCATCTTCTTCAGATTCTGAAGTGCTGGCTATTTCAACCCTTTCCTTAGGGCTTGGATGTTTGTCAGCTTGCACATCAGGTGCTTTCTCACTTTCTGGCCTTAAAGGCTCTTCCAGAACTGTCAGTTGCTCCCCCTCAGCAGCAGCACTCTTATCTTCAGCAGCAACATCCTTGTCCATGTTAAAATCTTCTTGATCTAGATTTAGAAATAAATCTTCCATTGTATATTCAGGTGGAGACTGTGCTGGAGAAGTTCTTGGTTCTTCAACCACTTGAGAAGTATCATCTTGAACTACAGCAGATGTGTCTTCTAAAACAACATCTGGAACTTGACTGTCTAGCTGAGTTTGCTGATGTACATCAGACAAATCAGAATCTACTATAGAAAAATTCAATGTATTTAGGTCAATGAGTACCTCTTGTATGATATTAGTGGCTTGCTCACTGTCCAGTGTAGATGCTGCTTCTACAACTGGATGCTCCCCCTGGCTTTGATCCCTGTGGATGGGGCTAGCTCGAGGCAGCTCCCCTGGATCTCAGCATCAGCTGGAGGAGCAGGAGACTTCACTGCTGGCACTTCCTCTTGGTCATCAGGAGTGAAAACAATATGTGCTTCACTCCCTGAACTGCTGGAGGACTCTTGTGTCACTGGAGCAGTTTTTCTATTTTTCTTAGGAGGAATCTCCTTCTCAGTAATTGTCTTCTCTAGAGTTGATATGTCCTTGGACAACACCCTGTCCCATCTGGAAAATATCTTTTGATCCATCTTCCTCATGTGGTTGATCTTGCTTCCTGCAGCTGAACTCATGACTTCTGGTATGGTACCAGCTAGGTAGAGACTAAGTATTCTGCCCAGGTTGGGCTTCTTCAGACTCTCCTTGATCTTGTCAAACACTATCATTGACCAATCAGTTTTAATAGTGAAGATAATTCTTGTCATGATTTCAAACATGTAGGCAGACACTCTGTCATGCCCTCCAGTCTTGCTGAGTAAGACTTTTCCTACAATTTCAGACATGAACTTTCCTTGGTTATTCATGCCTTTTCTGTTGAATACAGATTCTATCTTCATCTTAGGATCAAGACCACACCAGGTTAAAGCTTCCCTGGTCTTTGAAGCAGTAACCTCTTCTTCATCTTGAATTTTGGGTAGCTGGAGCACCTTCCTCAGATTCTTTGGTGAAACCTTGACCTTAGTCCCATGAACTCTGGATTTGATTCTGAATCCAGATTCATCGACTGCTGCGCCATTAAGGAATTCAAGCACTTCCTTCTTCCAAATCCTTGTAGGTTCAGACAAAAGATATTCTAGTCCAGAATCGGTGACTAGGGTTACTACAGCCTGAATTTCTGCATCTGCTTCGTCGAACGCGCCGCGCACTAGCTCATAGCCCTCGTTAACGTTCTCCTCAAGCTTAGGAGCCATTAGGGTTTGGAGAATCTGTCTTTAGAAAAGAGAGGTGTCGACACTGTAGTTTTGGTCTCGAAACTTTGAAAGCGTGTCGACAAACAAAGACAGAACCCTATTTATACCTGTCTAATTTTGAAGATGAACAGGCGGGACAGCTATCTTAAAATGTGTCGACACTAGCAATAAGTGTCGACACTGACTTATAATGTCTCGACACATATGTGTCGACACAAGTTTAGTCAACAGATTTTATGTGTCGACACTTGGTTATGTGTCGACACAACATGTCTCGACACATTGTCGAGACTTTACTTAGAAAATTCTGAGTAAAACTTAAGTGTCGACACCACATTGGATGTGTCGACACCTACTTGACATGTGTCGACACTAACATTCTGAAGTGTCGACACCAACATCCTGGATGTGTCGACACCTTTTTACTGAAGTGTCGACACCACTATTCTGTGTCGACATAGACATGTCTATGTGTCGACACATGTACTTAGTCATTTTCAAATCTGTAAACTTACTCTAAGTTTATCATTCCTAGTTCAATTTTGAATCTATTGAACTTAGCTTCTTCTAGTGGCTTAGTAAACATATCAGCTACTTGTTCATCTGTTTTAACATATTCTAATAAAATATCTTCTCTTTCTACATGCTCCCTAAGAAAATGATATTTAATCTCAATATGTTTTGTCCTACTATGGGATACAGGGTTATTAGCTATTGAAATAGCACTTGTAGAATCACAAAAAAGTGGAGTTCTACTTACCTGAAATCCATAGTCCTCTAGCTGATGTTGAATCCACAGAAGTTGAGCACAGCAACTTCCTGCAGCCACATACTCTGACTCAGCTGTGGAGATAGCCACACTGGTTTGCTTCTTGCTACTCCATGAAATTAGTCTCCCACCTAGGAATTGACAGGTTCCAGTAGTGCTCTTTCTATCCTCTTTGCATCCTGCAAAGTCTGTATCTAAATAACCTGTTAGATCAAAATCTCCATTCCTAGGGTACCAGAGGCCTAGATAGGGAGTGCCCTTTAGATATCTCAATATTCTTTTGACTGCAGTCAAATGAGACTCTTTAGGGCAGGCTTGATACCTTGCACAAACACATGTAGCATACATGATGTCTGGTCTACTAGCAGTCAAGTATAATAGGGAGCCAACTATCCCTCTATACAAGGTTTCATCTACAGGTTTCCCTGCATCATCCTTGCTAAGAGACATACTTGACCCCATAGGAGTCTTCATGGTACTGGATAAATCCATACCATACTTCCTTATGAGTTCTAGGGTGAACTTTGACTGACAAATGGACAAACCACTCTCATTCTGTTTAACTTGGAGACCCAAGAAAAACTTCAGCTCTCCCATACTACTCATCTCAAACTGACCATGCATAAGTTTTGCAAACTTTTTGCAAAGGCTGCTTTCAGTAGACCCAAATATAATGTCATCTACATATATTTGGACTAGTATGACTTTGCCTCTAGATTCCCTAAGGAATAGAGTCTTATCTATTTTCCCCCTTGAGAACTTGTTCTCAATGAGAAAACTAGATAGGGTTTCATACCAAGCCCTAGGGGCTTGCTTTAACCCATATAAAGCTTTCCTAAGTCTATAGACATAATGAGGTAGAGTTGGATCAACAAAACCTGAAGGCTGCTCCACATTGACTTCTTCTTTCAAATTACCATTTAGGAATGCTGACTTGACATCCATTTGGTATACCTTGAATCCTTGATAGGTTGCATAGGCCAAGAACATTCTTATGGCTTCCAGTCTGGCTACTGGAGCAAAGGTTTGATCAAAGTCAATACCTTCTTCTTGCCTATATCATTTAGCAACCAGTCTAGCTTTATTCTTAATGATGACCCCTTGTTCATCCATCTTATTCCTGTAGATCCACTTAACTCCTATTACATTGTTGTCTTTAGGTTTAGGAACCAATTCCCAGACCTTGCACCTCTTGAACTGATTAAGCTCTTCTTGCATTGCTTCAGTCAATTGTGGATCTTGTATTGCTTCTTCAAACTTCTTAGGTTCAACTTGTGACAGAAAGCTGGAATAGATTGCAGCATTCTGATTTCTGCTCCTTGTTTGAACTCCTTGTCTTGGATCTCCAATAATCAGCTCTACTGGATGATCTCTAAGATGTCTGTGGGCTGGAGGCATCCTCACTTCTGGTTGAACCACTTCAGCATCTGCATCATGCTGTACTCCTTGTATTTCTTCAGTAATTGGCACATGTAGTTCTCCCCCTGGACAGCAGCTACTCTCCTCTCCTTGCTGTCTTGCAGCAGGCACTTCTTCTATAGTAAGCTTGTCCATTTTCTTTGTCAAACCTGTGGGGCTGCATACACTGCTAGACAACTCATTATTAATAAGTTTAGTCTCATCAAAAACTACATGCACTGATTCTTCTACAACTTGTGTAGTCAAGTTGTAGACTCTATAAGCCTTACTATTATTGTTGTAACCAACAAAAATTCCGTCTTGGGACTTGGCAGCAAACTTAGTTAAGTAAGACTTCCCATTGTAAAGTATGAAGCATTTGCAACCAAAGATCCTGAAGTAGGATAGGTTTGGTTTCCTGCCTTTCACAACTTCATAGGGGTCTTGTTTAGCCCTTTAGTGATGGTAGCCCTATTTATAACATGGCATGCAGTGTTAACTGCTTCAGCCCAGAAATACTCTAGCAGTGATGTATCACTTAATAGGGTCCTACCAGCCTCTATCAAGGTGCTATTCTTCCTCTCAGCAATGCCATTTTGCTGAGGTGTTCTAGGTGAAGAGAATTCTTAAAATATCCCAAAGTCTTCACACAGTTTTGTCATGCTATCAGACTGAAATTCAGTACCATGGTCACTTCTAATTTTGACCACTGTACTATTTAGTTCATTCTGAATTTGCTTGACAAAGCTATAGAAGACACTAGGTGTTTCAGATTTCTGTCTTAAGAAGAACACCCAGGAAAATCTTGAGTAGTCATCTACAACTACAAAGGTATAGACCTTCCTACCTAAGCTGTGAACAGGCATTGGACCAAAGAGATCCATATACAAGAGGTATAGACACCTCACATCATCTTTGTTATCTATGCTTCTAAAGGTGGATTTAGTCTGCTTGCCCTTTTGACAAGCTGAGCAAATGCCATCTTTAACACACTTAACTTGAGGACCATTCCTCACCAACTCTTTACTAAAGAGTTTGCTAATTGTCTTGTAGTTAAGATGGGCTAGCCTCTTGTGCCATTTGACACAATGAGAGACTATCTCATCAGCTACAAGACAAACTGGAGAACCATTGTTCTCAATCATAATGTCTAGGCAGTAGACATTCCTCTTCCTATATCCTGTCAAAATGATCTCTTGATCACTTGACCTCTTGATATGACAACCATTTTTAACAAATGAGATGTCATACCCTACATCACTTAATTGACTTATACTTATTAGGTTGTGTTTCAACCCTTTAACATAAGCCACTTGAGTAATGGTAACTAAGTTTGAAGAAATGTTACCAAACCCTTTGATGATTCCTTTTTCAGAACCACCAAAGGTCACTTTAGGACCATTTTTGATTGGAATGTAGTCCTTCAGTAGTCCCCTAGTTCCAGTCATATGTCTGGAACATCCACTGTCCAAGTACCATGTAGGGGTATGGCCACTTGGACTCACCTGCAAAACAAATTAATGAACCTTAGAACCCAAAGTATTCTTGGGTCCTTGGTGATTATTAGTTTGCAATTTGACAAACCTACCTACTGGCTTTCCAACAGGTAGTTTGGAACTCACTTTGGCACTCACATTGTGCCAACAGTCTACTGCAAAATAGCCAACTTTGCCACAGCACCAGCATTCAAACTTATTGTACCTTTGCTTAGGTACTGCCTTGGCTGTCTTGACTACAGCAGGCTTGTTGATTGTTGGGGCTTTGCCCTTGGACTTAGACTTGGACTGCTCAGTCCCTGCAGGTCTAACAAAACCCAGTCCAGCCTTGCCTTTATGATGAACAAATTCATCAATTAAAGGTAGCACTGATTTAGGTTTTGAAAACCTAGCAACAAGCTCTCTCTCTTTCTGAAGATTGATCTCCAGTCTCTTAATTTGATCATTCTTATAGGTGATAGTTCTCATCTGAATCACAGTAATATGTTTCAGCCTGGCTACCTCATTCAGTTTTTGATCAAATTGCTTCTCAAAATCTGTTGCAGCAGCTTTAAGATCAGCAATTTCCTTTGCCTGACTTTTGGCTAGGGTCTTGCTTTTCTTGTAGGATTGCAACAGTACCTTATATTCATCTATAAGCTGATGAATATCATCCTCAAACTCAGATACATTCTCATCACTTGATGAAGAAGAATCTGAATCTGAACTAGAACAAGAAACTGAACTTGAACATGAACCTTGTACCTGACTGGGTCCTGGCTGCTCCAGGATTTTGGCACTCTCTGTCAAAGCCATTAGCCCTTGGCATTGACTATCTTCTTGTTCATAAATAGACTCCATGATCTGCATGAATTCTTCCTCTTCTTCTTCAGCAAACAGCCCTATATAGGCTTCAGCCTCAGACTCAGTTTCTGAAGAGGAGATATCTGATAGAGTCTTCTCTTTCTTGGCTACAAAAGACTTCTCTTTCTTTCCTTTGAAGTGAGTCTTTTTCCTGTCTCCAGAATCCTTTCTCTTCTCTGGACAATCTGCAATAACATGGCCCTGTCTATTGCAGCAATAGCAAACAATCTTTGAACCAGTTGCCTTGCTTGATTTTGTCCTTTTCTTGTCATTCTTTGAAGACCTATTTTTCTGATAAGAGTCTTCCTTTCCTTGTGATGTAGAAGGCCTTGACCTCCACTGTTTCTTTTTCAAAAACTTCTGAAAGTGTCTAGTGAAAGCAGCAAAGTCTTCATCACTTTCACTGCTCTTAGACTTTGTGCTGACAGACTCATCAGACTCTGATTCAACTACCTCTGGAGGTGGAGTTAAAGACTTATTCCTGCACTTTCTGGGAACTTCTGTCTTGAAAGCAACAGTTCTTTCTTTGTGCTGAGTCCTTGTTGATTTCTCCTCCTCTTTTCTCACTGTTAATTGCATTTCATAAGACAATAGCTTGCCAAACAGTGTGGGAGGAGGAATTTCCCCCAACTTAGCCATTTCTCTTATGGCACAGATCTTGGTGTCCCAATCTTTGGTTAGGGACCTTAGGAACTTGTCATTTAGTTCATAGTTACTGAACTCTCTTCCATAAGACATGAGTTCATTAACTATTCTGTAAAATTTCTTATAGCACTCAGTGATGCTATCACCCTTTCCTTGCCTAAAGCTTTCATACTCCTGATTTAGCAAGGACTTTCTATCTTGCCTAACTTCTTCAGATCCTTCCATATACACTATAAGAGTGTCCCACATCTCTTTGGCTGTCTTGCAGTGTATAAGGTTCTGAAAAGTTGCATCATCAATGGCACTCACTATTATGTTTTGTGCCCTCTTGTCCATGGTGGCCAGGATAATTTCATCCTTAGTCATCTCAGAGAAATCCTTTGGAGTTCTTTGATTTGCATCTAGAACTGAAATCTTCATAGGCACATAAGGCCCTTCCTTTACTGTGATGTAGATTCTAGGGTCTGAGGCCTCCATAAATAGCCTTACCCTTTCTTTCCAGATCCCAAAGATCTCCTTCCTGCATATGAGTAATTTCATGGAACCCAATTCCTTGTGATTCTCATAGGAACCCATGTTTCTTGATTTTCTTGAATTTCTTGAATCTGTGTTTTCCCTTACACTGAATCTGCCAAACAGGATCTCCTCAGACTGTTAGTCCTTGTTTTGAGGAACCTCGCTCTGATACCACTTGAAAGATATGGTACCTAAACACCTAGAGGGGGGGTGAATAGGTGACGTAATCCTTTTCTAACTTTGTTGGCAGCCAAACAATTATATCACAGATTTCTAACTACTTTTGCACAGCAAACAGCAATAACAAAACATACACAGCTAATCCACAGCACAATCACAGCACAGCACACAGTGTTTTATAGTGGTTCTCCAAGATATGGGTACATCCACTTTCCCCCTTCGCCTATCTAGCAGTGTACTAGATTCGGCCAAACTTCTCCACTGTCTCAGAACCCAAATTGGTTCCTACCTGAGGCCCAAAGCCTTACAACTCAGCTTTATCCCAAAGACTACACTCAGTCAATTAAGGCCTACACTCAGCCAACCAAGGCCTACACTCAGCCAACAAGGCCTACACTCAGAGATCTCAATCTCCTACACTCAGGCTAACAAGCCCTACCCTCAGCCTTTATAAATACAGGCTTACAAATCACTCAGATCCAAAGGATCCTACAAGTTAAAATGTAATACAAATAATAACTCTACAACTCAGAATTAAAGGAGGGGAGTTGAGAGATTCTTGAAGAGTTCTTGGAAGAACTCAGCTGGATTCACCCTGACTTAGCTTTCTTCAAAGCTTCTTGAGTAGAACTGAATAAGACTAAATCCTCCTGCAGTTGTTCCTTGACCTCTGCCACTTAAGATCCAGAATTGAATCTGAATCCTTCTTCTCAGCCTAGTTCCAGAGGCTGATTTCTTGGATGGAGCCCTCTCTCTCCAACTTCTTAGATCTGCACTTGAACTGCTAGATCTTCTTGTGTTGATACTCTTTGTACCACTTTAATAATTACTTCAACAAGGTGATCAACCTTAACAATAATCTGATCAACAACTTCAACAACAGTTTCTATAAACTGTGGGTGCCTATTTATAGGCCTTCTTCATGGTAACCGGCTGGTCCGGTTCATAACTGACTTCTGACATCTCTGACAGTTGATGTAGACCGGCTGGAACGGCAGCTGTCAAGTCATCCAGTCACTTCTTGAAAATCTCTAACTGTCTGTAAGTGTCGAGACTTTCTGTCTTTAAGTGTCGACACTTATAGTCCAAGTGTCGACACATGTTGTGTAAGTGTCGACACAAGTCTACAAGGTGTCGACACATTTCCTTGTATGTCTCGACACAGATTCTTCTGCATGTGTCGACACTAAAATTGAGTGTCGACACAAGTACTTGTTCTTCTAGCTTTTACTGAATTCTTCTAAGTGTCGACACATCTCCTTTGTGTCGACACAACTTCTTGTGTTGAATCTGTTAAGTGTCGACACTACTTCTTGGTGTCGACACATAGTCTTCTATGTTGATTCTTGCTGAGTGTCGACACAGCTCCTTGTGTCGACACACCTTCTTCTTGTTGAGACTTCAGCTGAGTGTCGACACATTCCTTTAGTGTCGACACTTGTACTTATAATATTTTGGAAATAATTCTGTTCTTTGCTAAGTGTCGACACAGCTCCTTGTGTTGACACTTTCTTCAAGTGTTGAGTCTTCAGCTGTGTGTCGACACATTGTTCTAGGTGTCGACACATACTTCAAATGCTGACTCTTCTGTTGAGTGTCGACACATTGTGCTGGGTGTCGACACTTACTTCAAGTACTGACTTTTCTGCTTAGTGTCAACACATTGTGTTGGGTGTCAACACTTTAACTTAGTCTCTGCAGACTTTTGCTGAGTGTCGACACAACTCCAAGTGTCGACACTTTCTGGTGTAGACACAGCTTCACTGGGTGTTGACACAGCTCCTTGTGTCGACACTTTCTGTCTGCACTTTTCTTCACTGAGTGTCGACACAGCTCCAAGTGTCGACACAATCTGTCTGGTGTCGACTCTGCATCCCAGGTGTCGACACAATGACTCCAAGTGTCGACACTGCTTGTCTGGGTGTCGACACAAGTCTTCTTAAGTGTCGACACTTTCCCTCTGGGTGTCGACACATGGACTTAGAAACTTTTTGCTTCAGTCCAGTAATTTCTTAACCTTCACAAGTAACTCAAACATACATCAAATACATTATGATGTATATCATTGAGTTGGGTGAGGCTTCTTCAAATCAGGTACATTTGACCAATGTACCCAACACCACGTCTTGAGGATGTCTCGGTGGTGCGGGAGTTTCCAGATGTCTTTCTTGATAGTCTTCCAGGACTTCCTCCGGAAAGGGAGATAGAGTTTGTGATAGACCTCGAGCTAGGTACTCGTCCTATTGCTAAAGCACCGTATCGTATGGATCCGCGTGAGTTGGATGAGTTACGTACTCAGCTCGATGAGTTGCTCAGTTGTGGTTTTATTAGACCAAGTACTTCTCCATGGGGTGCTCCTATTTTGTTCGTCAAGAATAAAGATGGATCGATGAGCCTTTGCATTGATTATAGGGAATTGAACAAGGTAACCATTAAAAATAGGTATCCCCTGCCGAGGATTGATGATCTGTTCGACCAATTGCGTGGTAGCTCGGTATTTTCAAAGATCGATCGTCATTAAGGCTACCACCAGTTGAGGATTCGTGAGGCAGATATTCCCCGAACCGCTTTCCGTTCACAGCATGGACATTATGAGTTTTTGGTGATGTCTTTTGGTTTAACCAATGCACCCTCTTATTTCATGGATTTGATGAATCGAGTGTTTAAAGATTTCTTGGACTGATTTGTTATTGTGTTCATAGATGATGTCTTAGTGTATTCCCGCAATGTTGAGGAGCATACTCAGCATTTGCGTCTGGTTTTGTCGACCCTGAGGGAGCATAAGTTATATGCGAAGTTGAGCAAGTGTTAGTTCTGGTTACCTCAGGTGTCCTTTCTAGGTCATGTAGTAAGCAAGGACGATATTTTTGTAGACCCGACCAAGATTTTTGCGGTAATGGAATGGGAGAGACCTTCTACACCTAAGGAGATTAGGAGTTTCTTGGGCCTGGCTGGCTATTATAGAAGATTCATGGAGGGGTTTTTGGTGTTGTCTGCTCCTCTAACTAGACTTACTCAGAAGAATACTGCATTCATTTGGACTGATAAGTGTGAAGAGGCTTTCCAAGTGCTGAAGAAGAGATTATGTACTGCTCTGATTTTAACCTTACCTACTGAAGGAGTTGAGTATGCTGTGTATGTTGATGCGTCACACATCGGACTTGGTTGTGTTTTAATGCAATATGGTAAGGTGATCGCGTATGGATCGAGGCAACTAAAGATCCATGAGAGAAACTATCCTACGCATGATTTGGAGTTTGCTGCCGTAATTTATGCGCTGAAGCTTTGGAGACACTTATTATATGGCGCATTGTGCAAGATCTATACGGACCATAAGAGTTTGAAGTACGTCTTCACTCAGAAAGAACTAAATTTGCACCAGCATCGGTGGTTAAAATATATGGCGGATTATGAAGTGGAAATTCTTTATCATCCGAGAAAGGCTAATGTAGTAACCGATGCCTTGAGCAGAAAGACCACTAAGATTTTTAATCTGTCGGTGCAGTCCTTGATAGAAGAATTTTTGTTGATGGATATTGAGGTTGGGAGTAGTACTGTGCCTGCTAGTCTAGAAGCAGAAGAACCCTCTTGGATTTCCCTTACTTGAGCACATCAGAAGGATGATCCTGATTTGTTGCACCTCCGGAATAAAACTTTGAAGGGAGAGCTACCCGATTTCTCCGTGGACGAGTTAGACACCCTGAAGTATCGGGGTAGATTTTGCGTCCCGCCTTTGGTGATATTCGAGCTAAGATGTGTGCTGAAGCTCATGGTTCCAGTGTAGCCTACCACCCTGATTCCACTAATATGTATAAAGATCTAAAGCAAATTGTTTGGTGGTCAGGGATGAAGAATGACATCCCAAAGTTTGTATCGGAATGTTATACATGTCAGCGTGTTAAGGCAGATCACAGAAGGCTTGGTGGTAAATTGACACCGCTTGATATTCCAAGTTGGAAATGGGATAGTATTTCAATGGATTTCATCATCGGTCAGCCAAAATCTCCCCGTGGGCACGACTCTGTTTGGGTGATAGTCTATAGACTGACAAAGTGTGCTCACTATGTACCATTTAAGATTGGGTACTCGATGAAGAAGATAGATGAGTTATATCTTGAAGAGGTCATCAGGTTACATGGTGTGCCAGTTAGCATCGTATCAGATCGGGACTCTAGATTTATGTCTCGCTTTTGGAAGAGTTTACAGGAGGGGTTGGGTACCGATTTAAGGTATTCCACCGCCTATCATCCGCAGACTAATGGTTAGATGGAAAGGGTAAATCATATCGTATAGGATATGATCAGGTGTTATATTTTGGATCATGGTGGTGCTTAGGATGAGCGTCTCAGACTCATGGAGTTTGCATACAATAATAGTTATCAAGAGAGTCTGCAGATGGCTCCGTTTGAGGCCTTGTATGGGAGGCATTGTAGAACTCCATTGTTTTGGGCTGAAGTTGGTGAGGGACCGTTGTTAGGTCTGGAATCCCTTGAAGAGATGAATTATGCTGTGACTCATATTCGGGAAAAGCTTCGTGTGGCTCAAGAGTGCTACGAGAAGTATGCTAATCTACGAAGGGTCGATCTGGAGTTTGCCTTTGGGGACTTGGTTTTTTTGAAAGTTTCCCCGATGTCTAGCGTTAAAAGGTTTGGAAGGAACCACAAGTTAGACCCCCGGTATGTGGTGTAACGCCCCGAAACTCAAAGGAGCAGAGGGGAATAATTTGGGCCAGTTTGAGTTCTGGCTGCAGGCACACGGCCTGGGACACGGGCGTGTCCCAGGGCGTGTCAAGCCTGTGTCGACACTAAGGCGTGAAGTCGACACTTTGGTCTCGACATTGTGTCGAGACTGGGCACACGGCCTGCGACACGGGCGTGTCGCAGGGCGTGTCGACCCGTGTCGACACTTAGCCGTGAAGTCGACACAGTGCTTCGACGTTGTGTCGAGACACGGCACACGGCCTGCGATACGGGCGTGTCGCAGGGCGTGTCAACCCGTGTCGACACTCGTCCCGCGAAGTCGACACTTTGGTGTCGACAGTGTGTCGAGACATGGCACACGGCCTGCGACACGGGCGTGTCGCAGGGCGTGTCGACCCGTGTCGACACTTAGCCGCGAAGTGCCGAGACCTTGTACACGGCCTGGAGCCCAGGCGTGTCAAGGTGACACGGGCAAGGACACGGGCGTGTCCTAGAACCCGTGCAGTGCTCGGGTTGAAAACGGGAGAAAATCATGGGGTACACGGCCAGCTACACGGCCGTGTCAGTTGGAACACGGGCGTGTCAGCTCGAACACGGGCGTGTTCGAGACCCGTGTGAGGTTCCAGGTGATTCGATTTTGACGGCGAATGAGGCACACGGCCCTGGACACGGGCGTGTGCCAGGCCGTGTTCGGCCCAGATTGGGCATTTCAGTCCCGAATCGAAGCCGTTCAATTCTTTGACTGAGGATCCAATGGCTGGGGGTTGTTCCTGAAGGGATATACCCGGGTTTTGACTTAGAAAACCCTCACTTTTTCCACTTGTTATCTCTACAAACCCTTGGAGAAAGAAAAGCTAAGGCAAGAAGAAGAGGAGCTAGATCCGCCATTGGAGGAGCTTCGGAGCTCCGAATCGCAAGCCGACTCCGGATTCACGGAGGCAACGCAAGTGCGGTGATTTCCATCCGATTACTTTTCGATGGCGCCAAAGAGGACCGCAAGGGTAATGATCCTCACTTTTGAGCATGATAGCTCTCTCTCTTAGCATAGGAAGCCCTCTCTCGCGAGTTGGCGAAGAGTTGGAGGCGTTCCTTCGGGTAGATATGTAAAGTCCCCGTTGTTTAGAGTCCGTATGCGAGAACGGACATAGGCATTTTGGTTGAAGCCTACCCGGACATGTAGTTCGGATCGGTGATGTTGCATTGCATAAGGCCGGAGAAGACACCGTGCTATTTGGTGTTTTCGGGTTTTCTACACGGTAGATTGCAGCAGGGAGCCTTGGGGACTAACCCAAAGGTGCACCCGGAAAACTGGGCGGACACGAGGTCTTGCCAACTTGGTGGCCTGAGAGCCAACTTGAACATAACGGGGTTATGTGACTTGTGTTAGAATGGGACTCGGTGAAAGTTTGACCCGCGCATATGGCTTAAATTGCCGTTGCGATGTGAGCACGGGTTAGATGGAGTCGTACCCGCTCTATGTCGTTCGGGTTAGAGAGACCTAAAGTACATGGCACTCGCCGTTGGCATAGATGTGAGTTTTCGGTGGTCGATGGCTTAAATTGACGTGACCAATACCATGAAGACGAATTGCTCATAGGAATGGCCGTCTAAGTGGCGGTGGTGAGTCCGGAATGTTAATGGCTTCAATTGACGTAACATCGACCGGTTCACCGAGAATGTGCCCTGAGTGCACGGGACGTGTGGCCGTACGAGCCAACGTCTGTGATGAAATGGCTATGGTTATATGCATTGCTCGCTTGTGCTAATGAAATGCAGGGAAGGAGCATCGCCGCCCCGAGTTGGGGGCGGGATCGTTATAATTTGGTCAGCATTGCTGACCGTTGCTTTGTTTGCCACCGTGCGGTGGTTTGTTTGCTTGCAGGTGCAGCTGGACCAAGCGGTCAATAGCGGGCTAAAGCCCTTTTTGCGAAGCTGGCCCTCGAAGGCCCAAGTGGAAATGTTTTATGTTTTGTTCATGTATGGCCGGCCTGCGTGCCGAGGTTTGGAAATCATGTAAAAGACAAGTGAAACATTTTGTAAGGCCTTAAGGCCGACTTTTGAGTATTTTGTAATAACATTCCTATTATCTTGCTAGTGGACATTCATGCTTGTGCTGGGTTCTTGTTTTGCAACTTTAATAAATTGCTTCCGCTAGAATGCTCTGTGTAGGACGTTGAGATTGGTTGGATGGTTTCCATACGTAACCACCCGGTCTGTCTGTGGTATATGGCGTCGGGCCCCGGCCGGACCTACTGCTATATGCTATGCGACGGATAGGGGGCGTTACAATTTGGTATCAGACTACTGGTTTTGGTCGGGCTTAAAGTGAATTCGTGGGCGAATTCTTTTTAAGGGGTGGTGAGCACATTGTGTGCGTCATCGTTATAACAGTAAAAAGAACCCATGAATGTCCACTTAGGAATGAAAATACTCGTGTTTGAGGAACCTGCGTGTTCCTATAATTGCTGTTTGCAATGTTATTTGGTCGCTTAACGGTGTTTTGTACCACTATAGGTGACCCGAAGTGGTGTTGGGCCGTCAGAACGCCGAGGTTCTGAGGCTAGTAGTGCACCAGAAGTTGCTCCCGCAACACCTTTGTCGGTTGAAAATATAAGATTGGTGGCTGAAGCGGTGTTGGCCGTGATCAATGCGCAGCCTGGGAGGCAAGCGCAGCAGCCCGCTCCTGTGATGGAGCAAGTACCTCTTCAAGAGGCTGAGCCGAGGAGGATGGAGCAAGTGGTTGTAGAACCAATAGTGCCAAGGAGGGCGACTGAGAGGCAGTTGAAGCATGTAATGAGCTTTAACCCTCCGTTATTCTCGGGGTTGGGAACCCCATCTCAGGCTGAAGACTGGCTCTCTAGGGTGAAGAGAGTCATGACAGCGACGGAGACGGAGGAGTGGCAGATGACCACCATCGCTACGTTCCTTCTAGACGGGGAAGCGAGGATGTGGTGGGAAGGCTTGGAGCTGCATCATCTGAGAGGAAGACAATTGATAGACGTTCCGATGGAAGAGTTCTCGGAATTGTTCTTAGCAAGATACCTCCCTTCTACTCAGAGGATTTCAATGGAGAATGAGTTCCTGAGGTTGGTGCAGGGTGAGCGAAGCGTGGATGAATATCTCCACGAGTTTACGCGGTTGAGTCGTTATGCTAGCTCTACCATCATGGATGAGGAGCGCAAGACTAATCGTTTTTATGAAGGCTTGAGGGATGAGCTGAGACTATTACTGTCGGGGCCGATGACGCAGGGTTTCTTAACCTTGGTCAATACTGCCCGGTCCTTGGAGAAGGACATGAAGAACGTGCAGGCGAAGAAAGGCTTGGTTGATAGAAAATCTGAGTTTAAAGTGCCGACTACCTCAAAGTCCGGCTATCGGAAGTCTTTCAAGAAGCCTAGGACTTCGGGTCCAGCTCCTTCTGGCGCTTCTGGGGCGACTACGAGTCGGACCCCGGGCGCGTGCTTTACTTGTGGCAAGACGGGGCATTTCGCCCGTGATTGTTGGAGCGGACGTCCTAAGTCCGAGAGGAGGCCGGGAGCCACTTATGAAGAGAAGGGAAAGGCGGTGGAGTCGACCGCATCCCACTATGCTCCGGCCCAACCCAGGGTTTACAATCTTGGCCAACAGGAGGCCATTAAACAAGCTGACGTGGTGACAGGTACGGTTTAATTTATAGCAAGTCAATTCCTTTATATGCTTGTTATGTATATGTTACCTTACCACTGCTTGTTAGGATTTGTGTTGATTTGTGAAAACCCGGCACGAGCACTCTTTGATACGGGAGCTTCACACTCCTTCTTGTCCGAAGGATTTATATCACGCATCGGAGTCCCTTCTTCGATGGCGAAGGATAAGTTGGATGTGTTGTTGCCCAATGGGTGTTCGATGCGAGCGGTTAGGATCTGCGACGTTAAAGTTCGTATTGGGGAGCAGGAGTTCGACCTGCAGGCGTCTTTACTTCCGTTGGCGGAGTTCGACGTCATATTTGGCATGGACTGGCTCTCGGAGCAGCAGGCCCATATAGATTGCGGTAGCAAGGAAGTAAAGCTGGGAGCAAGTCGTGAGACGACGTTTACGGGCTTAAAGGGGTCGAGCAAGACGTTGATGTCTGCTCTTCAGGTGGTGAAGGCGGTTCGTGCTGGAGCAGAACTGTTCTTTACACTAGTGGAGGTTGCAAAGCCGAAGCCCGCGATGGATTGTATTTCAGTGGTATCGGAATACCCTGATGTGTTCCCCGCAGATCTTCCTGGAGCCCCGCCTCAGCGGGAGATCGATTTTACGATCGAGCTAGTGCCAGGTGCAAAGCCTGTGTCACGATCTCCGTATCGGCTAGCGCCTAAGGAAATGGCGGAGCTGAAAGTTCAACTGCAAGAGTTGTTGGAGCAAGGGTATGTACGCCCGAGTTCTTCGCCTTGGAGCGCACCGGTCCTCTTTGTTAAGAAGAAGGACGGAAGCTTGAGGTTGTGTATTGATTATCGGGAGCTAAATAAGCTGACTGAGAAGAACAAGTATCCGATCCCCCGGATTGATGATCTCTTTGATCAGTTAGTCGGGTCGACGGTGTACTCGAAGTTAGATCTCAAGTCTGGGTACTATCAGCTGCGGATAAGGGAGAGTGATATCCCGAAGACAGCGTTTAGTACGAGATACGGGCATTATGAGTTTACGGTCATGCCGTTTGGGCTGACAAATGCGCCGTCAGTGTTCATGGATTTGATGAACAGAACGTTCAGGGAGTACCTAGACCATTTCGTGATCGTCTTCATCGACGATATTTTGGTGTACTCGCAAAGTGAGGAGGATCACTTCAAGCATCTCCATTTGGTGTTGGAGACACTCAGGAGAAACCAGTTGTATGCCAAGTTCTCGAAGTGCGAGTTTTGGCTATCCTCAGTAGCGTTCCTTGGGCATATAGTGAGTGGAGAGGGTATTGCGGTGGATCCGGCGAAGATTGTTGCGATACGGGAGTGGCCTGAGCTTGCTACGGTAGCAGAAGTCCGGAGCTTTTTGGGGCTTGCCGGTTATTATAGGCGCTTCGTAGAGAACTTCTCGCGGATAGCGCTACCTCTCACTACTTTGACGAGGAAGGAGCATAAGTTCGTTTGGACGCCGGAGTGCGCGCGAGCTTTTGAGGAATTGAAGTGTCGGTTGACCACGGCGCCTGTGCTGAGTTCGCCGGTTGGAACCGAAGGCTATGAGATATATAGCGATGCTTCAGGCAGCGGTTTGGGTTGTGTGCTACTGCAGCACGGAAGCGTGATAGCTTATGGCTCGAGACAGCTAAAAGTGCACGAGAGGAATTATCCGGTCCATGACTTGGAGTTAGCGGCCGTGATTTTTGCCTTGAAACTGTGGAGACACTATTTGTACGGTGTGAAGATTGATATCTACACCGATCACAAGAGCCTAAAGTACCTGATTGATCAGAAAGATCTGAATATGCGGGAGCGTAGGTGGATGGAGTTCCTGGGGGACTATACTTTCAAGATCCACTACGTGCCTGGCAAAGGGAATGCGTTTGCGGACGCGTTGAGTCGCCGAGCCCCAGCTCAAGCGAATTGGCTATCAGTGCATGATGAGCGGTTGGTGCAGGAGCTGGAGGCGTTGGAGATTGTTTGTGTGGATAGACAATCTAGTGCTGAAGCAGTGCTGAATTGGACTGAAGTCCAATATGACCTGGCTGATCGGATTCGGCAGGCTTTGGATATGGATGCTCATATGAAGCAGTTCATGATAGAGGCTCTGGATGGGTCAAATTCCCAATTCGTTGTGGAGGACGGATTGTTGTGGAAAGACGGTCGTTTGTGCGTCCCAAGTGTGGGCAGTTTACGGGCGGAGTTGTTGTACGAGGCGCACCATACCAAGTACTCGATTCACCCGGGGAGCACGAAGATGTACCGTGATGTAAAGAAGCTATTTTGGTGCCGGGTTTGAAAAAGGATGTGGCGCTATATGTAGCGAAGTGCCAAACCTGCGCCTTGGTAAAGGCGGAGTGCCAAAAGCCGGGAGGATTTCTTAAGTCCTTGCCTATTCCGGAGTGGAAATTCGACGACATCTCTATGGACTTTGTGCATGGTTTGCCAAGGTCGCAGAAGGGGAACGACGCCATTTGGGTGGTGGTCGATCGATTAACAAAGGTGTCGCATTTTATTCCGCATAGGAAGGATGATCCGGTGGAGAAGCTGGCGAAGCTTTATGTGGATAATATAGTACGGCTTCATGGTGTGCCCCGCAGCATCGTGAGTGACCGTGATGGGCGGTTCACGTCCAATGATTGGAGGCTGGTGCAGCAAATGTTGGGAACAAAGCTGAAGTTTAGCACAGCCTTCCATCCGCAAACGGATGGGCAGACCGAGAGGGTCAATAGAACCATGGAAGACATGCTTCGCATGTGTGTCTTGGACTTTGGAAAGCAATGGGAGGACCACCTTTATTTGGTGGAGTTCGCATACAACAATAGCTACCAAGCAAGTATTCAGATGGCGCCTTTCGAGGCCCTTTATGGTAGACGATGTCGCACGCCGTTGTCTTGGTTAGAAACGGGCGAGTCGAAGTTGTATAAGCGATCGGAAGTGGTGGATGCTACTTCGTTGGTGAGAACCATTCGGGAGAGGTTGCTTATCGCTCAGGACCGACAAGCAAAGTACTATAATGCCAAGCACAGGAACGTGGAGTTCGCTGTGGGCGATTATGTATACTTGAAGATCAAGCCGTTCAAGGGTGTCTCGCGGGTGCGGCGATTGAAAAAGCTAAGCCCGAGGTACCTTGGACCGTTCGAGGTTCTGGAGCGAGTAGGAGAAGCGGCCTATCGGCTGAAGCTTTCAGTGGAACTAAGTGGTTTACACGATGTATTCCATATTTCGGTGCTTCGGAAGGCGGTGCAAGAGCCTACGCAAGTGATCGCGGCCAATCAAGTGCCGGTGGATAGTGGGCTAACGACAAAAGTCAAGCCCGTGCGGATTGAGGACTCGGAGGTCAAGCGGCTACGCAATAAAGAGATCAGGATGGTCAAAGTCCGGTGGGACAATTGCGGTCGTGAGGAGCTCTCTTGGGAGCGAGAGCAGACGATGCTTGACGAATATCCGGAGTTGTTCCGCTCAGGTACAAATTTAAGTTTGTACATGTTTTTCCCTTTATGTAATTTCGTGGGCGAAATTCTTTTAAGAGGGGTAGAGTTGTAACGCCCCGAAACTCAAAGGAGCAGAGGGGAATAATTTGGGCCAGTTTGAGTTCTGGCTGCAGGCACACGGCCTGGGACACGGGCGTGTCCCAGGGCGTGTCAAGCCTGTGTCGACACTAAGGCGTGAAGTCGACACTTTGGTCTCGACATTGTGTCGAGACTGGGCACACGGCCTGCGACACGGGCGTGTCGCAGGGCGTGTCGACCCGTGTCGACACTTAGCCGTGAAGTCGACACAGTGCTTCGACGTTGTGTCGAGACACGGCACACGGCCTGCGACACGGGCGTGTCGCAGGGCGTGTCAACCCGTGTCGACACTCGTCCCGCGAAGTCGACACTTGGTGTCGACAGTGTGTCGAGACATGGCACACGGCCTGCGACACGGGCGTGTCGCAGGGCGTGTCGACCCGTGTCGACACTTAGCCGTGAAGTGCCGAGACCTTGTACACGGCCTGGAGCCCAGGCGTGTCAAGGTGACACGGGCAAGGACACGGGCGTGTCCTAGAACCCGTGCAGTGCTCGGGTTGAAAACGGGAGAAAATCATGGGGTACACGGCCAGCTACACGGCCATGTCAGTTGGAACACGGGCGTGTCAGCTCGAACACGGGCGTGTTCGAGACCCGTGTGAGGTTCCAGGTGATTCGATTTTGACGGCGAATGAGGCACACGGCCCTGGACACGGGCGTGTGCCAGGCCGTGTTCGGCCCAGATTGGGCATTTCAGTCCCGAATCGAAGCCGTTCATTTCTTTGACTGAGGATCCAATGGCTGGGGGTTGTTCCTGAAGGGATATACCCGGGTTTTGACTTAGAAAACCCTCACTTTTTCCACTTGTTATCTCTCCAAACCCTTGGAGAAAGAAAAGCTAAGGCAAGAAGAAGAGGAGCTAGATCCGCCATTGGAGGAGCTTCGGAGCTCCGAATCGCAAGCCGACTCCGGATTCACGGAGGCAACGCAAGTGCGGTGATTTCCATCCGATTACTTTTCGATGGCGCCAAAGAGGACCGCAAGGGTAACGATCCTCACTTTTGAGCATGATAGCTCTCTCTCTTAGCATAGGAAGCCCTCTCTCGCGAGTTGGCGAAGAGTTGGAGGCGTTCCTTCGGGTAGATATGTAAAGTCCCCGTTGTTTAGAGTCCGTATGCGAGAACGGACATAGGCATTTTGGTTGAAGCCTACCCGGACATGTAGTTCGGATCGGTGATGTTGCATTGCATAAGGCCGGAGAAGACTCCGTGCTATTTGGTGTTTTCAGGTTTTCTACACGGTAGATTGCAGCAGGGAGCCTTGGGGACTAACCCAAAGGTGCACCCGGAAAACTGGGCGGACACGAGGTCTTGCCAACTTGGTGGCCTGAGAGCCAACTTGAACATAACGGGGTTATGTGACTTGTGTTAGAATGGGACTCGGTGAAAGTTTGACCCGCGCATATGGCTTAAATTGCCGTTGCGATGTGAGCACGGGTTAGATGGAGCCGTACCCGCTCTATGTCGTTCGGGTTAGAGAGACCTAAAGTACATGGCACTCGCCGTTGGCATAGATGTGAGTCTTCGGTGGTCGATGGCTTAAATTGACGTGACCAATACAATGAAGACGAATTGCTCATAGGAATGGCCGTCTAAGTGGCGGTGGTGAGTCCGGAATGTTAATGGCTTCAATTGACGTAACATCGACCGGTTCACCGAGAATGTGCCCTGAGTGCACGGGACGTGTGGCCGTACGAGCCAACGTCTGTGATGGAATGGCTATGGTTATATGCATTGCTCGCTTGTGCTAATGAAATGCAGGGAAGGAGCATCGCCGCCCCGAGTTGGGGGCGGGATCGTTATAATTTGGTCAGCATTGCTGACCGTTGCTTTGTTTGCCACCGTGCGGTGGTTTGTTTGCTTGCAGGTGCAGCTGGACCAAGCGGTCAATAGCGGGCTAAAGCCCTTTTTGCGAAGCTGGCCCTCGAAGGCCCAAGTGGAAATGTTTTATGTTTTGTTCATGTATGGCCGGCCTGCGTGCCGAGGTTTGGAAATCATGTAAAAGACAAGTGAAACATTTTGTAAGGCCTTAAGGCCGACTTTTGAGTATTTTGTAATAACATTCCTATTATCTTGCTAGTGGACATTCATGCTTGTGCTGGGTTCTTGTTTTGCAACTTTAATAAATTGCTTCCGCTAGAATGCTCTGTGTAGGACGTTGAGATTGGTTGGATGGTTTCCATACGTAACCACCCGGTCTGTCTGTGGTATATGGCATCGGGCCCCGGCCGGACCTACTGCTATATGCTATGCGACGGATAGGGGGCGTTACATGTGGGACCTTTCCAGATTCTTGAGCACATCGGAGTGTCAGCTTATAGGCTAGATTTGCCTGCGACATTCCCTGGTGTCCATGATGTGTTCCATGTGAGCCGGTTGCGGAAGTGTGTTCGTACTGATCATCAAGTCCTCGACTCAATACCCCAGATTCAGCCCAACCTTACATATATGGAAGAACCTGTGCGTATCCTGGATTCTAAAGAGCGTGTGTTGCGGAGAAAGACTATCCCTATGGTCAAGATTCTTTAGAGAAATCAAGACGTCAAGAGCGCGACATGGGAATTGGAATCGGCGATGAGGGAATCTCACCCGTACCTCTTCTCTTAGTTTCGGATATGTTGCTATGTTTTTAGTTATGTTTGATTTTATCGATTTTGGTTTGATTTTGGAGATGTGATAAGTTTCGGGATGACACTTCTTTTTAGGGGGAGTGACTGTAACGCCCCTGATTTTTTCGATGATTTTATTTGTTTGGGCAACATTAGATTTATGACGTTGTGGCATTACTTTTAATGTCGAGTGTTGGATTTTAGTAGTTTTGGACGTGCTCGTCCAGTTTCGTCGCAACCCGAGAAATTTTGGAGTCTCGGCACACGATCGAAGTTTTGGGTTTTGTTTTTGTTTGCCGCATACTTTGACGGCTAATATCACGGGAATGGCTCGTCGGATTCTGGTTTTGACTTCGCCGTTGTGTTCGTAGCGTCAGTGTTTGCCTACGGCGTGAGTTTCGTTTAATTCAGCGCGTTTGAGCCTTTATTTTGATCTCATATTTCCATGTTCAACTATCTGAACACGATAATTGCTATATTAATGACTGCTTGTTTTGATTCTCGGGAAGCCCTCCTAAAGGTGTGGGATTTCGTCGAGCCCAATGATTGTAATTTTTCTGGGCGCTGTATCGAGTTCGATGATTGTCGAGCGGAGCTCGACGATTGTAATTTTTCTGGGCGCTGTGTTGAGGTCGACGATCGTCGAGCGGAGCTCGACGATTGCCATTTTTCTGGGCGCTGTATCGAGGTCGACGATCATCGAGCTGTCATTTTTATGGGCGCTGTGTCAAGGTCGACGATCGTCGAGCGGAGCTCAATGATTGTCATTTTTTCTGGGCGCTGTCTGGAGGTTGACGATCGTCGAGCAGAGCTCGACGATTGTCATGCTGAGCTCGACGAAACGTCGAGCGAAGCTTGCTGTAGGTCTAGAGGATCTCCGTGTTGAGTTCGACGATCGGGCCTTTCGAATCGAGTTCGACGATCTTCGAATTGAGTTCGACGATCGGGCCCTGCGTTCTGCGTTCGACGATTTTTCGAACAGAATTCGTCGAGTGGAGGTTCTTTTTCCTTTTCTTCGATGAACGTCGAGCTGAGCTCGACCAAGAGTCGATCAGAGTTGTCTCCCTTTAGCACTCGAGTAATTCTTCCATCCTGGTACTCGAGAGATTCTTCCCTTGTACTCGAGTAGTTTCCCCGTGCAGTACTCGAGTAGGTGTCTTAGTGCTCGAGTAATTCCCGTGCAGTACTCGAGTAAGTGCCTTAGTTCTCGAGTAATCCCCGTGCAGTACTCGTGTAAGTGCCTTAGTGCTCGAGTAATCCCCGTGCTGTAATCGTGTAATTCCCTTAGTACTCGAGTAATCCGTTCCTTCTATCTCGGGAAAACCGGTTCAGCTGAACCCGATTTATTTTGTTGTTCTTCCTGTTATCACCTTTAGTATAAAGACCTTCTTCATCTTCTTCATATTCTCCGATTCTTTTTCCTCCCGAACCAGAGCGGCGTGAGCGAGAAAGAGGTTGTCTGTCCTTATTTCTTCCGGTGGCCGTTGATGATGTTCCGGTGCTAGGAATTTCAAACCGATCGTAGATCTGGAAAGCTCTCGTCGAGAGCTACGCCCTCGTGGTAATTTCTTCCCAATTTCTTGAGATTTCTCGTTAGGGTTTTTCGGCCCTAATCCCCTTTTCGACCCTTTTTGTCTAGATTTCAACTCCTCCCGCAGTCTTTTGCCCCGATCTACGACGTGGAGCGATTCAAAGGACTTTTCCGGTAAAACCAAGGCAAGTGGTGGTTTCCCCTCATTTCTCTTTGTCCGATATGATGGTACCGACTATACTTTCATGTTCTTTAAATTTTCTGCGCTTATTCTTCCAAATCATTATTATGATTAATTGTTTCAACGATCCTTTGTTGTTGTAAGGTGTTATCTTGGAAGGCCCGATTTTGTCTGGTTTTGGTTAATTGTTCCTGGTGTGTCTTAATGATGGATATGCATGTTTTAGCTTTTGTTATTTAGCGCGGTAGAATTTATCTAGGACTGTAAATTGCTCCTAGAGGTTGATCAACCACGTCTTGAGTTCGGTAATGTCATGTAGAATCTGACGAGCCAAATCTCGAGATATTTGTGTTGTGGTTTCTTTGGGTTTCTTGAATGTGGGAGTTAGTGGACGATTCCACCTCCGCAGTGTTTGTTACCTTCATTAGTGCCATGTGTAAGTCTACCTGGTTTTTGGATGTCTGCGGTGTATGGTGGTGAGTATGAGACTCCCTCGCAGTTAGACGGATTATATATCCGTTTTGTTTTTGGGTGGTGTGTCCAAGAGTGACCACCTCGCCCGTGTTTTTTTTGGGTGGTGTGTCCAAGAGTGACCACTTCGCCCGTGTATTTCGGTAGAGTCGACCACAGGTGCCTAATAAAGGTTTTGTATTTTCTTTCTGGTGAAATATTCATATAGTCACCTTATAGCCTTGTGCGTTTGGTGTACCCTTGTGGAATGTGATAATTCACGTAGGAGTTCTTTTCCTGTTGATGCCCTGTTTTCTTTTGTACTTTACTTCAGTGCTTTTGGTCTTGTGTTGGTACCCCTGTTGACCTTTGTTTATTTTGGCTTATTACTTTTCCTGCCACCATTTGTACCTTCTTGCTAAGGTGTTCTGTCTTTAAAATGTCTCAGGTTCAGAACAGTATCAGTTATCAGTGCTGGTTTTGCAGTTTTTTGGGAGACAGTGTTGGCCGTGGTTGTTGCCTCGTCATAGCGAGGTAGTTTGATGTTTGTTTAGTTTTACTAGTTCAGACATACTTTTGTTCGTGGGTTCGTGTCAGTTTGTTGGCTCCCACTGAATTGTTAGTTGTTTGATACTTGCTAGCTGCTCGTTTCTTTAAATGTGGATGTGGATTACTTGTTCTCTGGGAAGATTTATGCTAGGAATGCATGTTAGGTATTTTCAACTATAAAATCTACTACTATTACTTCATGCATTGCATAATTTGAAACTTTAACTTGTTATTTTTAGCGACCGTAAAAGCTATCTTTCCTACTATAATAAATTTAGAGTCTTGCATAACATGAGTTGTCCCTTAGGGATGTTTTTACTCATGTATGATGTTTGAGTTAATCAAATCTAGTATTTTTCCGCAGCGTATAATATATTTTGATTCGTGCACTAGATGAGCCACTAAGCCTAGGGATACGGCTACCTACTACACTAAACTGATTTTCCTTAAAATAACTTAAAAAGAACCTTTCTTCATGATTACTTTGGTGTCTTCCTGAGCATCCGCAGTTATCCCATGCTGACGTGGCATCATGACTCGCATTTTCCCTTACTCTGATATGCTTTTTATGCGGTGAAAATGCGGGTTGTGACAAACGGGCTCAAGCCCGGTACATAAATCCTCACTACAAACTCTCATGGAAGCTAAGTAAACTAATCACTCACGGAGCCCGTAGTCGGTGCTCCTGTGCTAGACTGGCCCACCTCCATGTGCACCGTACTCCGCTGGTGTTGTATCCCCTGCTGCAACTCCCTGTCTTCCATCCGGAGTCCTTGGAATGTTATGGTCCGAAAATCGTTAGTCAAAAAGACTAAGTCCTATCATCCCCTACCCCTCCCCCATGGCTCCTAGGCACCGAGCGGGGAGGAGGCAAGGGAAGCTATGAAGGTGGAAAATTAAACAAGCAGGTGATGGTGGAACTAATCTAGAAGTTATTTATCATGTGTACACAGCTAAGGGAGGAAGGTGCAAGTTAGAAGTTCTATAATATCAAGAAGTAAGGTAAACAAGTAAAATAAGCAGCATATGTAAGAAAGACAAACAAAAAAGTAAGTAACCATAAATTATATGAATGTCCATACAAACTTATAAGTTAAGGGGTCTTCTGTAAGTCTCCCATCATATAAAAATTCTCATACCAATTTATTTGTTGGGGTGTCAGTTGTATGCAAGTATGAGTGTAGTGATATGTTATTCCATGATTCATGCAGGTGCAACTCATGCACACGACTCTATATACACAGACCTTTATTTCCACCCCCCCCCCCATTTGGGCAGCTGGCTTCACTCCCAGGAACCTCCGTAGTGGCAAACGAAGATAGTGGGTCGGGCCCCCCACTCTTAGGCGGGTATCCACACTACCAGGCCTAGCCCTTACGTACGCCTCTAGAAGGACACAACCTAGAGTCACCGCGTACTAGTGTTGGCCATATCCACCAGACTTCCTTTGGCTAAGTGTCAACCATACCCGCCGACTCAATGTATCAACATCGGTGTGAACGACCGTCCAATACCGAAGACCCGTCACCTTATTTATGTATCCAAATCCTTCTGAGCCACCGACTCCCCGGACTACCTCGTCCGTTACAAAACCACCCGAGCCATCGGCTCGCCAGGCTAACCTGCCCATCACAAAAACCACCACCGAGCCTACCGCTTGTGAGACCTAACCTAACCTCCTGAGACACCGAGGTGTGTGAAAGTGGAACCCTAGTTATACTAGTTGCTCTTAAACATTGATTTTTCGTATGGCTTAGGTTAGCTCAGGACTGCCCAAGGTATTCCCCGTGAAGGGCTCTCGGGGGCACTAGGAACTACGATGGGCTGAAACCCAAAGCTCCCTTTCGCAAGGCACTTACTATTATTGGTTAATACCCAGTTCCCGATCCCTTTTTAATATTACTCTAGATCTAACCCTAGTGTGTTTTGACTCTCTCACTTTCTCTCTCTCCACAGGAAAGACAATCTTTCATCGATCCCGAACACCTCTTATCCCTAGACAACCCAACATTCTCCTCCTCCTGCTTCGTAATTAAGCTATCTTTCATCTTACCCAAATCAACATGCATTTCTTCCCACGACCTATGACCATATCCCATGTCATCACAATTTCCACAGTTTTACTAATTGCAGACCAACCTATGCTATATGATGTACATGATAGGGGGTACTCCAAATTTTCATCTAAAAGACTTAAGATAATTAATGAGGGTCTATCATGAAATGATTAGCTTATCTCCGGAAACTCATAATTTTCCTAATTAATTTGTTATTTAATTAATTTTCCCTAAAGTTAGGCCATGGGTTATTTGAACATGAAGTACAATATTTTCTCAAATAATGGCTTCCCAAAAATATGAACACTAGATAACAGAGGAATAACGGTAAATACCAAGTTTCATGATTTTTCATAAATGTTTTGGCCTCTAATTAATTAATCCAAGAGTAAGTCATTAAGTATGGGTAAAGAATAAAGTACCAAAGTTAGTCATCAAAAAATTATAGAAAAATTACTGAATCTCAAGAATGACCAGAAAGGACCTCTAACCAAAAATCACTTTTTATCAAGCTTATTATTATTATCAAAATAAACTAAAATACTTTTACTTAGAAAACAACACCTTGTGAACCAACCCCTACAGATAGACTTCCAAAAATTCCATAAAAATTCACGGAGGTTTAAAATGTCAGTAAATGTCTTCTTCCGAAATTTATAAGTTTCTATTGAATAGTTTGTTCATAAGAAATTTCTAAGTAGAAGATTCAACTTGATGGGTTGTGAATGAAGTGCCCCATATAATGATCTAAAATTCATATTAAAAATTTCTACTGCTTGCTATAGTCCTAAAACATAGCTTGACCAAATATCATCCCAACCGGAGGTTAGGAAGTCACATAGTATAATTCTTTGAGACAACTCATGATAGTGCACTTTTCAAAGGAACCCATTAGTAAACGCATCCCAACAATATGTGGTATATTTCAGTGGATAATATGATTAATAAAATGACCTCTTCCTACATGTCATGCAATTCCAAAGACATATGAGCCACTAGACATTCCCTAAGGTGTACGGTCCCCAAAACTTATCCAGTGATTTATGTGGTGTGCATGTGTCCAAATCCCACCATATCTCTCCTTAGGGTTTTCACCACCCTAGGATCTCATGGACTAAACACCAAGTCCATACAAGGGCATTTCACCCCATGCCCTTCACAATCGCCAAAGTTCAACCTTAGGGTTTGAACCTGGGTCCTAGGGCAAATCTACCCCAATCCACCCCAAATTCCATGTGAGGGTGTCTAGCATCATATCAAACCAGTGGCCCATGTTTCAGCCTCTGTTGAGGTGATTTGACCACTAAACCAACAAGGAGCACTTTTGACCTAAATACCCCTTTTGGGGCAAGGCTAGGGTTTGCTTATTTCCAAACTAAATCATCACCAAATGGGATGAAAATTTATACTGAGGCTTATGATGACCCCAAGGACCACTCACCAAAAATTGGGAGGGTTTGGAGGTAATTAGGTCCCCCAATTAAATTACCCTAGAATTATTAAATAATTTCAAAAACTATAGAAACAGTATTTCCAAAAATTCTCATTTTTGGTCATGACCTAGGTATACATTAGAATGATTACCTGTCCAAATTTCAAGTCATTTGGACTTGTGGTGAAGTGGGGGCACACATTTAAATCTCTAACTAGTCCTATGGATAGACCTCACCAAAATTAGTGTTGTGGTCAACCCACTTACCCAAATTGGTACAACCAATTTTTAAATAAAGTTGACCCATAGAGCTAAAATTTTCATGTTGATCATTTTCTCTGAAACATCCCCTAGCTATTTTTAAAAAATAGAAACATTAAGTGTAAAATGTGTGACAAAAAATAACATAATGAAATCATTATTTCCTAGGGATATAATCAGGGTGCACGAGTCTTGGCGCAAAATAAACGACATCCCATTATCCTCAAGCTCCAGCCGACGGCCAGGATTCCCCCGTCCTGGAGCTTGTTCCATGCGCATTTCTCGGTCACCCGACCTCCTCCCTAGCCGACCACCGTCGCCTCCACCTCCGTCGAGGTGGTGGCTATTGCCAGGTGGCGGCACAGCCGCCGGAGGGGTAGATTCCGGCAATCCCGACAGGTTAATTTCTTTGGAAAACCAGAGAAATTGAAAGCTTGGATCGGGCTTAATTGAGCCTGATTCTTTTCCCTATTGAATCTGATGATCTAACCATAGAAGAAGGATCAAGGGATGACCTTATTAGTGGTCTAGAGTCGAGCCGATCGCCGGGTTGCCATTGGTAGTGGAGGAGGTCGCCGAAATTTTGCAATAGTACAATAAAGTGGCTCGAAATCTTCAGGTAAATGTTGGGAAGGGCTCCTCTCATGTCACTGATGGTCTTTAAAACACCAGTTGGGGAGGGGAGAGGCCAAACCATCAATGGCCATTAATGGCCATTGAAAGCTTGGCTTGACCATGGTTGGATTCACTGTTCCGACAGTGAGCAGTCACCAAAATGGCCCCTGACCTTCCCCTGATTGAATGGGGAGTTGAATCAGCCCACTTGGAGGTGGAGGGAGGGGCTCTTAGTCTTTGTTAGCCTTGAATGGTCTTCCCCCCATTTTTCTCCCTCCATTAAAAGGCAGATGAAGCTTCTTCTCTCCCCTAGTCACCTTCGCCGAAATTAAAGGGGTAATTTAGTCATGCTACACCCCATAAAGTCATCTAAATAATTATCATAAGGCTATCCCAAATGATTTTGGTTTTGAGCTTAAGTTAGCCCATTTGGGTTAACTTGACCCAAAGGCGGGTTAGCTCAACCCTAGGCCACATTGGGTATAACGACTCCATCCGTTCATATACCATGTAATAGAAGGTCCGACCGGGGCCCCACACCATATGCCACAAAACATGCGGTGAGGATACAGGTTAATACAAAAACACAATCGCATCCTAACTCAGAGCATGCTAGCGGAAGATTTTAACAATAATATTGAACTCTAACCATGAATGTCCACTATATATATATACAGCCACATTTATATATAAACTCTCGAAGGAATGTACAACAAATACAATGTCGTTTGGCCTTATGGCCTTACAATTACTTTTTACAAGTGTGGATTCCAAACATCGGCGCGCATGCCGGCCACACATGAACAAAACACAACATTCATTGCTTAGCCTTCAAGGGCTAGTAGAAGCAGCAGGAGGGACTTCAGCCCTTATATGTCCCGCTCGGCTCTCCGTCACCTGGACAAGGATAGCCCACCAAACGGTGGCAAACAAGGCAACGGTCAGCATTCAGCTGACCAATTTATAACGACCCTACCCCTTTCCCAGGGTAGTAGTATTCCTTCCCTGCAGGCATAGCAATTCATAGGCAAATATATCACACATTGTGCTCTCACGCACAACAACACATCACAACCGTCAGCCGCGCAGCCCGACGATCCATGCACTCGGGCCACATTCTTGGTGTACCGGCGAACTAGGGTCCCACCACCATTCTAGGTATGAAACCCGACAGTAAAATTGCGCATTTATTCTTAACGGCACGCATGCCTACGACTCTAATTATGCGCTCCAATTGACAGCACTTTCAGGTCTCCAAGTCGGACAGACATAACGCAGGTACGGATCAGCCACCCCGAACCCCCCCCCCCCCCTGCTCAAGTAATCATGTCATCATGAATACCAACATACTCGAGGCCAAATATAAGGCGCGGGTCGATTTCACCTTTCTTGTTCGGCATGAAGCCTTTTTAGGAGCTCACAGCTCACAATAGACATACTATCCACAAGGACTAGCTTCACATTAGCCACAATGTCTACCAAGGACTGACTTCACAATAGCCATAATGTACACCAAGGACTAGCTTCACAATAGCCTCAATGTCCACCAAGGACTGACTTCACAATCAACAAGGGGAGTTCATGCTAGCGTCCTTCACGATCGCTTAGCGGGTTCAGCAGAAACTCTCTTTCTGCACCCAACTCTGCCCAATCCCTGCAGCACCCTGTAGTGCCAGAAAACTTGTCTTGCCATAGCACACAGCACAAGCATCACAAGGGTATTTTCCTGGAATACCACTTCAATACTTCTTTCTACTGCCCTTCACAGGTCCAACCCATCGACTCCACAAACTACACGTTTTGTAACGTCCCGATACGTACTAGGCCCCTCGTGCACGTTTTTGAGTCAGGAGAGCTGACTTGGGCCCAGAGAAGTGCTGGCAGTGGGGCTGCACTTGTAATTGGGAGGAGAAATCAGTCCAGAATAGGATACGGGTAGTGACACGGGCGTGTCCCTACACGTATGGGAGAGGCCAGTTCTCGAGTCGACGACTCGAGTATGTCCAGAGAAGGACACGGGTAGTGACACGGGCGTGTCACTACACATGTGCATGATGACGCGGTAGGGACACAGCGTGTTCCTACCCGTGTATGTACAACCACTGTTCCCGTGAAGGACACTGGTAGAGACACGGGCTTGTCCCTATCCGTGTCTACCCAACCAACACTCAGTCAATGGCTCGAGTTGTCCCAGAGAAGGATACGGGTAGTGACACGGGCGTGTCACTAACCATGTGATATCATCGGTAGCGACACGGGCATGTCCCTACCCATGTCTGTTGAGTAGAGCTCAACGAAGTGTGCCCTAAGGAGGACACGGGTAGAGACACGGGCGTGTCCCTACCCGTGTGTGTCAAGTGAAACTCGACAAAGCGTGTCCTGAGAAGGACACGACCAGAGAACACGACCGTGTTATGTGTACATGAGTAAGGACATGAGCCGCTCCCTACCCGTGTTTGTGTATTGAACCGACATTGGAAACGTCGATGACGCTTCGCCCGAGCAGGAAATGGGTAAGGACACGGGCGTGTCCCTACCCGTGTCACTTTTCACTTATAAGGGATGTCAAAACCCTAGCCATTTTAACTCCTCATTCCAACCCGTTTTCCTGAGAGAACTGCTGTAGAGAGGGAGAATGTGCTGGAGCAAGTCCAAGAGGAGAAGAACCTCCGCCGTCGAGGAGAAGAAGATGCCGCCGTGAAGAGTTACAATATCGTTGGCCGGAAAAGGTGGAAACGCCGGAAATGAGGTGAGCTTCCTCCCCTCTCCCTTGGTGGTAGATCGGTAGTTATATCTAGGTGAGATGTCGACTAAAAAGAGTCTAGACTTGCGAGATGATGATTTCCCTAGGTAAAGGCCGTTTTAGGGCTTGTGCTCTAAGGATGGTGGTGTCTTCAACCTCTCCAACCTTCTTTCTGAAGATGGGGGACGGTTCCGTGAAGAGAAATGGCCTTATGAGGGTGAATAAGGGAGGAGTAATTTTTGATGTGATTTGGGGAAAATCGTCTTGAGGAGGAAGATGAACCGATGTCGTTCATTCCGCCTCAAGATGCGTGCAAAAATCTGTGTTCTGCGTGCAGTGATCTTCGTGGCCGTTTTCAAGTGTGATACCTCCAAATTTGGGCTTTCACCTAAACACGAGAGTTGTATCCACTATCAATACCTTTCCAACGAGTGGTTACACACCTTCATCGGATTTCTGTAGCCTCAGTAATCTCTGGTCGAAGGTGTTGTGCGGGTGGTGTTCTGTACCTAAATTCTGGGTTGGGTATAGCATTGGATTTGAATTCGGTAGAGAAATTGCAACTAATTGATGTAGGGGCTGGAGAATTCCTTTATGTTTAAACATCATAATTTAACGAGCGATGAAATTGTTGAATGAACCCCATGTAAACAAATGGAAGAGTGAACTGTACTTGAACCAATATTTTGGGGTAGAAATTGTGAACGAACGTTTTGATGTGTTGATGAGATTAGAATGATTTCATTATTGGTAACATTGAGTACGTAACGATAGCGGTTGTATGTCAATTAATGATAAGATTAACTTGAATTTTATACCCGATCGGTGGTGATGTTATGAGCAAACGATCGTTACTATTTTGATTGTTGATTCATGTGCACACAAATGATTGAACTTGGTTAAAGCATGCTAATAGGTTATGTTAGAGTTATGTGAATGTATATTGTAGATAGTCTTAATGACCGCAATGGTTCGGGTAATGTTGAGGATAAACATTGTAGGACGGTTGGGGTTGGTCCTCTGTGCTCATTTCCCGGGGCTCCTTCCGTGCCGAGTGGATGGTTGGGCTTGGTCCTCGTGCTTTCTCCGAGGCTCCTTCCGTGCCATGGTGATATGGATTTGCATGTGGTGTGAGTAGACATGCGGTGTCATAATCCTGGGTTAAGAATAGTGTGGAAGGTCTACGGGCTCGCCACTCATCACGCCGACAGGAGTTGACAGTTAGACCTTGGGCGGTTGGGCTTGGTCCTCGGTGTTCATGTCCGGGGCTCCTTCTGTGCCAAGTGAACGGTTAGGCTTGGTCCTCGTGCTTTCTTCCGAGGCTCCTTCCAGGTTACACAAGGCCAGTTCAGGGCTTGGTTCTCGGTTCACATCTACCCGAGACTCCCGCTGGGACATAGTACGCATGGGCTCCGCTTTTGTGTTCTTAGTGTTGAGGCGTGTGGAGGACTAAGTGAAGTAGTGTGGATGCCCGCTTAGTAGTAGAGAAGCCCTCTCTACTATCGCCACCTGGCAACGGCGGTTGATGCCTGAGAGGTTTGCTACATGCTCGAATAGTGGGAATTACAAGTCTGTGTCGACATAGCGGTTGCATGTGCATGATCATGGGTGAGTCATTGCATTGCATAAATATCATTACATTACATTGCACAAACAAGATCCTCATCGTATAAGTTTGTATGGGCACTCCTATACGATGAGTTACTTTATGTTAAACCGATCCTTAAATTATAAGCTTGTATGGGTATCCTTATAAGTTAAGTTACTTTCCTGTTATAGATACTTATACTTGATGGATGATTATAGCTCTTGTAGATTTGCTAGATTAAAATGTTGTTAATCATATTATACTTATTCAACCTGCTTGTATCTGCTTATATTACTTGTTATATTTTGTACCATTATTTCTTTCTCATCCCGGTGTCGAGGAGTCGTCAGGGGAGCGGAAGTGATAGCCAATTAGTCTTTTTGACTAACGGTTGCTACGTCTTCCTTTTTAGGAGGTCACCCTGCAGGTAGAGGAGCTGCAGACTTTGCAGCACGACAGCCAGGCTGGGACGACAGGGCCTGAAGGGACGGTGCTGTCGCTACCGTCGGTTACCGATGTGAGTTTTGTTGAGCGATTTGATGTATCCCTTTTGGGCATATGTTAGTTGTACTCTGAAACTTTGTAGAAGCTTGTTGTAGCTTCTCTATTTTGATGTACTTGGACTATTATGCTTTGTGTAGATTTGACTTCTAGTTTACATTTTGGTTGGGTTGGCATATATTGATATTGGTTGTAGCCGGTAGAATAGGCGTCTTATGGTACAGGTTAGCCCGTGTGCTAATGCTACCGCAAGGTGACTATTCTGCGAATAAGACCCCCTTCGTGCCGTATTTTAGTATCCGGGAGGGGGTTCTTACAAATGGTATCAGCTTGTCACGATCCTCAACTAAAGAAGTCATTCAACAATGGTACCACCCTCATTCGATTAGTCAGTTTGGGGACAAACTAACTTAGCGAAAGCAGTGGTGTGCCCATATATAATTCACACTAGGTACGTTCAACATTGACCTTAAGATTAGCTAACCTGACCATATGTTTGTATTCTACGTGTAGATTCCAGTGCACGATGAGCCGATGGGGGGCACTCCTGCCCCTTCCATACCCACTCAGTTCCAACAATCAGAGTTTGGACAGACACTCACGGCCATCCAGGACGTCTTTAGGTCGCAGCATACCCCAGTACAACAACAGGCTTCAGGCTCAAACTGGCTGAGCACTTTCCGGGCTCTCTCCCCTCCCGCTTACTTTGGGACAGAGTCAGCTGTGCGCAGTGAAGAATGGCTCGACTGGGTGCAGGAGCTATTGGTGGGGATCTGTTGCCCAGCCAACAAGGTTGTAACGTTGGCGGTGTCTGTCCTGGAACTACACGCCAAGAGGTGGTGGAAGTCCCTCATGGGCTCCACCTTCCAAGGGCGAGTATATACAGAGATAAGCTGGAGCGAGTTATCGGGAGTCTTCTTGGATCACTTCATTCCTTCATCTGCTCGAGATGAACTCGAAGAGAGGTTTCTACTACTGATGTACAACCCCGTAGCCGGGCGAGTTGGACCCTCCCCAAAATCAGCCTAGGGGCGTGGTATGGGCGACGAGTTGGTGCAACCCCGTGCGGGTCCTCGTGCGTGCGTGCGTGCGGAGGTTCTATGCGCATAGGTTCATATTATATATATATATATATATATATAATATATATATCATATATATATATAATATATATATCATATATATATATATATATATTATATTATATTATAATATATATAGTATATTATATAGATATTAGAAAGGGATGAGTAAATGGGGGACGGGGGGTTCAGGAGAGAGCAGATCGGGTTCAGCAGGGGGAAAAATTTTGGGAAAAAGGGGGCAGCAGATATCGCGGGGTGAGAAAAAAGAAAAGGGTTCGGGAGGGGATTTCACCGCTAGGGCTCGGCCGAGCAGGGCAGCCGCCGTCGCCCCGTTCTCGCTCTCTCCCGTCGCCGGCAAGGTAGCGCAGCCGCCGCCCCCTCCCTCTCTCACCCTAGGCCTGGAGCAGCAAGGAACTCACCTGCACGACGAGCACTCGAGGGACCGTCTTTTATGTCGCTCCGGAAACTGCCGGCGCGGGCCATCCGCCGGAGAAGGCTGATGTATACAGCTTCAGCGTTCTTATTCTGGTGATTGTGGCGGGAAGAAGACCTATTCATATGCAGGGCTCGGCCATGAAGTTTGACAGGGCAAATCTGGTATCCTGGTGCAGGAAATTGTCTCAGGCGGGCGATAATATCCTGGACATCGTCGATGAGAAGCTTGGGGATTCTTATGATAGGGATGAGGCGAATCTCTATATAAAGATGGCGCTGCTCTGCCTGTTGAGAACGCCGGAGCTGAGACCTGATAGTTGGGATATTCTGAAGATGCTGAAAGGGGAGATGGTAATCCCGGTTCCGCCATTAGAGACCTCCACCTCTCCGGCAGCCAAAGTTCTCACCAGATCGACGGGAAGAAATTAACAGGGAGACGGGGGTCCAGCACTCCAGCGGGAAGGGGAAGAAAAAAAGAAAAAAGGATAGGGGGGATTTCTCTTCCCCGCTAGGGCTCGGCCAAGCAGTGCAGCCGCCGCCGCCCCTTCCCCGCCCTCTCCCGTCGCCGGCAAAACACCACAACCCCGCCCCTCTCCCTATTTTTCCTGACCTGGAGCAGCACACCTCGACCTCCCCTTCTCCCGGCGGCAAGCTCGGCCTGGAGCGAGGCTCGGCCTGGAGCGAGGCTCGGCCAGGAGCAAGGCTCGACCTGTAGTGGAGAGCGACCACCGACGCGGCCGCATGCAGCAGGATCGACTCAGAGCTCCTCTCCCGCCCCCGCCGCCAAGCACACGACAAGGGTAACGATGTTTCAACTTGGGCATGTGAAGCCCTCAGTTTACATATTTGCACGGAAGCCCCTCTCCACCAACGGGTGGGGGGAAGTGAGCTTTCTGACGGGTAGACGTGTACGTCCCCGCAGTTAATTGCATTAGTGCCCGGAAGCGTGAGTAAGGGCTTAGGCATGCTGTGTGAAGCCCATCCGGACGTGTGAGCCGGATTGGTGATGTTCTGGGGTTCCCGGAGAAGACTCCGAGGAAGTTGTTTATTTAGCCGCTTGCAGGGAATGCGCTCCGTAGCCCCCAAAAAGGGGGTGTGCACAATATGTTTGGCCCGCTTATATTAGCCGACCGATGACTAGTTGGCCGCCGCTCGTCGAGATGTTGGCGTACAGGTGTTGCAGTACCAGGCGGGGAGTAGCGGGCTTAAGCCCAAACTTGTGCCGGCCCTAGAAGGCCTTTTTGTTTATATTTCCGGCCTGCGTGCCGAGTATGGAATTTATATTCCTGTAATATTCTTTTATATCTGTGATGCTCTGTGAATGTAGTTTACTCCTCCTGTCTTGGGCGAGCGGCGTGCTCGTGAACCGCTCCCCCGTGTGGGCCCCGAGGTATAGATGCCGGGAAGCCCCTGATGGCCCGTTGCCATCCTTTCAGAGTAGCGGAGTTCCGCTATTAGCGGACCAATTGGGGCTGCGTAGAGTAGGGCTGCTGGGCGGTTTTGCGCCAATAGTAAGGCGGGCGGGGAACATTTTACGTAGACCCGAGGTGGCACCTCTAGTTTGGGAGTGGATCTGGAGATCCTCCTTAGATGTTCCGGTCAGCCAAGAGAGCCCTCCGAAGGTGCCTTAGCTCATCCCTTGGCTTGGGAGGGGAATAGTTTGTTAGTCTTCCGGGTATGCGGCGGGTCCTCCACGCTGAGACCTTGGGTCTGTCCCTTGTGTTCCTAGTCTTGTGCCTAGATCGTTTGCTTGAGGGTAGTAGGTGTGCGGTCACCCCTTCCCCAAGGGTCGAACTCCACAGGAGACCGGATTTCCGGTTTCAACAACTGAAGCAAGGATCAAAATCGGTTATGGAAAATCGGCGAGAGTTCCAACATCTCGCAAGGTTTGCGGACTCATATGAATTGGATGATAGAGGATACGCCAAACATTTCTACAAAGGGTTGTTGGAGCCCCTAAGGCAGGCCCTTTTGTTTATAGCGGATGCTATCTTGGCGGAGATAATCGATATGGCGAAGAGATTGGAGGAGAACCACTTGGGAAGTGGTAATAGTCCTGCGGAGGGCGTGATGGAAGCTGGCCCAAGCAACAGAAGGAGAAAGGACTACAGAGGAGGAAGAGGACACAAAAGGGGTGGCGGACGTTTTCACCAAAATTATAGAGTGGAGCATCTGGTTCTGCAGCCACCCGCATTGCCTCCATCGCCATAGCCTCAAAAATTTCAACAACTAGAGTGGCGTTACGGGCGGGTGTGCTTCGAATGCAATCAACCGGGCCACATCCGACGTTACTGCCCGCAGTTGTTTGGGAATACTCCTCTTTCTCTCCCTCTGGTAGCTCCCCAAGGGCGGGAACACATGCATGGTCGAGGACGAGGACCACGAAGAGGAAACCCCAGATCGGCTCGGGATCAAGTGTTCGCTCTAGACATGACATAGGAATGGAACCCACAGGAGGTAATTGCATGTATGTTACAGTTAGTTACCTCATTTTTTCATGGCAAACACTAAAATTGCTTAAGAAATACTAGATACCTAGCGTTGAGTTTTGGTTATTGGTACTTAGGCACCGTGGTAGTCGGCGGGAAGACGGACTTTGCGCTGTTCGATACCGGTGCCTCACACTCTTTTGTGTCCAAGGAATTTATTAAAGATGTGGAGGGTGTAGAATACTTCACTGGTATAGCCCGATGTGTACGCCTCTCGGACGGCTCTGAGATGATCGCAACCGCCAAGTGCGAATTTTAGATACTTATTGGGGGAAAGGCCTTTGATACGCCTGCCACGGTCTTGAAAATGCCGGAGTTCGACCTCATTCTGGGCATGGCATGGTTGGACTGGCACTTCGCAAGGATTGACTGCGTGGAGAAACGAATCTACTTGAGACATGGAGACACCGATGCCATCCTTCAAGGTATAAGATTCGCACCTCGCATGTTATTATCTTCGATTCAGGCTGTAAAAGCCCATATGAAGGGGGAAGAAGTTTTCATGGTTTGTTTCGAGTTGAAGGAGATAGAATTGGATATGAAAGATGTACGGGTAGTGCGGGACATCCCCGAGGTTTTTCCTGAGAAACTGCCAGGATTACCCCTACATAGAGAAGTTGATTTTCAAATTAATCTAGTACCGGGTGCCAAGCCTGTATCCAGGGCCCCTTAATGAATGGCCCCGAGGGATCTCGCGGAGTTTAGAGTTCAACTGCAAGATCTGGGGGAGTCTGGGTTTTTTCTCCCCAGTTCGTCACCCTGGGGAGCCCCTGTATTGTTTGTCAAGAAGAAGGATGGAACCCTGCGACTATGCATAGACTATCGGGAGCTCAATCGACTATCAATGCGGAACACATATCTGCTACCCCGGATCGACGAGCTGTTCGACCAACTAGTAGGAGCGCATTGGTTTTCCAAGTTGGATTTGTGCTCGGGGCATTATCAGTTGAGGATACGAGAGGAGGACATCCAGAAAACGGCTTTCAGCTCAAGGTACGGTTTGTACGAGTTTAACGTAATGCCGTTTGGGCTCACAAATGCCCCTTCAGCCTTCATGAGTTTGATGAACAAGGTATTTGAGCCGTATTTGGACATCTTCATCATCGTTTTCATCGATGACATCCTAGTCTACTCAAAGACGGAGGAGGAGCATACCGAACATCTGACCTTGGTGTTGAAGAAACTAAAAGAGCACGCCTTGTTTGCCAAGTTTAGCAAGTGCGAATTCTGGCTTAAGGAGGTTGCTTTCTTGGGCCATGTGATCAGTGGGGCTGAACTAGCTGTGGATCCGGCCAAAGTGTGTGCTGTGAAGGAGTGGTCGCCTTTGAAGTCAGCGGCTGATGTGTAGAGCTTCCTTGGACTTGCTGGTTACTATCTCAAGTTCGTAAAAGGATTCTCGAAGATCAGCCTTCCTCTTACTACCTTGACGAAGAAAGGTGTGCCATATGAGTGGACACCCCAGTTTGAAGCAGCGTTCCAAGAGCTGAAAGACAGGCTGACATCTGCACCAATCCCAGCACTTCTGTCTGGGAAGGAAGGATTTCAAGTTTACATTGATGCATCTTATCAAGGTATGGGAGCAGTACTGATGCAGCACGGTCATGGAATTGCATATGCGTCAAGGCAGTTAAAGAAGCATGAACTCAATTATCCGGTTCATGATTTGGAATTAGGGGCAGTGGTGTTCGCCCTCAAAGTTTGGAGGCACTACCTATATGGAGTTCATTGCGAGATATTTTCGGATCATAAAAATTTAAAGTATGTTCATACTCAAAAGGAACTTGGTTTGAGACAATGGCGGTGGCTGGAGTTTCTGTGCGATTATCAGTTCACCCTAAACAACCACCCCGAAAAGGCGAACTAGGTGGCTGATGCATTGAGCAGAAAAGTACCGGAGTCGAGATAAGAGTCTCGGTTGATGTGCATAGAGTTAGCTCGGGTGCTCGAGGAGATAGAGATTACTTTGGTGTATAAGGTTCCTTCAAAAGAGTATACGGAGTACTTGGCAACCATGAGCATAGTTTGCGATATTCGGGACCAAATCCGGGCGGAGCAAGAAAGGGATGCAGCTCTGGCCCTAGCAATCAAGTCAATAGAAGATGGGACTACTGACGAGTATACATTAAAAGACGGCCTCGTTAATTTTCGCGGGTGGCTCTACATTCCCAGGGGCGGTAAAATCCGGGAGGATATCTTGAGAGAGGCACATTACTGTCAGTACTTTGTGCACCCAGGTATTACCAAGATGTACACCGGTTTGCGGAAGACCATGTGTTGGCCGGGGATGAAGAAAGATGTCAGATACTTTGTTACACATTGTGAGGCTTGTCAAAGGGTGAAGGCGGAATGCAATATCCCCGGTGGTTTGTTACAGTCGTTGCCCATCCCCGAGTGGAAGTTTGATGATATCTCCATGGACTTCGTTCACGGGTTACCTCACTCACGCTCGGGGAATGATTCGGTGTGGGTGATCATTGATTGACTGACAAAATTAGCCAGGTTCATCCCCATGAAGAAAGTGGCTCACGTGGATGTCTTGGTACGCCTCTTTGTTGAGCAGGTCGTATGGTACCATGGCGTGCCAAAGCCAATCGTTTCTGACCAGGATGGTCGGTTTACCTCCAAGGAGGGGAGGGCGGTACAAGCGTATTTTGGCTCACGCCTTACTTTTAGCACCGCGTTTCATCCTCAGACGGACGGGCAGTCTGAGAGGACCATCGGGACATTGGAGGACCTGTTGAGGTTGTGTGTGTTGGATAGAGGAGAGCCGTGCGAAAGGCTCATACCGCTGGTGGAATTCTCCTATAACAACAGCAATCAAGCTAGCATCGGCATGGCGCCCCATGAAGCCCTTTACGGAAGAAGGTGTAAAACCCCCTTGTCTTGGGTGCAACATGAAGACCCGAAGGTTTTGATAATTAAGTATATTGAGGATACAGATGCGGTGGTTAGACTAATACGGGATCTCATGTTGGAGGCTCAAAGTCGGCAGGCGAAATATTATAAGGCAAAGCACCAGATGGTCGAATTTCAAGTGGGTGATAAAGCGTTTCTAAAGACCCGGCCTATGCATGGAGTGTCACGGGTGCGAGGTGTGAAAAAGCTCAGCCCAAGGTACGTTGGGCCATACACTATATTGGAAAGGATTGGTCCTTTGGCCTATCGTTTGGAGTTACCGCCCGAGCTAGAGAATCATCACGACGTGTTCCATGTGTCGTCACTTCAAAAGGCGTTCTTGCGGCCCGTTCAATATATCCCCACCACTGATGGTGCAGTGGCGACTGATAGGTCTGTGCGACTAGAGCCAGTATGGATCGTAGACAACGAGACAAGAATTTTGCGCCGCAAAAGTATACATGGGAGCCGGTGTACTTGATGAAAAAATGCTACCCGGAGTTGTTTGCTCAAGGTAATTCTTAAAAGCATATTTTATTTTCTGTTATGCTTTTTCTCCCCATAGCCTTAGCCTGATTTCGGGGACAAAATCTTTTATTTTGTTTATAGGATTTGTAACATCCTTATTCGCACTAGGCCCCTCGTGCGCGTTTTTGAGTCAGGAGAGCTGACTTGGGCCTAGAGAAGTGCTGGCAGCAGGGCTACACTTGTAATTGGGAGGCGATATCAGTCCAGAATAAGACACGGGTAGAGACACGGGCGTGTCGCTACCTGTGTGGGAGAGGCCAGTTCTCGAGTCGATGAATCCAGTATGTCCATAGAAGGACACGAGTAGTGACACGGCCGTGTCACTACCCGTGTGCATGATGACACGGTAGGGATACGACGTGTCCCTACCCGTGGATATACAACCACTGTTCTCGTGAAGGATACGGGTAGAGACACGGGTGTGTCCCTACCCGTGTCTACCGAACCAACTCTCAGTTGATGGCTCGAGTTATCCCAGAGAATGACACGGGTAGTGAAACAGGCATGTCACTACCCATGTGAAGATGACACGGGTAGAGACATGGGCATATCCCTACCCGTGTGTGTCGAGTAGATCTCGACGAAGTGTGCCCCGAGGAGGAAACGGGTAGAGACACGGGTGTGTCCATACCCGTGTGTGTCAAATGAAACTCGACGAAGCATGTCCTGACAAGGACATGGACAGAGAACACGGCCGTGTCATGTGGATAAGAGTAAGGTCACGGGCATGTCCCTACCCTTGTTTGTGTATTGAACCGACATTGGAACCGTCGACGACGCTTCGCCCGAGCAGGACACGGGTAAGGGCACGGGCGTGTCCCTACCCATGTCACTTTTCACTTATAAGGGATGTCAAAACCCTTGACGTTTTCACTCCTCATTCCAACCCTTTTTCCTGAGAGAACGCTGTAGAGAGGGAGATGGTGCTGGAGCAAGTCCAAGAGGAGAAGAACCGCCGCCGCCGAGGAGAAGAAGATGCCGCCGCGAAGAGTTACAGGATCGTTGGCCGGAAATGGTGGAAATTCCAGAAATGAGGTGAGCTTCCTCCCCTCTCCCTTGGTGCTAGATCTGTAGTTATATATAGGTGAGATGTCGACTCAAAAGAGTCTAGACTTGCGAGATGATGATTTCCCTAGGTAAAGGCCGTTCTAGGGCTTGTTCTCTAAGGATAGTGGTGTCTTCAACCTCTCCAACCTTATATGTGAAGATGGGGGATGGTTCCGTGAAGAGAAATGGCCTTATGAGGGTGAATAAGGGAGGAGGATTTTCTGATGTGATTTGGGGAAGATTGGCTTGAGGAGGAAGTTGAACCGATGTCGTTCATTCTACCTCAAGATGCGTGCAGAAATCTGTGTTCTGCGCGCAATGATTTTCGTGGCCATTTTGAAGTATTATACGGCCAGATCTGGGCTTTTGACGAAACATGAAAGTTGTAGCCACTATCATTACCTTTCCAACGAGAGGTTACTCACCTTCATTGGATTTTTGTAGCTTCGGGAATCTCCGGTCGAATGTGTTGTGCGGATGGTTTTCTGTACCTAAATTCTGGGTTGGGTATAACATTGGATTTGAATTCGGTAGAGAAATAGCAACTAATTGATGTAGGGGCTGGAGAATTCCTTTATGTTTAAACATCATAATTTAACGAGCGATGAAATTGTTGAATGAACCCCACGTAAACAAATGGAAGAGTGAACTGTACTTGAACCAATATTTTGGGGTAGAAATTATGAACAAACGTTTTGATGTGTTGATGAGATTAGAATGATTTTGATGAACTGTAAATATGCGTATTTTTATGCACATTAATTTAGTCATTTTCATTTATTTTCGTCGTTTTTACTTATTTTTGTTCAATAAAATGTTCCTATTCTTGTAAATTTTCTCCTAACTTGTTTTATTTTGATTTTCAGAAAAATTCCAAAATCTGCCAAAAATTGGGAAGTACACGCCCGTGACACATGGGTCACGCCCGTGACCGAGCCGTGACTGTGCATTTCCCGTGAAATCGGAAAATTTCTGAAGAAAAGGCTTGACACGCCTGGCGACACGCCCGTGTCACCCGACACGGGGCGTGACCCAAGCCTGTGTCCTCTCCTCTCGACGAATTCCACTAGACGATCGTCGAGTGTCGACCCCGACTGTCACGCCCATAGTCACGCCCGTGACCTGGGGCGTGACCCAATTTCAACTCAACGATTTCGACTCGACACTTTCCGCTCGACATTCGTCGAGTGTCGACCCGACTGTCACGCCCATAGTCACGCCCGTGACATGGGGCGTGACCTTTCCAGCTGGCCCGACAAGATGCTGCCGAGGACATTTGACGCAACCCGCGCCCGGTTCTACCTCCCCGACACGCCCTAGGTCACGCCCGTGACCTGGGGCGTGACTGCTGCGAACTCAGCCCGAAGTCAACTTTGCTGTCCAATCGCCAGCCGCCTTCATGAATAGTACTGTCACGCCCCCATGTCACGCCCGTGACCGAGGGCGTTGTACTTAGAAATTTTTTCCTATAAATAGCCCAGTTCTGTAAGGTCCAAGGGTTCAGATTTTTGGGCCAATTTAGTGTATTTTTTGTGGGCTGCATCCGTGATTTTCAAGGCTATGTAAGGAGATTTCTCCCTTTTTTTATTTCATTTCTTGTTTTGTCTTAGCTTTAACCCTTGTAATAGCTTGTAATAGTTCCTAAAATTCAATAAAATGTTAGATTTTCTCTTCTTACTTAGCTTTGGAATGAAACTTGTGCCCACTTTCTTTCTTCTTTTTATTCTTAGTTTCATCTTTGTTCTTCACTTGTTCTTCATTTATGAAAAGTGTGTGTGTGTGTATGAGTGTAATTTGCTTACTTTACATGTTTTTTTTACTTGTTTTCATGCTTGGGAATGTTAGGTTTTCCCCTTTTTCTCCTTATCTTTTTCCTTTAACTAGTTTTTCATGCTTAGATTTTGATTTCATCCTTATGATTCTATAAAGGAGATTTTAAAAAGTGAATTTGTTCTTTTCTTTTTACTTAGTTTTTTTTAGGATTGTAAAACCTCTTTTGTTCTTTTCATCTTCTTTTTCACTTTTTTATCACTTTCATAACATCATAAGAATGAAAATGTTGGTATTTTTATTTTCCAAAAACTTTGATTTTTAATTTGTTTTGAAAAACTTTTGTCTTCTAAAATTTTAATTTTCTCTTTTTATTCATTTTTGGCAAAACCTAAGCATGAAAAAGTTAAAGTTTTAATTTTTTGAGCACCTTTGATTTTGACTTTATTTTGTAAAACTTTTTGCTCATATTATTTTTGTTTGTTCTTTTTATGTGTTTTGGGTAAGTTTTAGGAGTAGAAATCTTGTTATTTTCATTTTTAGGTAACTTTAATTTTTTTTGTTATTAGTGTGTGTGAGTGTATGAGCTTAAATTTCTTTTTGTTCTTCTTATATTTTTCATGAAGTGTGTGTGAGTGTAGGTGTATAATTTTTATGCTTTGATTTAAATTATGTAGAGTGTGTGAGTGTAGGTGTTAAATTTTCATGCTTTGTTTTAATGCTTTCTTTTAATGCTTTATTCAAATTATGTAGAGTGTGTGAGTGTAGGTGTATAATTTTATTGCTTTCTTGAATTTCATATGGAGTGTGTGTGTTTGGGTGCATTTATTTCCGCCTACTCGTTAAGAGTTAAATGGCGCATCGTTTTCATTTTCAGTCCTACTCGTTCGAGTAGGACTTGTAATTTTTCTTTCTTTATTTTTCCGCCTACTCACTTGAGTTAAATGGCCGGACTTTTTAGCCCTGTAATCGCATTTATTTTCTCCTACTCATTTGAGTAGGACTCGCTTTCATTTCAGTCCTACTCGTTTGAGTAGGACTTGCAATTTTCAGCCTTTATTTACCGCCCCCACTCGTTTGAGTGGGACTCGCAAATTTAAATTATGCAAATTTTCTTTTTATGTGTAACTTAGTTCCTTTTAATTTATAATTTGGAGTGTGCGTGAGTTCTCGTTTAGTTAACTTTTTAGCTTTCTAAATATTGTTATTTTTCTTTTGTCCCTTTCTTATAATCGTTTAGCATTTAATTTCGAACTCGCGCCTCACTAAATTATAAGCCGTCCCCATACCGATGTGTGGCTAATCGCTATTAGCCTCGGCATCGAAGAGCATTGGGACATTTAAAATGATTTATAATAATTAAAGCTCTTCATTTTCATTTTAATTTAAGCACTTAGGGTTTACCCCGGGTTTACGACGCGTAGGACCACATAATCGATGTGTGGGCCCTATTTCCGTAGTCCATATGCTAGCTAGCCGAGAGGCCGTGCATATGGACCGATCACCCCTGGGTAAATAGAGTTGCGTGCATACCCTTGAGAGAGGACTAGCGTAATTCTACCGGATTGGGTCCCCGACCCAATAGCGGGGTTCTTAGCGTAAAGCGGGCGTTAATAGGAATCCTTCGTCGGACTAACATTCGGTCGAATAGTCTTAACGTTTAGGTGAGCGATATCCCTATAGCTAGGTGAGCTCACATTTGTGGAACCTCCACGGCCAAGTTGTCTTATTATTAATTTGAAAACTAAGTCTTTTTATTATTAAAAATTATTTTAGTCTTAATCCGATTCGATGCCGAGCGTTAACCCTTCATCGAATATTTTCTAAACCGTTTTTTCGCTCCTTTGCTTTTTCGCCTTTTATTAAGTAAAAAAATCCACCTTATTTTCAGTAAAATAATAGTCCTCCCGGAGGAGTAAGAATAGTCAACGCGACCCCGAGAACAATACGACCTCGGTATTCCCCCGAATATCGAGTACTACTTGCGATAGGTGCACTTGCCTACCCGAGCGAGCCCGCGGCGATCGACTCACCGAACCAACCACAGTAAGAGTCTGTTCGCGGGCACATCAAGTTTTTGGCGCCGTTGCCGGGGACTCTCTTTTCGAGTTGCTATTTCGAATTCCGGAGTCTATTAATTTTACTTATTTTCTAAAAAACAAAAAAAAAAAAAAACTAAAAACTTTATTTTAAAAACAAAAAAAAAAGTTTATTTTTGTTTTATTTTTGTTTGGGTGTATGACCCGAGGACAACCCTCAGAGTCTGAAGATTTAGACTTCGACCCTGAGATCGAACGCTCTCTTGCGCGTATCCGATCTCATCGCCGAAATCCTTCTTTAGATCCCGAGGAATCTATCGGAGAACCCACTGTTGTAGTTATGGCCGCCCCTAACCTTCCCCCGGCGGCCGAGCGTACTATGTCTTATTACGCCCGGCCTAACCTGGATGATTCTGGGTCGAGTATTGTCCGCCCTGCGGTGGCCAATAATAATTTTGAAATAAAGTCAAGTGTCATTCAAATGGTCCAAAACGCCGTGCAGTTCGATGGACTATCGGATGAGGACCCGAATGTCCACTTGTCCAATTTCTTGGAGATATGCGACACCTTCAAGATCAATGGCGTCACTGATGACGCCATTCGTTTGCGCTTATTTCCTTTTTCCCTTAAGTCCAAGGCCAAGGCGTGGTTGAATGCCCTCCCGCGAGGATGTATCACCATGTGGGCTGAGTTGACGGAACGTTTCCTAACGAAGTACTTTCCGCCCGCCAAAACTGCAAAGTTGCGGGCGGACATTTCTTCGTTTGTGCAGAATGATCCCGAGTCTCTATACGAGACTTGGGAACGATTTAAGGAATTCCTCCGCCGTTGCCCGCACCACGCGGTGCCAACGTGGTTGCAAGTTCAAATTTTTTATAATGGGCTGAATTTTCAGACGCGTCAAATGATTGACGCGGCTGCCGGGGGAACGCTTAACAACAAAACCCCCGAGGCCGCCCAGGCTTTATTCGAAGAGATGGCTATGAACGCCTATCAATGGAACGTCCCGCGGGGACGGCCAAAGCCGGCGGCTGGTCTTTTTGAAGTGGATGCCACTGCTCTCTTGACCCTTCAAGTTGAAAGGTTAACAAAGCAGGTGGCGGAGATGTCTGCTGCCTCCTCCACTCCGCCTTGTTTTATTCCCCCTAACGTCTGCGTAGCTGAAGAGTTCGTGGACTTCATGGGAAATTCGGGTCGTCCTCCCTTCAACCCCAACAACAACCCTTATAGTAATAACTATAATCCGGGTTGGAGGAATCACCCCAACTTCTCGTGGAGCAACCCGAATAATGCTCAACGTCCACCTATTTCTTATGCGCCCGGATTTCTTCCCCCCCCCTCCTCTTCCGAAACCCTCCCCGATGGAGGAAAATTTTTCGAAGTATATTGCGTCCAACGAGTCAAATATCCGGAACATCACCGGATCGCTAAAAACACTCGAACAACAGGTTGGACAGCTGGCGAGGATGATGTCCGAGCGCGCGCTCGGGGCACTGCCGGGAAACACGGAGCCCAATCCGCGGGAAAACGCCAACGCTATAACCCTCCGTAGCGGAAAGGAGGTGGTCGATCCAAAACGGACCGACCCTCAGGTACATATTTCACCTCCGACCCCTCTTCCTCTTTCTTCGCTCACGCCACCTTTACCTATTATAAAAGACAAAATTATTTTAAACAAGGCTCTTCCGTATCCGCATAAGTTAGAAAACGAGCGTAAGGACGCGCAATATGAAAAATTTATTTTATTATTAAAACAAATTCACATTAATGTTCCTTTTTGCGAGGCTATCTCGCAAATGCCCAAATATGCGAAATTTTTAAAAAAACTACTTTCTAAAAAACGCAAATTAGAGGATATTTCGCATGTATCTCTCAACGCTGTCTGCTCGGCGGCCCTTACTAATAAATTGCCCACAAAACAAAACGACCCGGGACGGTTTTCCATCCCGTGCCTTTTTGGCGATATATTAGTAAAGTACGCCTTAGCTGATTTAGGGGCTAGCATTAATCTGATGCCGTTCTCGCTCTTTTCGCGTTTAGGTTTGGGCACTCCTAGTCCTACGAATATGCGCATCCAATTAGCGGATCGCTCGGTTAAGTTCCCTATCGGGGTAGTGGAGGACGTCCATGTCCGAGTCGACAAGTTTACCTTCCCGGTAGACTTCGTCATCTTAGATATCGTGGAGGACGCCGAGGTACCAATAATACTCGGTCGCCCTTTTCTCGCCACCTCCCGCGCACTAATAGATGTTAGTAATGGTAGCCTTCTCCTCCGAGTAGGCGATGACCAAGTTACTTTCTCTATTAATCCCTCGATGGACAATTTGTCATCGAGCGACGATTTCTGCTATTCTTTAGATACCTTTTTCGGAGATCGTTCTTCTCCCATTTTCGAGTCCGTATTTTTAAATGATGATATTTATGCACTCGAAAATTTTAACTGCGATGAGGATACGTCTATAGACTTGCCTTTCGAACCAATTGGTAAGAAAGACATAGGAATTAAAACCTCCCTAGAAGAACCGCCCATCCTAGACCTCAAACCCTTACCCGCCTCGCTCAAGTACGCTTTTTTGGGAAAAGGTGATACGCTCCCCGTTATCATTTCTTCGGACTTGAGTGATTCAGAGACTTCCGATTTATTGGAAGTTTTATTTAAACATCGCCACGCAATTGCGTGGCAAATCTCTGACCTAAAGGGGATTAGCCCCTCCTTTTGCACCCATAAGATTTTCCTAAACGATAATTGCCGCAAAACGATACAGCCGCAACGTCGTCTTAACCCAAACATGAAAGACGTCGTTAAAGCCGAAATCATTAAGTTGTTAGATGCGGGGATTATCTACCCTATTTCGGACAGTGCATGGGTTAGTCCCGTGCATGTCGTGCCCAAGAAGGGCGGTCTTACCGTAGTGGCGAATGAGCATAACGAGCTTGTCCCAACTCGTACTGTTACGGGTTGGCGAGTGTGCATCGACTATAGGAAACTTAACGACGCCACCCGCAAGGACCATTTCCCTCTGCCATTTCTAGACCAGATTTTAGAGCGTTTATCCGGTCATCCGTATTATTGTTTTCTTGATGGTTTATCGGGGTTTTTCCAAATCCCCATTTCCCCCGATGATCAAGAGAAAACAACTTTTACTTGCCCGTTCGGCACCTTCGCATATCGAAAGAATGCCATTTGGCCTCTGCAACGCGCCAGCTACATTCCAAAGATGTATGCTAGCGATCTTTGGCGAGCTAGTAGAAGACATTACGGAAGTCTTTATGGATGACTTCTCTGTTTTCAGACGCTCTTTTTCCGATTGCCTTAACAATTTAGATCGTGTCCTTCAACGGTGCGAGGACACAAGCCTTGTTTTAAATTGGGAAAAATGCAACTTTATGGTTCGAGGAGGTTTGGTCCTCGGCCATATGATTTCGTCTAAGGGGATAGAGGTGGATAAGGCCAAAATAGAAATTATAGAAAAACTTCCGCATCCAACAAACGTAAAATCTATTAGGAGTTTCTTAGGCCATGCGAGATTTTATCGACGCTTTATTCAAGATTTTTCAAAAATAACAAAGCCGCTAACTCACCTCTTGGAAAAGGAATCACGCTTCATCTTTAGTAGCGAATGCGAGTCCGCCTTTAATTTAATAAAACAAAAACTTATCTCTTCACCAATTTTAGTGGCCCCTAATTGGTCCCTTCCGTTCGAAATAATGTGCGACGCTAGTGATATTGCCTTAGGTGCCGTTCTTGGCCAACGCGTAGAAAAACATTTTCATCCTATTTATTACGCTAGCAAGACGCTCACTTCCGCACAAATAAATTACACGACAACGGAAAAGGAACTCTTAGCCGTCGTTTTCGCTTTCGATAAGTTTCGCTCGTATATAACGCTATCTAAAGTTATCGTTTTTACCGATCACTCCGCGCTTAAATATTTATTAGCTAAAAATGATGCGAAGCCCCGCCTTCTTCGTTGGATTCTCCTCCTACAAGAGTTTGATTTGGAGATCCGAGATAAGCGGGGAGCGGAAAATCTAGCGGCAGACCACCTCTCCCGTTTAGAAAATCCGGGTGCGGAAGCGCTCGTCGAATCTGAAATAAATGACAGATTCCCCGAGGAACGCCTTCTTGCCATTAATAAATCTTCGTCATCTTCGCCTTGGTTCGCAGATTTTGCAAATTTTTTAGTAGCGCGGGTCCTTCCAAAAGAATTTTCCGGTCACCAAAAGAAGAAATTCTTTTCTGACTTGAAAAATTTCTTTTGGGAGGACCCATTTCTTTTTCGTATCTGCGCGGACCAAGCGGTCCGAAGATGCATTGCGGGTGTGGAGTGCTCGCAAATTCTTAAGCACTGCCACGAGGGTCCAGCCGGTGGGCATTATCAAGCCAACCGGACCGCTCGGAAGGCGCTAGAGGCGGGCTACTTTTGGCCCACTCTCTTCAAAGACGCGCATAATTTTGTGCGCGCATGCGATAGCTGTCAGCGGTCGGGTAACATCTCTCGTCGTGACGAGATGCCCCAAAATATGTTTTTAGAATGCGAAGTCTTCGATTTGTGGGGCATAGATTTCGTTGGCCCCCTACCTCCGTCTTTCAAAAATATGTATATTTTAGTGGCGGTCGACTACGTATCGCGGTGGGCGGAAGCGCAAGCTCTCCCCACCAACGATGCGCGAGTCGTCGTTACATTTCTTAAAAAATTATTTTCTCGCTTCGGCACGCCTCGCGCAATTGTTAGTGATAGGGGAACGCATTTCTGTAACGCTCTTATGGCTAAGACGTTAGCTAAATACGGAGTCACGCACAAGCTTGCCACCCCCTACCACCAGCAAACAAGTGGCCAAGTCGAGGTAGTAAATCGAGAGATTAAGCGAATTTTAGAAAAAACCGTTTCGCTAAATAGGAAAGATTGGTCCGTTAAACTCGACGATGCGTTGTGGGCGTATCAGACGGCATACAAAACCGCTATTGGATGTACGCCGTTCCGGTTAGTCTACGGCAAAGCGTGTCATTTACCCGTAGAATTAGAACATCGCGCACTTTGGGCTTTAAAACTCTTAAACCTCGACTCCAACTTAGCCGCTCAGAATAGAAAACTGCAACTAAACGAGCTCGATGAATGGCGTGCGAACGCTTACGAGAGCAATAAATTCTATAAGGAGCGCTCTAAGTTATATCACGATCGAAAAATCAAGTCCCAAAAATTATTTTCTCCGGGCGATCTTGTCCTTCTTTACAATTCACGCCTTAGGCTTTTTCCAGGTAAATTAAAATCTAGATGGTCCGGTCCCTTCTTAGTTGAAGAAGTTTTTCCTTATGGAACCGTACTCGTCTCCCACCCGGACAAAGGCTCTTTTAAAGTAAACGGTCATCGGTTAAAGTCTTACATCGCGGGCGACCCAGTGATCGGTTTTAGCGAAACCATAACTTTCCTCCACATTATAAACCCGCCAAAATAGTCAAGCTACACGACTATAAACAAAGCGCTCCTGGGAGGCACCCCTCGCTTATCTTTTTCGCTCTTTCCTTATTATCTTTGTTATTTTTTTCTAATAAACGCAGGGTTTCTGATCGGCCTCCCCCTCCGCGTTTCAGGGAAGCTTCTACCCCCTTCCCTTTCTTTTCGTTGTACATATTGTCTTTCATTTCTGTTCCGCATACTTACGATACAACATTGGGGACAATGTTGGACTTAAGTATGGGGGTATTTTCGTGCTTTATTTTCTGCACTTCAATTTTTCTGCATCTCAAAAAAAAAAGAAAAATACAAAAAAATACATATAACAACAAAAAAAAAACAAAAAAACTAAAAAACATCTTAAAATGAAACAAAAAAAATTTTAAATGAAAAAAAAACAAAAAAAAAATTTTATGAAAAAACAAAAAAATTTTTTTTTTTTTTTTTTGTTTCTCTTTGTATATATTTTTTGTTTTTTCTCTGTCCTCCTTCCTCATTCTTGTACAAACATTTTTCTTTTTCTCCCTTATTTTTGTACATATTATGAAAATTCTCTTAAAAAATACAAAAAAAAAAGATAATAGTTCAAAAAATTTTCAAACAAAAAAATTGAGAAAAACAAAAATACAAAAAAAAAAGATAATAAATGAAAAACACAAAAAAAAATGTTTACAAAAAAACTATAAAAAAACAAAAAAATGTTTTGCAACAAATAAATTAAATATTCCATACTTAACTTTTCTGCTATCCAAAAATTCTGTTTTGAGTTTATTTATATGTGAATACTATTAATTCTCTGTTTACTACCCGTTTGTTAATTATCGATTGAAACATTTAAATAGCCGGGGTTAAGTTTTAAAGAATTCTTTATGCTTTGTTAAAACTAGCGGACTCGTTTTAGGCACTACTTCTAATTTTTCATTAATAGGAGCACGTATATTATGTTAGGAAATAACGACTATAGAATTCAATTATACTTACTTTTAGCTTTCTGAAAACATTGGAACGTACAAATTATTAAGGTCGCTCTCAAAAATTTTTAGGATTACAATCTAGTTTTCCTTTCTCCCCTCACTTTTCATGACCTACTTGGCATGAAAAATTTTATCCTTAAAAGATCTTATGTCAATGGGAACAAGATTTCGTTCCGTAAACATAGGCACCCAATAATTTAAAAGATTATATAGGGAGTAAGAGGATAAAATTCATTACTCCTGCAAATATACATTGGGTTAATTTTTATTATTATGAAGTTGAAAAAAAAAATCATATTAGGAAAATAAGATTTCGTTTTCCTAATAATCCAAAAGAAAAAAAAATGGAGGTTCGAGAAAAAAACTTACCTCACCTCAAATATCAAAACCCTCTTCATAAACCACACTACCCCCTTAGCCAATTACACGATTCTAGAATTAATTCAAAAATCTTTTTGAGAGCATAATTAGTAAATTGTATTATTTCCGGTAGCACTCGTATAAGCTAGAATTCTTATAATTCCAAACTATTTTCGTTAACCTAACCATTACAAATGTTGCCTTCTATTTGATTACATCAAGAAGTCTTTTGGCCAAAACTTTTGCGCTATTTAAATCATCTACATAATTTTAGGACTTAACTCTTACACCCCGTATATTTATTTCGATCTCTCTTATAATTAATTAAGCGATAGCCAAAACTTAGAGTTTTTTTTATTCCTTATAGATTCACCTCAAACTTTTGCTCTGGAATAGCAAAAGCCTAAGTATGGGGGTATTTGATGAACTGTAAATATGCGTATTTTTATGCACATTAATTTAGTCATTTTCATTTATTTTCGTCGTTTTTACTTATTTTTGTTCAATAAAATGTTCCTATTCTTGTAAATTTTCTCCTAACTTGTTTTATTTTGATTTTCAGAAAAATTCCAAAATCTGCCAAAAATTGGGAAGTACACGCCCGTGACACATGGGTCACGCCCGTGACCGAGCCGTGACTGTGCATTTCCCGTGAAATCGGAAAATTTCTGAAGAAAAGGCTTGACACGCCTGGCGACACGCCCGTGTCACCCGACACGGGGCGTGACCCAAGCCCGTGTCCTCTCCTCTCGACGAATTCCACTCGACGATCGTCGAGTGTCGACCCCGACTGTCACGCCTATAGTCACGCCCGTGACCTGGGGCGTGACCCAATTTCAGCTCAACGATTTCGACTCGACACTTTCCGCTCGACATTCGTCGAGTGTCGACCCGACTGTCACGCCCATAGTCACGCCCGTGACATGGGGCGTGACCTTTCCAGCTGGCCCGACAAGATGCTGCCGAGGACATTTGACGCAACCCGCGCCCGGTTCTACCTCCCCGACACGCCCTAGGTCACGCCCGTGACCTGGGGCGTGACTGCTGCGAACTCAGCCCGAAGTCAACTTTGCTGTCCAATCGCCAGCCGCCTTCATGAATAGTACTGTCACGCCCCCATGTCACGCCCGTGACCGAGGGCGTGTACTTAGAAATTTTTTCCTATAAATAGCCCAGTTCTGTAAGGTCCAAGGGTTCAGATTTTTGGGCCAATTTAGTGTATTTTTGTGGGCTGCATCCGTGATTTTCAAGGCTATGTAAGGAGATTTCTCCCTTTTTTATTTCATTTCTTGTTTTGTCTTAGCTTTAACCCTTGTAATAGCTTGTAATAGTTCCTAAAATTCAATAAAATGTTAGATTTTCTCTTCTTACTTAGCTTTGGAATGAAACTTGTGCCCACTTTCTTTCTTCTTTTTATTCTTAGTTTCATCTTTGTTCTTCACTTGTTCTTCATTTATGAAAAGTGTGTGTGTGTGTATGAGTGTAATTTGCTTACTTTACATGTTTTTTTTACTTGTTTTCATGCTTGGGAATGTTAGGTTTTCCCCTTTTTCTCCTTATCTTTTTCCTTTAACTAGTTTTTCATGCTTAGATTTTGATTTCATCCTTATGATTCTATAAAGGAGATTTTAAAAAGTGAATTTGTTCTTTTCTTTTTACTTAGTTTTTTTTAGGATTGTAAAACCTCTTTTGTTCTTTTCATCTTCTTTTTCACTTTTTTATCACTTTCATAACATCATAAGAATGAAAATGTTGGTATTTTTATTTTCCAAAAACTTTGATTTTTAATTTGTTTTGAAAAACTTTTGTCTTCTAAAATTTTAATTTTCTCTTTTTATTCATTTTTGGCAAAACCTAAGCATGAAAAAGTTAAAGTTTTAATTTTTTGAGCACCTTTGATTTTGACTTTATTTTGTAAAACTTTTTGCTCATATTATTTTTGTTTGTTCTTTTTATGTGTTTTGGGTAAGTTTTAGGAGTAGAAATCTTGTTATTTTCATTTTTAGGTAACTTTAATTTTTTTTTTGTTATTAGTGTGTGTGAGTGTATGAGCTTAAATTTCTTTTTGTTCTTCTTATATTTTCATGAAGTGTGTGTGAGTGTAGGTGTATAATTTTTATGCTTTGATTTAAATTATGTAGAGTGTGTGAGTGTAGGTGTTAAATTTTCATGCTTTGTTTTAATGCTTTCTTTTAATGCTTTATTCAAATTATGTAGAGTGTGTGAGTGTAGGTGTATAATTTTATTGCTTTCTTGAATTTCATATGGAGTGTGTGTGTTTGGGTGCATTTATTTCCGCCTACTCGTTAAGAGTTAAATGGCGCATCGTTTTCATTTTCAGTCCTACTCGTTCGAGTAGGACTTGTAATTTTTCTTTCTTTATTTTTCCGCCTACTCACTTGAGTTAAATGGCCGGACTTTTTAGTCCTGTAATCGCATTTATTTTCTCCTACTCATTTGAGTAGGACTCGCTTTCATTTCAGTCCTACTCGTTTGAGTAGGACTTGCAATTTTCAGCCTTTATTTACCGCCCCCACTCGTTTGAGTGGGACTCGCAAATTTAAATTATGCAAATTTTCTTTTTATGTGTAACTTAGTTCCTTTCTAATTTATAATTTGGAGTGTGCGTGATTTCTCGTTTAGTTAACTTTTTAGCTTTCTAAATATTGTTATTTTTCTTTTGTCCCTTTCTTATAATCGTTTAGCATTTAATTTCGAACTCGCGCCTCACTAAATTATAAGCCGTCCCCATACCGATGTGTGGCTAATCGCTATTAGCCTCGGCATCGAAGAGCATTGGGACATTTAAAATGATTTATAATAATTAAAGCTCTTCATTTTCATTTTAATTTAAGCACTTAGGGTTTACCCCGGGTTTACGACGCGTAGGACCACATAATCGATGTGTGGGCCCTATTTCCGTAGTCCATATGCTAGCTAGCCGAGAGGCCGTGCATATGGACCGATCACCCCTGGGTAAATAGAGTTGCGTGCATACCCTCGAGAGAGGACTAGCGTAATTCTACCGGATTGGGTCCCCCACCCAATAGCGGGGTTCTTAGCGTAAAGCGGGCGTTAAGAGGAATCCTTCGTCGGACTAACGTTCGGTCGAATAGTCTTAACGTTTAGGTGAGCGATATCCCTATAGCTAGGTGAGCTCACATTTGTGGAACCTCCACGGCCAAGTTGTCTTATTATTAATTTGAAAACTAAGTCTTTTTATTATTAAAAATTATTTTAGTCTTAATCCGATTCGATGCCGAGCGTTAACCCTTCATCGAATATTTTCTAAACCGTTTTTTCGCTCCTTTGCTTTTTCGCCTTTTATTAAGTAAAAAAATCCACCTTATTTTCAGTAAAATAATAGTCCTCCCGGAGGAGTAAGAATAGTCAACGCGACCCCGAGAACAATACGACCTCGGTATTCCCCCGAATATCGAGTACTACTTGCGATAGGTGCACTTGCCTACCTGAGCGAGCCCGCGGCGATCGACTCACCGAACCAACCACAGTAAGAGTCTGTTCGCGGGCACATCAGATTTCATTATGGGTAACATTGAGTACGTAATGATAGAGGTTATATGTCGATTAATGATAACATTGATTTGAATTTGTATACTCGATCGGTGGTGATGTTTTGAGCAAACGATCGTTACTATTTAGATTGTTGATTCATGTGCACACAAATGATTGAACTTGGTTAAAGCATGCTAATCGGTTATGTTAGAGTTATGTGAATGTAGATTGTAGATAGTCTTAATGACCGCAATGGTTTGGTTAATGTTGAGAAGCAAAATTATTAGATGGTTGGGCTTGGTCCTCGGTGCTCATTTCCCGGGGCTCCTTCCGTGCCGAGTGGACGGTTAGGCTTGGTCCTCGCGCTTTCTCCGAGGCTCCTTTTGTGCCACGGTGATATGGATTTGCATGCCGTGTGAGTCGACACGCGGTGTCGTAATCCTGGTTTAAGGATAGTGTGGCACGTCTACGGGCTCGCCAGTCGTCACACCGATGGGAGTTGGCAGTTAGACCTTGGGGGGTTGGGCTTGGTCCTCGGTGTTCATGTCCCTGCGCTCCTTCCATGCCAAGTGAACGGTTAGGATTGGTCCTCGTGCTTTCTACCGAGGCTCCTTTAGGGTCACACAAGGCCAGATCGGTGCTTGGTTCTCGGTGCACATCTACTCGAGACTCCCACGGTCTATAGTACGCATGGGCTTCACTGTTGTGTTCTTAGCGTTGAGGCGTACGGAGGCCTAAGTGAAGCAGTGTGGATGCCCTCTTAGTAGTATAGAAGTCCGCTCTACTATCACCGCCTGGCCACGCTGGTTGATGCATGAGAGGTTAGCTACCTGCTCGAATAGTGGGAACTACAAGTCTATGTCGACATTGCGGTTGCATGTACGTGATCATGGGTGAGTCATTGCATTGCATACATATCATTACATTACATTGCACAAACAAGATCCTCATCGTATAAGTTTGTATGGGCACTCCTATACGAAGAGTTACTTTATGTTAAATCGATCCTTAACTTATAAGATTGTATGAGCATCCTTATAAGTTAAGTTACTTTCCTGTTGTTGATACTTATACTTGATGGATGATTATAGCTCTTGTAGATTTGCTAGATTAAAATGTTGTTAATCATATTGTACTTATTCCACCTGCTTGTATCTGATTATATTACTTGTTATATTTTGTACCCTTATTCCTTTCTCCGCCCGGTGCCGAGGAGTCGCCGGGGGAGTGGATGTGATAGCCACTTTGTCTTTTTGACTAACAATTGCTACGTCTTCCTTTTTAGGTCACCCCGCTGATAGAGGAGCCGCAGACTTTGCAGCAGGACAGCCAGGCCAGGACGATAGGTACTGAAGGGACGGTGACGTCGCTAATGTCGGTTACCGATGTGAGTTTTGTTGAGCGATTTGATGTAGCCCTTTTGGGCATATGTTAGCTTTACTCTGATACTTTGTAGAAGCTTGTTGTACCTTCTCTATTTTGATGTACTTGGTCTATTATGCTTTGTGTGGATTTGACTTCTACTTTATATTTTGGTTGGGTTGGCATATATTGATATTGGTTGTAGCCATCAGAATAGGCGTCTTGTGGTACAGGTTAGCTCGTGTGCTAATGCTACCGCAAGGCGACTGTTCTGGGCATAAGACCCCCTTCGTGCCGTGTTTTGGGATCCGGGAGGGGGTCATACACGTTTAACCACAGAGTGTTCTCCGGCGTGCAAATGAAACATGACCAATCCAGACCAACCTATCCAGATGGGAATCACACAGCATGCCTATTACGTACTACACATTTCCAGATCTATATGCAAGACTATTGGGGATTCCAAGAATTAACCCAAGGGAAATCCCTCCGCAGTCCACCCTCCGGTGTGGGGTAAATCCATGCACATGCCAAGAAGAAGGACTTCACATGTCTAAGAAGGAAGATCGTTACCCTTGATGACCTCATTGGAGCCATGGAAATCAAAACGGTTAGAAACCACCGCAGCGGCCTTGCCTCCACAAATCTGGCCTCAGATCTCGATTCGGAACTCTGAATCTCCACTGGTGGCTGGATCCGTTTCTCCGCCTCCTCATTGCTCTCCATTCTCTCTACTCTTTTAGAAAGAGGATAGCCCAAGCTAAATGAGAATTCTCTTGTCAATTCTTGGTTTTCACTCAGCAGGGAGAAGCGTGGACCATCGGATCCCAGATAAAGAAAATGGACGACCACAAATCGCCCTCAAAACTCTATTGTTGGGCTGACACGGCCTGTGACATGCCCATGTCACAGGCCGTGCACCTTAATCAACACACAACCTACTTAACCCGAACAAGACACCGTCATGTGACACGCCCGTGTCACAGGCTGTTTTCCTTGACACGGCTTAGGACACACCCGTGCCCGCCCGGGTTCACCAGGCCTCATTACCTTGGCCAAATCTAGAGGACACGACCATGTGTCACGCCTGTGTCACAGGTCGTGTGCCCAACTCGAATACCTCTCGAGAATCATCGAGTGCATTTACTCGAGTGGTGTTCGTCGAACCAAAGGAGGACATGACCTCGGACACGCCAATGTCGCAGGCCGTGTTCCCTCTCGAGAACTCATCGAGTGCATTTCGTCGAGCACTCGACAGGATGCTCAACCATATAGAGCAGGACACGGCTTGGGACACGCTCGTATCCTAGGCTGTGTTGCCCAGCATTAACTCAATTTTGGGCTTTAGGGTGTTAGAACCCTCCCCTCCTTACAAGGAATTTTATCCTGAAATTTGCACACAACAAGAAACCCAGCAGGCAAAATGTTATAACTTCAAAATGTATGTTACAACAAGTGATGCACTATACAACAGTTTTAAACAAACAGCTCGGTAAATTCAGCTCGCATGGTCTGCTCTCACTCCCATGTTAGCTCCTCACAGCCACAGTTGTCCCACCAGACTTTGACCATCCTGATTGTCTTGTTCCACAACTGTTTATCGGCTTTATACTCGATCTGAATGGGCCTAACCTTCGATGTTAGTCCATACTCAACCGACGCACGATCGTTCTCAATCACTTGAGTTGGATCTTTGACGGCTTTCCGAAGCACTAATATGTGGAACACATCATGCAATCCACTGAGTTCCGCCGAAAGAGCTAGCCGATAGGCAGCATCCCCAACTCGCTCCACAACTTCAAACGGACCAAAATATCTCGGACTTAACTTTTTCAGACGTCGAATCCTAGACACGGCTTTGAAGGGTTTAATCATTAAATATAACCAATTGCCCTCCGCAAACTCCATGCTTCGGTGTTTGGAATTGTAGTACTTTGTTTGACGATCCTGGGCTATCAGTAGCCTCTCCCGAATATAGCGTATCGTCGAGTTAGTTTCATCGACTTCTTTATGCTTATATAGTTTGCAATCGCCTGCTTCTGCCCAAGCTAACGGTATACGACACTTACGACCATACAAAGCTTCAAACGGTGTCATACCGATGCTCGCTTGGTAGTTATTGTTATAGGCAAACTCCACCATATTGAGATGATCTTCCCATCTCTTACCAAAATCAAGTGCGCATATTCGAAGCATATCTTCCATTGTTCTGTTGGTCCTCTCAGTCTGGCCATATGTTTGGGGATGAAAGGCCGTACTGAATGTTAACTTCGTACCCAACAGTTGATGGATTAGCCTCCAATCGTTCAATGTGAATCGCCCATCACGGTCACTCACGATTTTACGGGGAACACCGTGCAGCCGTACAATCTGCTCAACATAGAGTTTCGCCAAGACTTCCACTGAATCGTCCCGCTTGTTCGGAAAAAAGTGAGCCACTTTCGTCAACAAGTCTACAATCACCCAGATTGAATCATTCCCACATTGAGATCTCGGCAACCCCTGCACGAAATCCATTGAAATATCATCAAACTTCCATTTTGGAATCGATAATGACTTCAAGAAACCTCTGGGCTTCTGACATTCTGCTTTCACCAAGGCACAAGTTTGACATTTAGCCACATAATGAGTTACATCTTTCTTTAGTCCTGACCACCAGAACAACTTTTTCATGTCCTTGAACATCTTTGTGCTCCCGGGGTGAATTGAGTATTTTGTAAAGTGAGCTTTATACATCAATTCTTCTCTCAACATACCCATACTCGGGACACACAAATGACCTGCTTTCCGCAAAAGGCCGTCATCCCAGGAGAATTGTCCATCTAGCCCATCCTTTGCATAGCGTTGGAGACTTTCATCCAGCTCCGTTGCTCGTCGAACCCTGTCCGCAAGGTCATATTGTACCTCTGTCCAGTTTAAGCATGCATCGTCTGTGGAATTCTCGTCAACAAAAGAAATCTCTAATGCTTCCAACTCCTGGATCAGATGCTCATCATGCATCTGCAACCAATTTGACCTTGAGGAAGTCCTCGGACTCAAGGCATCAGCCACCACGTTTCCCTTCCCGGGAGTATAATGAATATCAAAGGTGTAGTCCCCAGGAAACTGCATCCACCTTCGTTGTCTCACATTAAGATCCTTCTGATTCAACAAGTACTTTAGGCTTTTATGGTCCGTAAAGATATCCACTTTTATGCCATATAGATAATGTCCCCACAACTTAAGCGCAAAGATGACCACCGCCAACTCTAAGTCATTGACGGGATAATTTCGCTCATGTACTTTCAACTGGCGTGAGCCATAAGCAATCGCCTTTCTAAACTGCAGAAGAATGCAGCCTAAGCCGCTTCCAAATGCATCACTATAGATCTCATAGCCGTCTGTACCACATGGCGATGTCAACACTGGCGCCGTGGTCAAATGACTTTTTAGCTCTTCAAAAGCTCATGCGCACTCTGGCGTCCAAACAAACTTCTGATCCTTCCTCGTCAATATGGTCAGAGGCAAAGAGATCCGCGAGAAGTTTTCTACAAAACGTCTGTAGTAGCCTACCAGTCCAAGGAAACTCCTGACATCGGCCACCAAAGACAACACCGGCCACTCTTGTATGGCTTTTATCTTTGACGAATCCACTACTATGCCCTTTCCACTTACCAAATGGCCAAGAAAAGCCACCGAAGACAGCCAAAACTCACACTTTGAGAACTTGGCATAGAACTTATTCCTCTGCAAGGTATGCAACACCAACTGCAAATGGTTTGCATGATCAGCTTTCGATTGAGAGTACACCAAGATATCATCAATGAATACAATCACAAACAGGTCCAAGTACTCTCGAAACGTTCAGTGCATTAGGTTCATGAACACCGATGGCGCATTACATAACCCAAGCAGCATTACAGTGAACTCATAATGACCATATGGTGTTGCAAATGCTGTCTTGGGAAAGTCACCTTCCCGAATCCTCAATTGGTAATATCCAGATTTCAAATCCAATTTGGAATGGATGGCTGATCCCACTAGCTGATCGAATAATTCATCTATCCGTGGAATCAGATACTTGATCTTCTCTATCAGCTTATTCAATTCACGATAGTCAATACATAACAGAAAACCATCGTCCTTATTTTTCATAAAAAGAACAGGTGCGCTCTAAGGTGACATACTTGGGCGTATATATCCCTGCTCTAGCAAATCTTACAATTGGACTTCTAGTTCAGCCATTTCCTTTGGCGCTACGTGATATGGCAAGCGGGCCACGTGTTTCTCACTTGGCACAAACTCAATAGTGAAGTCTATCTCCCACTGGGGTGGTAGCCCAGGAAGATCCTTAGGAAACACATCAGTAAACTCCAATACAATCAGAACATCACTCATATTGGCCTTTGGCTCAACAGCCTGAATCAGCATGAAGAATAACTCTGTGCCCTTCCGAACAGTATTGATGACTTAGAGTACAGACATCAGGGTCCCGCTCATTCCTCATATACCTGCTAACTTAGTCTCAAGCTCGGTATTCTGGCCCAGTGTGATCTCGTTTGACTTGCAATCTATACAGACGATCCCACACACACAAAGTATGCAATAAGAAAAGCCATCAATAACTTAAACCGAACCTGTGACGACGTCACTTTGATTTATGGCCTCCTACGGGCCAAGATTATAGACTCGGGGCTGCGCTTGGGATGCAGAGGACTCCACCACTATATTTCCCTTCTCAGTATAGGACGCTTCCGTCGTCTTTTCACCCTTTGTTGGACCATCCCGACAGTCACGGGCTATATGCCCCACTTCGCCACATGTAAAGCAGGTACGAGTCTCTGGCCTCGAAGTGCCCCCCCCCCCCAGAACTGTTGAAGGAGCTTGCCCAGGAGGCTTGGACCTCTTGCCCCATTTCTTTTGATAGTACGATTTTCTAGGATGGGGTGCTTTGAACTCTGGCTTTGTCACCGCCAAGGCCCTTTTTCCTTACACCCGCTTCATATCTTTCTCCAGTGCACACGCAGTATCGACCAATTCCTGATACCCTTGGTTTACTGAACTTGAGAGCAGAATCGTAACTCATCCCATAATCCTTTGTAAAACCTATTGGTTTTTCATTGCAAATCGGCGAAGATATAGCCAGCATAACATCCCAATCTTGTGAACTCATGCAGGTAAGTATCAACACTACTTTCTCCTTGCGTTAGACGTTGGAACTCATTTTCCATGGCAATGCGTTGTGTCACTGGTAGGTGCATTGCCAGGAATATTCGCGAGAACTCCTCAATCGAGACTCGTGTTAACTGCCTGCCCGCTAAGTGGTGTAACTCTATCTCGTCCCACCATAGCCAAGCCTCTCCTTCCAATAAGAAGTTGTCCAAGGTGACCTTCTGATCTTCCTCCGTCCTGATCGCCGTCAATATATGCTTGACGAGCGATAACCAATCCTCCACCTGCGTTGGGGATCCCACACCCGTAAACGTAGGAGTGTTGGGTCTGGCGTTCCTTCACTTGACCCGTGGCGCACTACTACTTATTTAAAAAATTAAGTAGCACCCTTTCCAACAGTTCGGGCTTTTGGAATAGTTGGTTATGCGCTTTATCCTTCAATTGGTATCAAATCAAGTCACGGGTTCAAGACCGGCGGGGCCACTATTAAATCCTGATTTTTCCCTTCTACCTGTGTGGGTCTGGCTGGTCAGGCAACCGTGGACATGTGGTAACCCCACCTCTGAGCCGTGCAACCGTGGACATGTGGTAACTCCACCTCTGAGCCATGTGGGCCATGTGGTAACCCTACCTCTGAGCCATGTGGGCCATGTGGTAACTCTACCTCTGAGCCGACGGGTTGTGCTGGACACCGGGGGGGATTGTTAGGTCCTGCGTTCCTTCACTTCACCTGTGGCGCTCTACTACTTATTTAAAAAATTAAGTAGAACCCTTTACAATAGTCCGAGCTATTGGAATAGTTGGTTATGCGCTTGATCCTTCAAGGAGGATTGAAGCTCATGAACTGCTTCAACTGTCGTTCAGCTACTCGCCCATCAACAGCCGCAACTGGTTCTGGCCTTGCCCCAACCTATTCTAACACCACTGCCGGCTGCGCTTGCCCACCATACTGTGCATGAAACATTGTAAATAGTGCCTCAGAAACTAAGCGGACGGTTTCCGCAGAAGGGGGAGGTGTAATCACCTCAGCTGGTGTCGTACTCTCATTAGAATGATGGGGCTCAGACTGCCCAGCACCACTCCGAGTCACCTAAAGGTGAACAAGACACACATTAGCGACCTCGCACAAGCAATAACAATAATTTAGGAACGCGCAGGTTCCTCAAACAAGAGTATTTGCATTCCTAAGTGGACATTCAAGAGTTCATTATTGTTAATGAGGTGCGCACTTACACGTGCTCGCAACCCCACAAAAGAATTTGACTATGAATTTGAAAGAGGAAGACCGAGATAGGCTGATACCAAAATGTAACGACTCCATCCGTTCATATTGCATATAATAGAAGGTCTGGCCGGGGCCCCACACCATATTCCACAAAACAGGTGGCGAGGTTACAGGTTAATACCAAAACACAATCGCATCCTAACTCAGAGCATGCTAGTGGAAGACTTTAACAATAATATTGAACTTTAACCATGAATGTCCACTATATATATATATATATATATATATATATATATATATATATATATATATATATATATATATATATATATATATATATATATATGTATATATATATATATATATATATATATATATATATATATATATATATATATACAACCACATTTATATATAAACTCTCGAAGGAACGTACAACAAATACAATGTCGTTTGGCCTTATGGCCTTACAGTTACTCTTTACAAGTGTGGATTCCAAACATCGGCCCGCAGGCCGGCCAAACATGAACAAAACACAACATTCTTTGTTTAGCCTTCAAGGGGTAGCAGCAACAGCAGCAGCAGGGACTTCAGCCCTTATATGTCCCGCTCGGCCTGCACAAGGATAGCCCACCAACCGGTGGAAAACAAGGCAACAGTCAGCATTTAGCTGACCAATTTATAACGACCCTACCCCTTTCCCGGGGCAGTAGTATTCCTTCTCTACATGAATAGCAATTCATAGGTAAATATATCACATATTGTGCTCTCACGCATAACAACACATAACAACCGTCAGCCACGCGGCAAACATTCCGTGCACTCAGGGAACATTCTTGGTGTACCAGCAAAACAGGGTCCCACCACCGTTCCAAGTCCGAAACCCGATGGTAAAATTGAGCATTTAGTCTTAACGGCGTGTAGGACTAAGACTCTCATTATGCACTCCAACTAACCGCACTTTCCGGTCTCCAAGTCGGACGGACATATCGCTGGTACGGATCAGCCACCCCCCGTTGCTCAAGTCGCCTTGCCATCACGAATACCAATGTACTGGAGGCTAAATATAAGGCGTGGGTCGGTTTCACCTTTCCTGTTCGGCATGAAGCCTTTTTAGGAGCTCACAGCTCACAATAGCCATACTGTCCACCAAGAACTAGCTTCACAATAGCCAAAATGTCCACCAAGGACTGGCTTAACAATATCCATAATGTCCACCAAGGACTGGATTCACAATAGCCACAATGTCCACCATGGACTGGCTTCACAATCAACAAGGGGAGTTCATGCTAGCGTCCTTCACGATCGCTTAGCGGGTTAAACAGAAACTCTCTTTCTACACCCAACTCCGCCCAAACCATGCAGCATCTTGCAGTGCCAGAAAACTGATCTTTCCATAGCACACAACACAAGCATCACAAGGGTATTTTCCTAGACTACCACTCCAGTAATTCCTGCTACTTCCCTTCACAGGTCCAACCCATCGACTCCACAAACTACACATTTAACTACAGAGTCTTCTCCGGTGTGCAAATGAAACATCACCAATCAATACCAACCTGTCCAGATGGTCTTCACATAACATGTCTATTCTGTACTACACATTCTTGGATCTATATGTAAGACTATTGGGGATTCCAAGAATCAATCCAAGGGAAATCCCTCCGCAGTCCACCCTCTAGTGGGACGGGGGAATCCAAGCACATGCCAAAAAGAAGGACTTCACAAGTCCAAGAAGGAAGATCGTTACCCTTGAGGACCTCTTTGGAGCCATGGAAATCTAGCAAGTTGGAAAGCACCGTAGCGGCCTTGTCTCCACAAATCTGGCCTCAGATCTCGATTAGGAACTCTGAAGCTCCATCGGCGGCCTGATCCCTTTCTCCTCCTCCTGCTTGCTCTCCCTTCTCTCTACTCTTTTAGAAAGAGGATAGCCCAAGCTAAATGAGAATTCTCTTCTCAATTCTTGGTTTTCACTCAGCAGGGAGAAGCTTGGACCATCGGATACCCATTGAAGAAAATGGACGACCACAAATCGCCCTCATAACTCTATTGTTTGGCTGACACGGTCTATGACACACCCGTGTCACAGGCCGTGTACCTTAAGCGGCACACAACGGACTTAACCCAAACAGGACAAGGTCATGTGATACGCCCGTGTCACAGACCGTATGCCCTGACACGGTTTAGGATACGCCCGTGTTCACTAGGCCTCATTGCCTTGGACAAATCCAGAGATGGACATGGCCATGTGACACGCCTGTGTCACAGGTCGTGTGCCCAACTCGACTACCTCTCGAGAATCGTCGAGTGCATTTACTCTAGTGGTGTTCATCGAACCAGAGGAGGACACAGCCTCGGACATGCCCGTGTCGCATTGGGTTGAAGGGCTCCATTTGACTACTCGCTTGGTAGATATTATTATAAGCAAATTCCACATGAACAGGTGATCATCCCACCGCTTTCCGAAATCCAAGACGCACATGCGAAGCATGTCCTCCATCGTCCTATTGACCCTCTCGGTCTGACCTTCCGTCTACGGATGAAAGGTCATGCTGCAACTCAGCTTGGTTCCCAACATTTGTTGCACCAACTTCCAGCCATTGGATGTGAAGCGCCCATCTCGGTCACTCACGATGCTACGGGGCACACCGTGCAGTCAAACAATGCTATCTACATAGGGTTTTGCAAGCTTATCCACCTAATAGTCCTTCCTATTCGGAATGAAGTGCAACTCTTTCGTCAAATGATCTACGACCATCCAGATGGCGTCGTTTCCCTTCTGCGACCTTGGCAACCTACGCACGAAATCCATTGAAATATTATCGAACTTCCACTCCGGTATAGATAAGGACTTCAAGAAACCTCCAGGCTTTTGGCACTCCGCCTTCACCAAAGCGCACATTTGACACTTCGCCACATAAAGTGCCACGTCCTTCTTAAGTCCTGGCTACTAGAATAAATTTTTCATATCACAATACAATTTCGTGCTCCCTGGGTGAATCGAGTACTTGGTATGATGAGCCTCGTACATCAATTCCTCCGGCAGTTTACCCATGTTTGGGATGCACAGACGACTGTCATTCTACAATAGTCCATCCTTAACAATAAATTGGGAATTTGACCCATCCAAAGCCTCATCCATGATCTGCTTCATGATGTCATCCCCAACTAGAGCATGCTGAATCCTATTAGCAAGGTCATACTGCACCTCTGTCCAGTTCAATTGTGCTTCAGCACTCTTCTACTAGTCAGCACAAGAGATCTCTAATTCCTCCAAATCCCGAATCAAATGCTCGTCATGAATCGACAACCAGTTGGCATGTGCGGGATCCCTGCGACTCAACGCATCCGCAATCGCGTTGCCTTTCCCAGGCACATAATGTATCTTTGAAGGTGTAGTCACCCAGGAACTCCATCCACCTCCCCTGCCGCATGTTTAGGTCCTTTTGATCCAACAAGTACTTCAGGCTCTTGTGATCGGTATAGATATTGACCTTCACACCGTACAGGTAATGCCTCCTCAGATTCAGGGAAAATATCACGGCCGCTAACTCCAAGTCATGGACCAGATAATTCCTCTCGTGTACCTTTAGCTGACGCGAGCCATAAGCTATTACACTCCCATGCTGTAGTAGAACACAATCTAAGCCACTGCCCGAAGTATCACTGTAAATCTCAAACCCTTCGGCCCCACTTAGCAAACATAGAATAGGCGTCGTGGTCAACCGACTTTTTAGTTCTTCAAAAGCTTGCGCGCACTCCAGCGACCACACAAACTTTTGATCTTTCCTCGTCAAATTCATGAGGGGTAACGCTATCCGCAAGAATTTCTCTACGAAGCGCCTGTTGTAGCCCGCAAGTCCAAGGAAACTCCGGACTTCTGCCACTGAAGATAACACGGGCCACTCTCGTATCACAACTATCTTCATCGGATCTACCGCAATCCCTACTCCACTAAGTATATGACCAATAAATGCTACCGAGGATAACCAGAATTTGCATTTGGTGAATTTGGCATAAAGTTGATTCCTTCTCAATATCTCCAGCACCATATGATGATGGTTGAAATGATCCTCCTTGCACTGCGAGTACACCAATATATCATCGATAAAGACTTTCATGAAGTGGTCCAGGTACTCTCTGAAAGTTCTGCTCATCAAATCCATAAGCACGGATGGCGCATTAGTCAGCCCAAATGGCATGACGATGAACTCACAATGCCCATACCGCTTGCTGAAAGTTGTCTTGGGGATGTCACTTTCCCTTATCCGCAGCTGATAGTATCCGGATTTCAGATCCAACTTTGAGTATACAGTCGACCCCACCAGCTGGTCGAAGAGATCATCAATCCTTGGGATCAGATACTTATTCTTCTCCATTAGCATATTCAACTCTCAGTAATCAATATAGAGCCGTAAGCTTCTGTCCTACTTCTTAACAAAGAGGACTGTTGTGATCCAAGGCGACGAACTTGGACGCACTTACCCCTGTTCTAACAGCTCCTGAAGATGAACTTTCAGTTCCTATATCTCCATTGGTACCAACCGATATGGAGAGCATGACACAGGTTTGTCACATGGCACTAGCTCAGAGGTGAAGTCGATCTCTCACTAAGGCGTGGCCTCAGGGAGATCTTCAGGGGATGCGTCAGAAAACTCAGAAAACTACCCACCTTACGGTCGCAATCGATGTACGCATGTTGCTCTGAGAGTCAGTCTGTACCAAAGATGTAACATACCATTTCCAACTAGACCCCTAAGAGTGGTTTTGGTCATGACTAGGTCATGGCAAAACCCTAGGAAACACAAGAAGACCAAGTAAACATAAGAATATGAGTGAGACCACTATGGTCTGCACTTAGTAAATTTCTGAACTCTTGGTTAAATATGATCATGGGGCTTCACCAAGACTCCAAGACCACACCATGGTCTCATCAACCCATTGTAGGGTCCAGTAGAGCCCTAAGGGTCCATTGAAGTCAACTCAGGGTGCCCAAGTTGACCTAGAACCACCATAAGCCTAAATCGGGCAAGGTTCCCTAACTAAGGGCAGTGTGCCATGGTAAAGCCCAACTAACCCTACCAAGAACTTTCCAGACCTAAATAGGGATCAATGGGTCATTAAGGACCCAAGGAGGGCAGCCCAAAGGGTTAAGTTGACCAAAGTCAACTATAACCCTAAATGAGTCAACCTAATCTACTTTGGGTCAAACTGACCTACACAAGGGCCAATTGAAATTCCCTTAGCCAAGTGGACCCCACACATACCTTCATAGCCCTAGTGGGAGGCCAATGGGTCACCAAGGACTCATTGGGACCAATCAAAAAGGCTAAGTTGACCAAAGTCAACTCTAGCCCTAAAGTAATCAAGGTACCCTACTTAAGGGTCAAGTGACCTCCAAAGGGCCAATACAACCCCACCTAGACCTTAGTGGAGGACAATGGGTCACCAAGGACCCATTAGGGCCAACCTCAAAGACCAAATTGACCAAGGTCAAACATGGTCAAAGTTTAGGTCAAGTTAGCCCAAATGGGCTAACTCAAGCTCAAGCCCAATTCACTTGGGCTAACCATGTTTTGGTGGATGAAATAAACATGTGGGCTTCCATTGGGTTAGGTAGGAGCCAAAATTCAGCTTGGTATTAAGGAGAGAGAAAAACTCACCTAAGGGAAGAGAGAGAAAGTGAAAGAGAAGTAATGGAGGAGACTTTGGGCTCATTCCTTCCCCTTCCCCAACCTCCCATTCATTGCTTTGAGACCAGGAATGCATCCCCAATCCAACCAGCTACTCCTTGACTGGTTGGAGTAAGCTTTGCCCCCCCTACCTACCATGGCCGCCATTGTTGACTAGAGGCCAATAATGGCAAAGCCCCCTACAGTCACCTAACTCCTCATTTCTTCTTCTTAAAACCTTCACTGGACTCCAAGGAGTCATTCCCACCCTTTACCTGAAGGAGCCAAGGAGTTTCATAGTGCTGTTGCAGAAATACGACCACCACCACCACTACCATGATAATCTGACGATCGGCAAGGCTACAGCCACCGAGCAAGGTCCTCCCCTTCCTCTTCTTCTATGGTTAGATCATAGGAATCAATAGGGCCAACAATCGGGCTCAATTGAGCTCGATTGGAGTGATAAGATTTATGAATTTCCTAGTTTTCCAAAAAAAAATGGGTCGGGTTCGCCGGAAACCACCCCTCCGGCGGCTGTGCCGCCGCCCGGCGATAGCCCCCACCTCAACGAAGGTGGTGGTGGTGGCCGGCCAGGGAAGTGGTCAGGTGGCCGGTAAATGGGTTTGGAATAAGCTCCAGGTCGTGCTAATCACAGCCCTTTGCTGGAGGAAGAAGATGACCAGGAGCCCCACGATTTTGCTTTAAGATCCATGCTGGATCTGATTTTATTAAATCCTATTATTTCAAAATTTTGTCCTGTTTACTGGTCAGTTTTATAATAAATATTAAAAATACTTAGGGGCCGTTTCAGAAAACGTTGTAAACATAAACATTGTAGCTATGTGATTCTACTTTAATTTAAAATTGGTTTCAACCAATGTAAGTAAGTGGTTTGACTACAGCATGCATTTTGTAGAGCACTATACTTATGCTAGACCAGAGACTATTTTGAGTGCCCCCAACAATCCATCCATCCAAATGACCTGAAATTTTCGTTGGGGATCATTATTACCTGTACCTTGATAATATCCATAATTGGGAATTTTGGAAAAACGTTTCCTAAAGTTTTCATAGAAATTTAATAATCCATGTAGGAATTATTTATTGGGTCTATTGACCTCCAAATTCTCCCAAATTTTGGTGAGCGGTTATTGTGGTCATTATTGGACTCTGTATAAAATTTCATCCCATTTGGTGATGATTTGGTTGGGGATTTAGTAAACCCTAGATTTGGCTAAAAGGGGGTAAGTAGGTCAAAATACCCCTTGTGGGTTTAAGTGGCCAAATCACCTCAATAGAGGCTAAAATTTGGGCCACTGGCTTGTTATGACAGTAAGCACCCCCACATGGATTATGGGGTGGATTGGCGTGGGTTTTCCCTAGGACTCAAGTTAAAACCCTAAGGTTGAACTTTAGGGGCTTGTGAAGGACATAGGGTGATATGTTCATGAATGGACTTGGGGTTTAGTCCATGTAATCCTAGGAGGTTGAAATTCCCTAGGAAGGGATTGGGCAGTAGTTGGACACATACACCCCACTTAAACCACTAAATAAATATTTAGGTCTTTACACCCTAGGAATTAATTAGTGGATCATAATACGTTGATTCTTGATGAAATTTTGGTAAAAGTATTTTCATAGTGTTATTCATCTTTGGAAATTTTGTTATGAATTTTGGATTAATATGTTTAGCACTTCATTTGTAACCCTTGGGATTGTCCTAATTAATAATTTGAATATTATGATCTCACTGCCCATTGAAAGGTCATGAAAATTTGGCAGACGTAGTTTTAGACCATATTGATCATCTATGAATTTTAATAGAATTTTTGAATACATATTTATGGTATCTACTTTACAAGTTCATAACTTTGGGAACATGCTAAATAATTCTTACAGAGCTCAATACTTGATGAAAAAATTATGAAATTTGATAAGTAGTGTTCCTAGTTCATTATGCTCATGTGGGAATTTATTTGAAATTTTTATGAGAAAATCAAGTATAGACTTTATTATTCAATGATAAATTGTGAAATTTGATCTAAAGAATTTATATGTCCTTATAATCATACTTGGATTTTATCTGAATTTGTGGAAGTATTATTGCTGTACATACCTCTTAAAATGATTTATTATGTGATATATTTGAAAATAAAATTAAGGGCTTAAACCTTGCTGAAAAATTGGAAGACTTAGGCTTTAGAGTTGATTATTCATTTTATAATTAACATAAATTTAGTGGAATATTAACTTGTCTGAAATTGGTACTTCATGTTCAAACTTAGGCTTTTTGGCTACTACAAAAAATAAATAAATTATTAGACAAATTAGGAAAATTATGAATTTTTGGATTTATGCTATAAATGTCATTATAGCCCTCTAATAATTATCATAGGGGTACTGGATGATTATTTGGTGCACTTCCCATTTTACGAGTCATATAGCTTAAGTGGTCTGCATATAGTAAAAACTGCAAAAACCATGTTGGAGTATTATTTGAGCACATGAGATGAGATTAGTGGTTGGCTGGTTTGGATAGATAAAAATAAGTTCACCATTAGAAGATATGATGAGTAGAGTTTGAATTGGTTAGTGTTAGGCGGTGCTCGGGATCGACGAAAGATCGTCTTTCCCGTGGAGAGGTGTCAAATAACTAGGGTTTCACTTTCACTCACCTCGATGTCTTGGGGTATTAGGTTGGGTCACTCGGGCATTAGGTCCTGTGGATTTTATGATGGGTAGGTTGGCCCGACGAGCTTGGTTCGGTTGTTGTTTGTGACGGACGGATTAGTCCGGCGAGCTTTGGCTCGGTAGTGGTTCTCGTGATGGGCAGGTTGGCCCGGCAAGCTTTGGCTCGGTTGTTGTTTGTGACGGACGGGTTGGTCCGTGGAGCCTTGGCTCGGTTGCTGATTACGTTAAATTTGCATGTGCATGAAAGTAAAGAAAATTAAGGTGGTGGGTCCTTGGTATTGGAGGGTCGATGCACCGACGCCAATACGCTAACTTGGCAAGTATGATTAGCACTTCGCCAACAGAAGTCCGGTGCGCCAGCCGGCAAGAGTATGCAGGAGCTCCTCTTTGTGCATCAGCGTTGAGGCATACGATAGGTCCGACCGGTAGTGCTTTACTGGTTTAGAGGTGGGCGAGGCCCAACCCACCGCTTCCGTCTTCCACAACGGAGGTATCCTGGGAGGTTACGGCTCCAGAAAGAGGGAACTAAAGGTCTGTGTGCATAGAGTCGGGTGTGTGTGTTGCACTTGCATGTTCCATCATACCCACTTGCATGTCATAGCATAATCGATTCATTTAACCCCTGACACCTAAAGTATAAGTGGAATGGGATGCTTATACATTAAGACTTGCAAAACGACCCCTTGGTCTATAAGCTTCTGTGGGCAAGTTTATAAATTAAGGCCAATTTTGATATATATATATATATATATATATATATATATATATATATATATATATATATATATATATATATATATATATATATATATATATATATATATATATTGCTGTTTGATAACCGACACCCCCAACGTATAAATTGGTATGAGACTTTTTATATGATGAGAGCCTTGCAGAAGACCTATTGGCTTATGTGTTCCCACATAAGTGAAGGTTACTTTTCATATTTCATCTTATTGTCAATATCTATTATAGAATTGCTAGTATAGGTCCGCTGCCATCTATTTTTGATTATTCTCCACATTCAAGTCCTCCCCTTTCTTCCTCTCCTCTCGGTGCCTCGGAGCCATGGGGGAAGGGGGTGGGGGATGATAGGGCTTAGTCTTTTAGACTAACAGTTTTCGAACTGCATCATTTTAGGGAATCGTGGAGCCTAGCATGGGGGAGCAGCCCCAGAGACCGGTGCACTTGAATATGGGGTAGTCTAGCTCCGGATTTCATACAGCCGAGACCGTGAGTCTCAACCTTGAGTAGATGTTCTATTTTTCCTTTCGCATGAGTGATTTGTAGTGAGGACATGATGTACCGGGTATAAGCCCATGATTTTAGTATTTTATATATCTGTGGACACTCCCTTCGTGGAGTTTATTTACTATATATGTGATTGCTGTGGAATTGCTTTATTATTTTGCTACATTCGTGATCGATTTGGCCGGCAGAATCGGCGTTATGTAGTGATGACCTTCCCGGGTGCGAAGGTGTCACCGCATAGTGGCGGTTCTGGGCCTAAGAACCCGGTGTTTTAAAAAGAAAAAAGGGGGGGGGGGAGTCTTACCAGTGGTATCAAAGCCAGGTTTCAATCCTGGGACCTGTGGGTTATGGGCCCACCACGCTTCCGCTGCGAGCTTAGTTTGCGGACGAACTAGCAGCGAAAGCAGTGGTGTGCCCACAAGGGGAATCACATGTAAAGTCCACCTTTTCATTAATTCCACTTGTTCATCAGCTAACAATTGGAATTCTTATATGTAGCCTGCGGCAAACCCTACCCCCAGTAGGGATCACCACCGACTGTGAAGATCCCTTCTTATAATTCTCTAGTTAATGAGTTAGACTCAACCCACTAGGAGACATGACTAACTACGATAACTTATAGTATGCCCTAGTCTAAAATAGACCTTGGGTATGAACTTGGTTAAGCTAAGGAGATACCTAAAGAGAATAAAGGAGGAGTATAACACGAGAATGGCTACCTAAACTCAGGTAGCCCTACGGTCCCTATCAAGGATTACTCAAACCAGAAGGACTGCTTTAAGGAGAATTGAGACCAAAAATCCATTAGCAGAATGGTAGAAGACACATAGTCACAACCCTTGTACCAGTAATAAGATTACTTGGAGACAACCACCATGACAAGCACCGAGGGTCGGATAAGAATTCAAGTTCGGAAGAGACTCGGTTGGGATTAGGAACATTTTGACTCGGATAAGGTTGTCGTAAATATGACTCGGAGGGTTTAAAGTATGGAGTATATCAATAGATTCGGGTTGGAACCCCAAGTCACAGATTGATGCCCTAGGGATTTTGCACCCAGCTAGGATGGATATAGCATGGTAATATCAAAGATACTAAACCCAAGGCAGGTAGAGGCTTATCTTTTATTTATTGGGGGCGTGTCTTTTATTTATTGGGCAAATTAGTTACTGACTTGGGTTTCCCTTAGATCTCATCTTGAAAAGTTTGCGTCGTAAATATAGTGAAATGGACGTAAACTGTATTCGGTGCTACTAGGGTGTATTCGTAAGGATAAGAATCTGATTGTGAAGTGGAGATTTTATAGAGTCGTTGGCTACCCATAAAAATGAGAAATTTAATCACCGGAAGTTTGGTGTATCTTGGAACGTGTATCTCCCTGGAGTGAAGAAGGACATCATGGATTTTGTGACGCACGGTGATGTATGTCGCTCGATGAAGGATAATTGCAAGAACTTTTGGGAAACTATTACAGTCACTGCTCGGTTAGAGGGGAAGTTTGAGGATATAATTAGGGATTTTCATACACATGATTCCTCATCCGCATTCCGGGAATAATTATAATTGGAACATCAACGATAGACTGGCCAAGATATATAGGGTCACCCTGACCAGAAAGAAAACTCCCGTAGGTGTTTCATAAGTTTTGTGAGTAGTTGTTCATTATCACGGTGTGCTCAAGAAGATCGTGTTGAATCAGGATGGATAGTGTACGTCCAAGGAGAGAAGATCAGTCCAGGATTACCTGTACTCTCGATCGACATTCAACACAACTCTCCACCCTTGTACGGAAGGAGATGTAGGACCCCGCTTTCTTGGATTCAGGACAAGGATCTGAAGGTGTTGGGATTGGATTTTGTTGAAGACACCGAGGCTCAGGTGAGGCTGATCAGAGACAGGATGTTAGAGGTGCAGAGCAGACAGGCTAAGTACTTTTACGCCCGGCATCGTCAGGTGGAGTTTCAAGTGGGGGACCGAGTGTTTCTGAAGATCCGACCCATGCATGGAGTTTCACGGGTGCGTGGTCGGAAAAAGAAGTTCAGCCCTAGGTATATGGGCCCTTACAGGATCCTGGAGCGGATCGGACCCCTAGCTTACAGCTGGAGTTGCCACCGGAACTGGTAGGTTTACATGACGAGTTCCATATTTCTTCACTTAGGAGGGCTCTACTACGCCCGGAGCAGCAGCTTTTGACCACAGATGGACCGGTAGCTTCAGACCGATCAGTTCACTTGGAGCCAATTCGGATCGATGACAGAGGAGTACGTATCTTGCGTCGCAAGAAGGTTCCGTTAGTCAAGGTTCTGTGGAGAAACCATGGCCAGGAGGAGCATACCTGGGAACCATAGGACCTGATGCGATAAAAGTATCCAGAGCTGTTCAGTCAGGTATACCTCACAACCTCTCAAGATGTTCAATTTACTTTCCTATTTTAAACTAGTATGGCTGCTCTAGGAAGAGTAGAGGCTAATCTTTTGTTTATTGGGATCTTGGTTTTGCCAATTGGGCGAAATGGTCATAGATTTAGGTTTCCCTTTAAACCCCACCTGACAAACATGGTGTTGAGACGTAATCTTTCACTTCTTTTGGGATGTTACAGGTTTTCTTTTCTTCGATAGAAATTCCCGTAGGCTTAACCTTGATTTCGGGGACGAAATCTTTGCTTTTTTTATTGGGATTTGTAACATCCCATTTCCAACTAGACCCCTAAGAGTGGTTTTGGTCATGACTAGGTCATGACAAAACCCTCGGAAGCCCAAGAAGACCAAGTAAACCTAAGAATGTGGGTGAGACTACTATGGTCTGCACATAGTAAATTTCTAAACTCTTAGTTAAAGATGATCATGGGGCTTCACCAAGACTCCAAGACCACACCATGGTCTCATCAACCCATTGTAGGGTCAGTAGAGCCCTAAGGGTCCATTGAAGTTAACCTAGGGTGCCCAAGTTCACCTAGAACCACCATAAGCCTAAATTGGGCAAGATGCCCTAACTAAGGGCAGTGTGCCATGGTAAAGCCCAACTAACCCTACCAAGGACTTTCTAGACCTAAAGAGGGATCAATGGGTCACTAAGGACCCAAGGAGGGCAGCACAAAGGGTTAAGTTGACCAAAGTCAACTCTAACCCTAAATGAGTCAACCTAATCTACATTGGGTCAAATTAACCTACACAAGGGCCAATTGAAATTCCCTTAGCCAAGTGGACCCCACACATACCTTCATAGCCCTGGTGGGAGGCCAATGGGTCATAAAGGACTCATTGGGACCAATCAAAAAGGCTAAGTTGAGCAAAGTCAACTCTAGCCCTAAAGTAATCAAGGTACCCTGCTTAAGGGTCAAGTGACCTCCAAAGGGCCAAGACAACCCCACCTAGACCTTAGTTGAGGCCAATGGGTCACCAAGGACCCATTAGGTCCAACCTCAAAGACCAAATTGACCAAGGTCAACCATGGTCAAACTTTAGGTCAAGTTAGCCCAAATGGGCTAACTCAAGCTCAAGCCCAATTCACTTGTGCTAACCATGTTTTGTTGGATGAAATAAACATGTGGGCTGCCATTGGGTTAGGTAGGAGCCAAAATTCAGCTTGGTATGAAGGAGAGAGAAAAACTCATCCAAGGGAAGAGAGAGAAAGTGAAAGAGAAGTAATGGAGGAGATTTTGGGCTCATTCCTTCCCCTTCCCCAACCTCCCATTCATTGCTTTAAGACCAGGAATGCATCCCCAATCCAACCAGCTAATCCTTGACTGGCTGGAATCAGCTTTCACCCCCTACCTACCATGACCGCCATTGTTGACTAGAGGCCAATAATGACAAAGCCCCCTTATAGCCACCTAACTCCTCATTTCTTCTTGTTAAAACCTTCACTGGACTCCAAGGAGTCATTCCTACCCTTTACCTGAAGGAGCCAAGGAGTTTCATAGTGCTGTTGCAGAAATACGACCACCACCACCACCACCATGGCAATCCGGCGATCGGCAAGGCTACAGCCACCCAGCAAGGTCCTCCCCTTCCTCTTCTTCTTTGGTTAGATCATAGGAATCAATAGGGCCAAGAATCGGGCTCAATTGAGCTCGATTGGAGTGAGAATATTTCTGAATTTCCTGGTTTTCCAAAAAAAAATGGGTCGAGTTCGCCGGAAACCACCCCTCCGTCGGCCGTGCCGCCGCCCAGCGATAGCGCCCACCTCAACGAAGGTGGTGGTGGTGGTGGCCGGCCAGGGAGGTGGTTGGGTGGCCGGTAAATGGGTTTGGAATAAGCTCCAAGTCGGGCTGATCCCAGCCCTTTGCTGGAGGAAGAAGATGACCAGGATCCCCACAATTTTGCTTTAAGATCCGCGTTGGATCTTATTTTATTAAATCCTATTATTTCAAATTTTTGTCCTGTTTACTGGTTAGTTTTATAATAAATATTACAAATACTTAGGGGCCGTTTCAGAAAACGTTGTAAACATAAACATTGTAGCTCTATGAGTCTACGTTAATTTAAAGTTGGCTTCAACCAATTTAAGTAAGTGGTTTGACTACAACACGCATTTTTGTGAGCACTATACCTAGGCTAGACCAGAGACTATTTTGAGTGCCCCCAACAATCCATCCATCCAAATGACCTGAAATTTTGGGTGGGGATCACTATTACCTATACCTTGATCATATCCAAAATTGGGGATTTTTGGAAAAACGTTTCCTAAAGTTTTCGTAGAAATGTAATAATCGATTTAGGAATTATTTATTGGGTCTAATTACCTCCAAATTCTCCCAAAATTTGGTGAGTTGTTCTTGTGGTCATTATTGGACTCTGTATAAAATTTCATCCCATTTGGTGATGATTTGGTTGGGGATAATCGAAAATTAAAATAAAGCCTAGCACAAGCAGCCATAAGCTAATATGCAAAAGGTAATGAATATATAAAACTTATCGGCTTTTAATTAACTCATACATTGTTGGATCCCAAGTTAGATTTGGGTTAGGTTCACTAAATTAGGATGTTTGACCCAACATGTATAGCCAGGGTCATGATTGTGTCCTAGAGTCTAGGCCATATCCTTAGAGTCAACACCACATGGACCAGCCATCAACAGGCTGCAAAATCCTCAAGACTTAGAGAAATATCAAAGACTCAGAAAATGAGTTCGACGTTCGTCGAACTCAGGTCGATGAAAGTCATGCTCAGCTAGACGAAATTAGAGAATTCTCTAAGCTGAACTCGACAAACTTGAATCTTAGGTCGACAAAATTCCAGAGTATACTTCAACATTCCAAGTCCAGAATTCTTCATTTAACTCCAGTCCACGAACTTAGTTCTCATGTCGATGAACTTAGTTCTCAGTTTGAAGATCTCTGGGTACTCTACTTCAACATCTTATTCCAGAAACAACTAAGTATTTTAAGTCCAGAATCACACTATAGTCGACAAACTCACCTTCTCAGCTCGATGAAATTAGAGCACGGTCTTGGCAAGATTTATCAAGTAGCAGTTAGAAGTTCTCAGCTCGACAAAACTAGTTCTAAGGTCGACGAACCCAGTTCTGAGGTCGACGATTTCTGGACACATTACTTCAACATTCAAGTCCAAGAAACATGGAATTCTGTTATTCAGTCGACGAAGTTATATTCTCAGCTCGACGAACTTGATACATAGAATTGACGGGTCTACAGAAAGCAATTATCAGTTCTTAGGTCGACGATCTTGGATATCAGCTCGACGAACAAATATTATATGGTCGACGAACTTGACTTCTCTGTTCGACGAACTCTGGACACTGATCGACGAATTCTGCTCAACGAATTCTGTAAAGTTCCAGACTTAGAAATTTCCCTCCCTCTGTCTATTTTCTATTGCAATAATTCCTGAGTAATTAATGCATAAATATTCTCTGAATATTTCCATTAGAAGCAAGCATTGATTACGGTCTTCATCGGGATTATTACTTGCCATTTTTCCATGGGACAGTTGGGGAAATCAATCAATGCAAATATTCTCCAGGCTGTCAATATTAAATGAAGAAAGGAATTCAAATTTCAAAGGGAGAAATCATATGAAAAATATAAAAGGGATTTTCTTCATCCCTCTCGACAAGAAGAGTAGACCAGATAGCAATACAGGAGAATAGAAAAGTAGACACAAAGAATATACAGAACATAGAGCTCACAGGGCAACAACATTGTCTAGAGACAAGAAGCCCTAGCCCTTGACCAGAGAAAAGAACAGCAAGCTAAAGAAGAAGAAGAAGAACATACATTCAAGATCAAGAGTCTTCTTCCTTCTACATCTCAGGATTCTTCAAAGGACAACATCTGTCAAGAAGTTTCTGGAGTTCTTCTTGTCAAAGCAAAAGTTTTAAGACCTATCACCCTGCAGCAAGGCTTCAACTTCCTGAGCCATTCTACATCTCAGGGGGAGTTTTTGCTAACATCAAAATCCACTAGAGTCTTCTCAGTTGTTTGTGAGAAAGAGAAGACATAATCACTCTCTCATCCCCCACTGTATAAACGGTCCTTAACTCCCTTCAAAAGTTATTCCTGGTTGCAAGTCAGCTGATCAAAAGACTTGAGGTTTGGTTTTTGAGCACTTGATCAAAAGCTCATTGGTGGCAGTCACCTGATTGAAAACCTGAGTCTATTCCTACCAGGGTGGTAGAAGAGTGGATGTACCCAAGTTTAGGGGAACCACTATAAAGTTTTTGTGTTGTTTGGGTTGCTCTTTTTCTTTTGCTCTTGCTATGGCTGTGCTAGCTAAGTTGCTGTGTTTGTGTTTTTTAAATTAGGAAAAATTTTGTAAACCCTAAATACTCTATTCACCCCCCCCCCCTCTAGAGTATTTCAGATCTAACCCTCACTTTCAATTGGTATCAGAGCAAGGTTCTTTTGTGTTGAAGTATTAGACCGGGCGGTCTGGCGGTCTAGTCTGGCAGGTTGTTGACCGCGCGGTTTAGCGGTTCCTTTCCAGCAGGTTCGTGTTCAGACTGTTGTTGTTTGTAGTCCGAGCGATCTGGCAGTCTCTCTCATAAGCTTGGAGACTGGGCGGTCTAGCGGTCTCTTATTGCAGCGTGTTCTCTTCCTGCTGGAGTTACCGAGCGGTTAGCCCATTTGTCTAACCGCGCGGCCTATGTGGTCTCTTTAATTTCTAGCCGCTCAGCCCTGTAAATTTTAGTCCCACATTCTTTGTTTGTACTCTCTCCTTTCTCCTCCATTCTATAAAAGGGAGGTCATACCTTTGTAAATGATATCTTTTTGGATAATAAAACTTTCAATTATTCAAATTTCTGCATGTTTGTTAGCTGCGTGTTTCCTACTTTTACATGGTATCAGAGACAACAATCGATTCGACCTGATTCCATCTTTGGCTCTTCTGTCCGCGCGGCTTGTCCAAGCGGCTTCTTTGCCTTGCCGCTGCACTTTTCGTGCGACTTCCTTCGGTCTGTTCTCGACCTGTTCTTACGGGTCCTTTGCTTCCTCTTCTCTCTGTTTGCTCGTCCTCTTTCAGTTCGCGCGACCTCTTTCCCTGTGCCTTGGTCTGCTTCCTCGCCGCTGGTGTTCTGCCACCATGCCGTTGTAGCTTCTTATCTTTAGCCCGCTGCGGTTTCATCCTTGTTCGCTGCGGTCTCCTTCTTGTGTCGCGGCCTCCTCCTTAGGTCTTGCGGCTTTCACTCTTTTTTCTCTCCCCACGGCTTCTCTTCTATTCGCGCGGTTTCTTGCCTTCTCTATGGACAATTCCGGTCTCTCCATCCATGTTATCTCTACCTAAAACACCCCTGCGGCTCCTCCTCCTCCTACTCCTTCTTGAAACCATGGCACGCTTTCTAAACTTATTGGCTCCAACTATCCAGATTGAAGGATCTCTTTCATCTTTCTTCTACGCTCTCAGCGCAAGCGTCATCACCTCACCGATGACCCTCCTCCTCTTAACTCTGCTCAATTTGATGACTGGGATGCGAGTGATGTGCTTGTCCACACTTGGCTGGCCAACAACCTTTCTGATGAGTGTCTTCCCGTCATTCGCCATGATGAGACAGTCAAGGCTGCTTGACTTCACCTAGCTGCTTTCTATTTGAAGCGGGCCAGACGTCCCGTATTTATACTCTCTATGCGGACCTCTTCGCCCGCCCTTCCATGTCTCCTGCTGCGGCTTATCAGCAGGTTCAGGCTCTTGGCGAAGAGATCCTCCAAAATCGCCCCTTCTCCGCAGACTTGGCCGAACAGCACAAACACTTCCAGGAACTCCTGGTTGTTAGTTATCTTCTCCGCCTTCCTGACTTCTTTGATATGATCCGCCAGAAGATCTTGGGTAAGGCGGAGTCTCCCACTTTGGATGCCACTGCAGCTCGCATTACCGTTGTTACTTCGCTGCTCCAGCATCCTTTGTTGTCCTCCCCTCCTTCCCAGGACTCCTATGCTCACCAAGCTCAGCGGGGGGGGGGGGGGGGCCCTAGTGGCCGCGAGGGCATGGTTCATCCAGGTTCCTCTTCTCTCACTGTGGTCGTACCGGCCATTCTATTGACCGTTGCTGGCAGAAACATCCTCATCTTCGCCCTTCCAATGATGCATCTTCCTCAACCCCCGCCTCCTCTCGGCTGTCTGCCTCTGTGGCCACGACTTCAGGTAGTTTCCACATCGTTACCAAAGGTAAATGGTTGATTGACTCTGGTGCTACAAATCACATGACCGGCAACCCTCATTGCTTCTCTCTCCTTGAAATGCATGACTGATTGCCCCCGGTTCATGTGGCGGATGGTTCACCATCCCCGGTTCATGGGACGGGCTTGGTTCAAGTCACCTCGTCGCTTCGCTTGGAGGACACTCTCTATGTCCCAAAGTTCCTGCGCAATTTATTATCTGTTACTACTTTATGCAGGCAACTTCAGTGCTCCGTCTTTTTCACTCCCACTTCTTGTTCTTTCCAGGACCCGACGACCCAGCGGACGATTGCTTCTGGGACTGAGAGCGGCGGCCTCTACTTCCTCGATAACGTTTCTGCTCTATCCTCTTACTTCTCCTCCTCTACAGATCTGCTTCAATGGCATCTTCGCCTTGGACATCCTCCTCAAATTCTTCGACAGCTTCTGTCCCACTTACCTCCGACCAGTCCTCCGCTCAACTGTGATGCGTGTCATCTTGGCAAACATCATCGCTCCTCCTTCCCGCCGAAGCAAGGACGCGGCTCCTCTCGCCTGTTTGATCTCATTCATTCTGATGTCTGGGGTCCTGCTCCTACCCTCACCATTGGTCGGGGTAGTTCCTACTGTGTAACTTTTATTGATGATTCTTCTCGATGTACCTGGGTGTATCAATTAAAAGATCGCTCTGAACTGTTTTCTGTCTGGCAATCTTTATATTATATGATTAAAACTCAATTTCGCATTTCTATTAAAGTCTTTCGCTCTGATAATGCTAAGGAATATCTTAGTCATGAGTTTTCCTCCTTCTTTCTGCAACATGGTCTGGTTCATCAGACCACCTGTGTTTACACCTCCCACCAAAATGGGGTGGCGGAGCGTAAAAACCATCACCTCCTTGATGTTGCTCGCACTCTCATGATGCAGATGCAAGTGCCTCGCTCCTATTGGGGCTACGTTGTGCTCCTCGCCTGCTATCTCATCAATCACCTTCCCTCCACGGTTCTATACGGCCAGACCCCCTTCTCCATTCTATACCCCAGCAAGGAACCATTTCCTCTCCCTCTGCATGTCTTTGGGTCTACAGCTTTTGTACACGCTCCGTCCGCTCCCCGCGACAAGCTTTCCCCCTGTCCCACCAAGTGTGTCGTTTTGGGGTACTCTACCACTCAAAAAGGCTATTATTGTTTGACCCCGTTCTGCGCAAATAATTTGTGTCCGCAGACGTGACCATCTTCGATAATGCATCCTACTTCTCTCTTGAATCCCCTCTTCCTCCTGATGTCTCTGCTTCTCCACCATATCTCTCCGTTCCTTCCACACCTATCGACGTCTCCCATCTTACCTCATCTCCTCCTCCGTATCCTCCTCTATCTGTCCTACCCCCTCCACCTTCTCCCTCTTCTCCGCAGTCGTCTCTCTAGTCCCGGTCCAGCCTTCTCCGCCACAAATGCTCCAGTCACTGAGGCACGTGTCGACCTGGATCTTCCCATTGCTCTTCGCAAAGGGGTGCGGGCGTGTACTCAACACCCGCTTGCGGCAGTTGTTTCCTATGATCGGCTTTCTCCTTCTCGCAGGTGTTTTGCCTTGGCTATCTCAACTACTGCCACTCCCTGCACCTACCAGGAGGCTCTTGCTATTCCTCATTGGAAATCTGACATGGATGAAGAGATGGCTACTCTTACTGAAAGGGGTACCTGGACCCTTGTTCCTCCACCAGTGGGTACTGATGTGGTTGGCTGTCGCTGGGTGTTTGTTGTGAAATTTCGCCCCGATGGTACTGTGGATCGCTAAAAGGCCCAACTGGTGGCCAAATGCTTCAGTCAGACTTATGGCGTTGACTCCTATGCTGTAGGCAAGGTGTGTCAGTTTATGCAAGCTCCCAAGGAGTGCCATCTTCAGTCTGCCTTGAAGATTTTAGAGTATGTCAAAGAAGCACCAGGCAAAGGGCTAATCTTTCAGAGGAATGTTCATCTGAGGGTTGAAGCCTACTCAGATTCAGGCTATACGGATGATAAAGGCGATCGTAAATCTACATCAGGGTTTTGTACTTTTGTTGGAGGAAATCTTGTGAGTTGGAAAAGCAAGAAACAGTCTGTTGTCTCCAGATCCAGTGCAGAAGCCGAATACCGGAGTATGACGTCAACCACGTGTGAGTTAAAATGGTTGCGGGCTCACATGCTTGACCTAGGAGAGGTCTACGACTATCCTCTTCCTATGTTCTGTGACAACAAGGCCGCTATATACATATCCAAAAATCGGGTCTTCCATGAGAGAACAAAACATATAGAATTCGACTGCCATTTCATTCGGGAAGAGGTTTTGAAGAAACAGATTTGTACTCTGTTTGTCACCTCCGACAAAAAATTGGCGGATATCTTCACAAAACCGGTTTCTACTTTCGTCTTCCACATTTGTGACAAGCTGGGCATGATTGATATCTATGCTCCAGCTTGAGGGGGAGTGTTGAAGTATTAGACCGGGCAGCCTGGCAGTCTAGTCTGGCGGGTTGTTGACCACGCGATCTAGCGGTTCCTTTCCAGCAGATTCGTGTTCAGACTGTTGTTGTTTGTAGTCCGAGCGATCTAGCGGTCTCTCTCAGAAGCTTAGAGACCGGGCAGTCTAGCGGTCTCCTATTGCGGCGTGTTCTCTTCCTGCTGGAGTTACCGAGCGGTTAGCCAATTTGTCTAACTACGCGGCCTATGTGGTCTCTTTAATTTCTAGCCGATCAGCCCTGTAAATTTTAGTCCCACATTGTTTGTTTGACCTCTCTCCTTTCTCCTCCATTCTATAAAAGGGAGGTCATACCTTTGTAAATGATATCTTTTTGGATAATAAAACTTTCAATTATTCAAATTTCTGCATGTTTGTTAGCTGCGTGTTTGCTACTTTTACATTTGGGTTCTACAAGCTAACCCTTGAATCAAAGATCCTGAGTTAGATCTGCTTTTATTTCTATTAAGATTATACACACAGTATGGCACAAAACAAAGACTATGCAAGCACCAGACCTCTAGTGTGCAACTAAAATAGGTTTGCCATCTGGAAGGAAAGAATCAAGTTATATATGAATTCTATTGATAAGGATATCTACAATTCCATCTTGATAGGTCCTCCTCAAGCTATTGCCTCTACATCTACAGCAGCTTCAAGCACTAATGAAGTACCACCACCTGAGTGAACTGAAGCCCCAGAAGAAAGCCAGAATTGTTGATGCTAAAGCTATGAACATTCTGGCCCGAACAATGTCTAATGACATATTCCAGAAGGTGGCTGAATTTACATCAGCCAAGGCCATTTGGGAATCCCTTAACCAAATGGTGGCTGGATCTGCTGATGAAAGAAAAGATAGGAGATCCAATCTCATATTACAATATGAGAACTTCAAGAAGGAGGAAGCTGAATCAGTTGCAGAGATGTACAATAGACTGAGCTCAATCATCAATGAGCTAAAGACATTGGACAAATACATCACCCTCACTGAGATGAATGATAAAATCCTCATGTGCTTCCCAAGCTCATGGGATTTAAGGGTCCGTCCAATCAAGGAGGCCATGAGTCTAAATGAGATTTCCACAGAATCTCTTTTATGAAAGCTCAAGTCTTATGAGCAGCTGATCAAATCCAGAGAAGCAGCTGAGCAGAGAACACCTCCACCAGCAAGGACGGAGCACGACATAGCTTTTAAAGCTATTAAAGAAACAGAAGCCTCAAATATTAATGAAGAGCTGATGAGTCTCTTTGCCAAGAGATTCTATAAAATGGCAAGGAAGGATTTCAGAAGAAAGTCATCCAGGTAGGATGACAAACCAGGTATGACAAACTCCTCACTAAAGAAGTGGTTTGCTTTGGCTGCAGGAAACCTGGACACTTCATCTCAGAGTGTCCAAAAAATCAAAAGAAGGAAAAGAGAAGAGAGAAGGACTCTAGAAGACAGCAAATCAGTAAGCCTTCCTCCAGCAAATATAAGAAGAAGGATAAAGGCTTTGTAGCTGAAAGCTGGAGTGAAACAGAAGATCAATCCACATCTTCCAGCTCCAGCGAAGAAGAAGAAGAGGCAAGGGCTAAAGAAGTATGCCTCATGGCCATTGATGCCTACAGGAGTCATTCAGATGAAGAAGATTCTGACAGTGAAGGAGCTTCTGAATCAGAAGCTGATCAGGAACAGGCTGTCCAGTGATTAATCAAACATGGTACCTGGACAGTGGATGCTCCAAACATATGACTGGTAGCAAGGACAACCTAATCATCTATAAGTCCAAGTTGGGACCAATGGTAATCTTTGGTGATTCAAAGTATGGCCAGTCTGAAGGCTCTGGAGAAGTGAGGATTGGAGCTGTCACATTCAAAAAGGTGACCTATGTAAGTGGACTCAAGCATAACCTCATCTCCATAAGCCAATTATGTGATGAAGGTTATCAGGTATATTTCAACTCAAAAACTTGTATTATTTCTAATAAAGAAAAACAAAATATTTTAATTGGAAATAGATAAGGAAATAATTATTTAGTTGATTTCTATTCCGCCAATTCAGACATTTGTTTGCTTAATATAGTTTGCAATCAAAATGAATTATGACATAAAAGGCTCGGACATGTTAACATGAAAAATATTGCTAGGCTATCTAAAGACAACCTTGTGAGAGATTTACCTTCTGGTCCCTACAAGAAGGAAGGCCTTTACAGGGCTTGTCAACTAGGCAGGCAAACTAAATCTAGCTTTAACTCAGTAAATAAGAGTGATTCACCTAGGATTTTGTATTTACTACACATGGACCTCTTTGGACCCATTGTTGTACAAAGCCTAGGAGGGAAATCATATACCCTAGTTATTGTAGATGACTTCTCAAGATTCACTTGGGTGTTCTTTCTGAGATCTAAGTCAGATATATTTAAAGTTCTTACAGATTTTCTCAGGACCATACAGATTGAGTACTCTACTCATGTTGCATTAATCAGAAGTGATCATGGTACAGAGTTTGAGTCTCTTCTTATGCATGAGTTTTGTGAGAAGGAAGGTATGAGGCACTGCTTCTCAGCTCCTAGAACTCCCCAACAAAATGGGGTAGCTAAAAGGAAAAATAGGACCCTAATTGAAGCTGCAGGCACATTACTTGCAGATGCTTACACGCCCTATCCTTTTGGGCAGAGGCTGTAAGCACAGCAAATTATGTACTGAACAGAAGTTTGATGCACAAACTAAAGAGTAGGACTCCCTATGAATTACTTAAAGGGAACAAACCTAAAATCACCTATTTTAAAGTATTTGGATGTGTATGTTATATACATAATTACAACAAGAAATACTTAAAGGGAAGAAATACATTAGTAGTTTGAGTCTCTTTTTTTTTGTTTTTTGATAAGTTATTTACAAGAAATAGGAAAGAAAGAAGTGTTGTTTACAAAGAAGATAGTGGGGAAAGAGAGATTTTTACAAAAAAAGTACAAAGTAAAAACTCGAATGCAGCCCGCGAACAGACTCTTATTGAGGTGGTTGGTTCGATGAGTCGAACGTCGCGGGGAGGCAAAATGCGAGTTTTTACGAAAAAGAAGAGGGGGGAGAGAGATTTAGTTTAGTTTTTTTTTGAAAAATATTTACAAAGTAAAATGAATTTTTTTTTTGAATTTTTTTATGTTTTATAAGTATTTTTGTGATTTTTGTTTGTGTTTTATGATTTTTTTGAGTTTTTTTTATTATATAAAATAAGAATTTTTTTTTATGTTTTAAGTTTTGCAATTTTTTTTATATTTTTGATGAGTACAGAATAAAAAATACAGTATAGGAAAACACTTAATACTTAAACCCAACATTGTCCCCAATGGTGCAGTCTAAGTATGCGGAACGATTAATATACAAAAGAGAATATGTGCAAAAACAAAAATAAAAAGAGAGGGTAGAAGCTTCCATTAGACGAGTACGGGAGGCCCGGGTTGAAACCCTGCATTACATAGAGGAAAAAGAAAAAAAAGCAAAAAGATAACATAAAAACAAAAAAAGATACACTCGGCTAAAAAGGGGTTGTGGGCGGTAGGGGGTGACAAGTGTGTGGGACTCGAAGCTGACGTCTTAGCTTATGAGTGGAATAGAAATGCGCTCCTCTATCGCACACAAGAGTGAGAAGCGCGGCGAATCAAAATAAATTAAAATAAAATAAGTTAAATTAAATTAAACAAAATATATACATTGTTTTTTTTTGGTGTTTTTTTAAAATCAAATTATTATATATATTTTTTGTGTTTTTAAGTAAATTTTTAGTTTTTAGTTTGTTTTTTTTTCATAATGAAAATATATATATATATTTTTTTTGTTAAGTTTTTTCATTTTTTAGATATTTTTAGTTGTTGTTTTTTTTAGTTTTATATTGTTTTTTTGTTTTTTTTCAAATTTTTAGTTTTATAGTTTTTTCAAATTTTTTACTTTTATAAGGTTTTCAAATTTTTAGTTTATAAGTTTTGTAAGTTTTTTAAAGTTATTATTAGTATTATTATTATTATTATTAGCAATTTTTTTATTTTTTTGTTGGTTAACCATATATTTTTATAGATATAGATATAGGTAAAATTAATAGAACTCCAGGGTTCAAAATAACGACACGAATGTCCCCGGCAACGGCGCCAAAAACTTGATAGGGTTAAAACTCCAAAAATAATTATTAAGCACGGCGCCCCCACAGTTTTATTTAAGTAGAAAAGGCAGATGTGATTTTATTTAGAAAACGGGGTGCGCGTATTTATTTATTTGGATATAAAACGGGTTAGATCGAGTTTTAACGAAAGGAGGAAAGTGCACCTATCATGAGTAGTACAGGATATTCCGGGTGCAATATCGAGGTCGTATTGTTCTCGGGGTCGGTTCGATTATTTCTATACTTCCCTGGAGGGGACTATTATTTTACCGATAATTACTTGCCGGGTTATATTTTATATATAAAAAAAGGCAGAAAATGGCAGAAAGAAAATGAAAACATGAAGGTGGAGCCGATGAAGAGCTTAGCTCGAGTGCACCGAATAAAATTAGAACTAAAATTGACTTTTAATAAAAAGAGATCCTAAGTTTCTAATTAATTAAGGCGGAGACTTGGTCGTGGAGGTTCCACTAAAATGAGCTCACTTATCTCTAGAACTATCGCTCACCTGAACGCTAAGACTATTCGACCGAACGTTAGTCTGACGAAGGATTCCTCTTAACGCCCGCATTACGCTAAGAACCTCGCTATTGGGTGGGGAACCCAATCCGGTAGAGTTGGCGCGCCTCCTCTCTCGAGGGTTAGTGTGGAACTCTCTTTGCCAAGGGGTGATCTGCCCATACGTACGGCCTCTCGACTAGCGTATGGAAAATGGAAATAGGGCCCACACATCGATATGTGGTCCTACGCGTCGTTAACCCTGGGCAAACCAGAAGTACTTTAATTAATTAGAAAAATACGACCTTTAATTATTTTAAGCTATTTTATTTGTCCCAATGTTCTTCGATACTGAGGGCTAAGAACGGTTAGCCACTCATCGGAATGGGGACGGCTTGCGGTGAAAACAATAAATAAAGCGATAAAGAAAGCTAAAAATGAAAGCAGTAAAATAAAGCAGTAAAGAAAGTAGAAAATTGCAAGTCCTACTCAAACGAGTAGGACTGAAATGAAAACAGTAAAATGCAAATCCCGGCGCAAATGCGTGGGCGGGAGAAAAAAAGCGGGTCCTACTCAAATGAGTAGAACTAAATAAATGCAACACACGCACACACTCGACAGAATTGAAAACTCACGCACACACTCTCTCGACATAAAGTAAAACATACACACGCACTCGACATAAATGAAAACGCAGGCCCATTGCAGGAAAGTAAACAAACTCCACACACTCTACTTAAATGAAATAAAAGCATTGCGCCATTTAACTCTTAACGCGTAGGCGGAAATAAATGCATAAGTACAAAAAAAAAAAAAACTAAGTTACCTAAAAATTAAAACAACTGCATTTCTACCGCTAGAATGCTGTAGAAATGCGTAAAAAGCTGAAATAAAAATAAACTGAGCAAAAAGGTTTGCAAATAAACTCAAAATGAAATTGTACGAAAAATTGAAACGAATACATTTCTACCGCTAGAATGTGGTAGAAATGCGTAAAAAGAAGACGAAAAAAATAAAAGGAGTGAAAAGTTATTGAAATAAAAGCAAAAATGAAAATGCTTGAAAAATTAAAAAGATTATGTTTTCATTCTTATAACTCCGTAAAAATGCTAAAAAGGTGAAAATAAACTGAAATTAATGAAAAGGTTTTACATCCTAAAAAGAAAAATCTAAGTTAAAAGAAATGAAAATCACTTTGAAATCAGTTTTACGGGTTTATAAAAATGAGATAGAAAGCTATAAAAACCTAATCTAAACAAGTCTAAGTAAAGTTAATGAAAACATTAAAGTAAAAAAAACTATACTCATACACTCACACGTGGCTTTTAAAGACGAAAAATAAAGTTAAAACAAAGCATAAATAAGATTGTATAAGAGAGGGGCACATAGATGCATTCCAAAACCATGAAATGGGAAAAAAATCTACATTTTTATTAAGTCTAAAAACAATTACAAAGCTAATACAAAAATAAAAGAGAGAGAGGGAGAAAATCCCTTACAAGGGTTTGGAAATACATCTAACTGCATCTCCCCTACACAAAATGGATCCAAAAGGGGAACAAGAACTCAAGCAGAACACAGCTATTTATAGGCAGAAAATTTACAAGTACACGCCCTCTGACACGGGCGTGTAAGGGGGCGTGTCGACATTATTCATTATGGCGGCCGTCGATTTGACATCAAAGTGGACTTCGGGCTGGACAGGTGTCGGTCACGCAGAGGTCATGCCCCAAGTCATGGGCGTGACGGTGGGCGTGTCAAGGAGGTGGATCTGGGCGCGGGTCGCGCCGAAAGTCGTCGTGCGGGTCTTGTCGGCCAGGTGTAGATGTCACGCCCCAGGTCACGGGCGTGACTCTGGGCGTCTCGGTTGGTGTCGACACTCGACAAACGTCGAGCAGAAAATGTCGAGTTGAAAATCATCGAGCGGGAAGAGGTGTCACGCCCTAGGTCACGGGCGTGACTTTAGGCGTGTCGAGGGGGTCGACGAACGTCGAGCTGAAAATGTCGAGCGGGTGGACACGGGCTTGGGTCACGCCCCGTGTCGGGTGACACGGGCATGTCGTCGAGCGTGTCAAGCTTTTCTCTTCAAAATTTGCTGATTGACGGGATTTTGACGTGTCACGCCCCGGTCACGGGCGTGACCAGGAAGTCACGGGCATGACTTGTCAATTTTTGGCAGATTTTTGATATTTTCTGAAACATAAAATAAAATAAGTTAGTATGATATTTACAATAAAAGGAGCAATTTATTAAGCAAAAAAATGAAAAAAATGACGAAAAGAAATGAAAACGACTACATTAATGTACACAAAAATACGTATATTTACAATTCATCAAATATCCCCATACTTAAGCTTTTGCTATTCTAGAGCAAAAGTTTAGGTGAATTTATAAGGAATTGAAAAAACTCTAAGTTTAGCTACCGCTTAATCAATTATAAGAGAGATCGAAATAAATATACGGGGTGTAAGAGTTAAGTCCTAAGATTATGTAGATGATTTAAATAGCGCAAAAGTTTTGGCCAAAAGACTTCTTGATATAATCAAATTGAAGGCAATATTTGTAATGGTTAGATTAACGAAAATAGTATGGAATTATATGAACTCTAGCTTATAGGAGTGTTACTGGAATCAATACAATTTACTAATTATGCTCTCAAATCGATTTTTGAATTAATTCTAGAATCGTGTAATTGGCTATAAGGGGGTAGTGGGTTTATGAAGAGGGTTTTGATTTTGAGGTGAGGTAATTTTTTCTCGAACCTCCATTTTTTTTCTTTTTGGATTATTAGGAAAATGAAATCTTATTTACCTAATATCATATTTGTTTTTCAACTTCATAAGAATAAAATTAACCCAATATATATGTGTAGGAGTATTGAATTTTATCCTCTTACTCCATAACATATAATCTTTTTAAATTATTGGGTGCCTATATTTACGGAACAAAATCTTATTCCCATTGACATAGGATCTTTTAAGGATAAAAAATTTTTTCATGTCAAGTAGGTCATGATAAGTAAGGGGAGAAAAGAAAACTACATCTTTAATCCTAAAAATGTTTGAGAGCAACCTTAATAAATTGTACATTCCAATTTTTCAGAAAGGTAAAAGTAAGTATAATTGAATTCTATAGTCGTTATTTCCTAACATAATACACGTGCTCCTATCAATGAAAAATTAGAAGTAGTGCCTAAAATGAGTTCGCTATTTTTAACAAAGCATAATGAATTCTTTAAAACTTAACCCCGGCTATTTAAATTTTTCACTCAATAATTAACAAACAAATAGCAAACAGAGAATTAATAGTACTCACATATAAATAAACTCAAAACAGAATTTTTGGATAGCAGGAAAGTTAAAGATGGAATATTTGATTTATTTGTTTCAAAACATTTTTTTTTATTTTTATAGTTTTTATCATCATTTTTTTTGTTTTTCATTTATTATCTTCTTTTTTTGTATTTTTGTTTTTCTCAATTTTTTTGAATTTTTTGAACTATTATCTTTTTTGGTTTTTTAAGTTTATGTCAATAATATATACACAAAAAGGTTTTTTTTGTATATTTTTTTAAGAAAATTCCATTTTATTTACAAAGATTCAGATAAAAGGAAAAGTTATTTACAAGAATGAGAGGGAAGCGGAAGGTGGAGAGAGAAGATTATTTACATAAAAATATTTACAAAGAAAAATATTTACAAAGAAAAATATTTACAAAGTGAAACTAAATATTTTTTGATGAGTACGGTTCCCCGGCAACGGCGCCAAAAACTTGATAGGGTTAAAACTCCAAAAATAATTATTAAGCGTGGCGCCCCGACAGTTTTACTTAAGTAGAAAAGGTGGATGTGATTTTATTTAGAAAACGAGGCGCGCGTATTTATTTATTTGGATATAAAACGTGTTAGATCGAGTTTTAACGAAAGGAGGCAAGTGCACCTATCGTGAGTAGTACAGGATATTCCGGGTGGAATATCGAGGTTGTATTATTCTCGGGGCCGGTTCGATTATTTCTACACTTCCCTGGAGGGGACTATTATTTTACCGATAATTATTTGTTGGGTTATATTTTATATATAATAAAAAGGCAGAAAATGGCAGAAAGAAAATGAAAGCATGAAGGTGGAGCTGATGAAGAGCTTAGCTCGAGGGCACCGAATAAAATTAGAACTAAAATAGACTTTTAATAAAAAGAGATCCTAAGTATCTAATTAATTAAGGCGGAGACTTGGCCTTGGAGGTTCCACTAGAATGAGCTGACTTATCTCTAGTACTATCGCTCACCTGAACGTTAAGACTATTCGACCGAACATTAGTCCGACGAAGGATTCCTCTTAACGCCTGCATTACGCTAAGAACCCCCTATTGGGTGGGGAACCCAATCCGGTAGAGTTGGCGTGCCTCCTCTCTCGAGGGTTAGTGCGGAGTTCTCTTTGCCAAGGGGTGATCTTCCCATACGCACGGCCTCTCGACTAGCGTATGGAAAACGGAAATCAGGCCCACACATCAATATGTGGTCCTACGCGTCGTTAACCCAAGGCAAACCAGAAGTACTTTAATTAATTAGAAAAATACGACCTTTAATTATTTTAAGCTATTTTATTTGTCCCAATGCTCTTCGATACTGAGGGCTAAGAACGGTTAGCCACTCATCGGAATGGGGATGGCTTGCGGGGAAAGCAATAAATAAAGCGATAAAGAAAGTTGAAAATGAAAGCAGTAAAATAAAGCAGTAAAGAAAGCAGAAAATTGCAAGTCCTACTCAAACGAGTAGGATTGAAATGAAAACAGTAAAATGCGAATCCCGGCGCAAATGCGTGGGTGGGAGAAAGAAAGCGGGTCCTACTCAAATGAGTAGAACTAAATAAATGCATCACACGCACACACTCGACAGAATTGAAAACTCACGCACACACTCTCTCGACATAAAGTAAAACACACACACGCACTCGACATAAATGAAAACGCACGCACACTGCAGGAAAGTAAACAAATTCCACACACTCTAATTAAATGAAATAAAAGCATTGTGTCATTTAACTCTTAACGAGTAGGCGGAAATAAATGCACAAGTACAAAAAATTAAAAAAAAACTAAGTTACCTAAAAATTAAAACAACTGCATTTCTACCGCTAAAATGTTGTAGAAATGTGTAAAAAGCTGAAATAAAAATAAACCGGGCAAAAAGGTTTGCAAATAAACGCAAAATGAAAATGTCCGAAAAATTGAAACGAATACATTTCGACAGCTAGAATGCGGTAGAAATGCATAAAAAGAAGACGAAAAAAATAAAAGGAGTGAAAAGTTATTGAAATAAAAGCAAAAATGAAAATGCTTGAAAAATTAAAACGATTATGTTTTCATTCTTATAACTCCGAAAAAATGCTAAAAAGTGAAAATAAACTGAAAATAATGAAAAGGTTTTACATCCTAAAAAGAAAAATATAAGTGAAAAGAAATGAAAATCACTTTGAAATCAGTTTTACGGGTTTATAACAATGAGATAGAAAGCTATAAAAACCTAATCTAAACAAGTCTAAGTAAAGTTAATGAAAACATTAAAGTAAAAAAACTACACTCATACACTCACACACGCCTTTTAAAGACGAAAAATAAAGTTAAAACAAAGCATAAATAAGATTGTATAAGAGAGGGGCACATAGATGTATTCCAAAACCATGAAATGGGAAAAAATCTACATTTTTATTAAGTCTAAAAACGATTACAAAGCTAATACAAAAATAAAAGAGAGAGAGAGGGAGAAAATCCCTTACAAGGGTTTCGAAATACATCTAACAGCATCTCCCCTACACAAAATGGATCCAAAAGGGGAACAAGAACTCAAGCAGAACACAGCAATTTATAGGCAGAAAATTTACAAGTACACGCCCTCTGACACGAGCATGTCAGGGGGCGTGTCGACACTATTCATGATGGCGGTCGTCGATTTGACATCAAAGTGGACTTCGGGCTGGACAGGTGTCGGTCACGCAGAGGTCACGCCCCAGGTCACGGGCGTGAAGGTGGGCGTGTCAAGGAGGTGGATCTGGGTGCGGGTTGTGCCGAAAGTCGTCGCGCGAGTCTTGTCAGCCAGGTGGAGACGTCACGCCCCAGGTCACGGGCGTGACTCTGGGCGTGTCAGTTGGTGTCGACACTCGACAAACGTCGAGCGAAAAATGTCGAGTTGAAAATCGTCGAGCGGGAAGAGGTGTCACGCCCTAGGTCACGGGCGTGACTCTAGGCATGTTGAGGGGGTCGACGAACGTCGAGCTGAAAATGTCGAGCGGGTGGACACGGGCTTGGGTCACGCCCCGTATCGGGTGCCACAGGCGTGACGCCGGGCGTGTCAAGCTTTTCTCTTCAAAATTTGCTGATTGATGGGATTTTGATGTGTCACGCCCCGGTCACGGGCGTGACCAGGAAGTCACGGGCGTGACTTGTCAATTTTTGGCAGATTATTGATATTTTCTGAAACATAAAATAAAATAAGTTGGTATGATATTTACAATAAAAGGAGCAATTTATTAAGCAAAAACATGAAAAAAATGACGAAAAGAAATGAAAACGACTAAATTAATGTACACAAAAATACGTATATTTACAATTCATCATAAACATATAGACATTAGGCATCATTTCATTAGAGAGTGTGTAGACAAAAACAAAATTAGACTTGTCTATATCTACACTGATTTACAAAGAGCTGATATTTTCACCAAACCCTTGGATGAAAGAAATCACTTGTTCTTTATAAATCAGCTTGGAATGATCAATGGAGAAGGTTTAATTTAGGTTGTCTGTGCTCGATGAATTTTTCAAAGGTCGTCGAACGGAGTTCGACGAACTGGGAAACATTCTTGAGATATCTGTCGAACAGAGATCGACGAACTCTCTGTGTGTGAAGTTATTCTCGTCGAACGGAGATCGACAAATTTGCTTCAGAAAACTTTTGTCGAACAGAGCTCGATAAAATGTCTTCAAATCTTCAGACTGAGCTCGACGAATTATTTAACCATAAATTATTTTGTCGACCTCAGATCGAAGAATTTTTCTTTTTTTCATGGAACGGAGTTTGTCGATTCATATTCTGGAAAACCTTATATCAAGGTTTTCTTCGACCTCCATCTCGCGCTTTCAGTTCCTTTACACTTGATCGTCATTTTTCTCTTGCAGGTGCTCTAATGGTGATTCCAGTAAGAAATCTTGCGGCAATAAAATTCAACACCGACTTTGATGTCGATTTTGATTCCTTCCAGCATTCCGACCCAATCTTCCTGGAAATACTGCAATTGCTTGAAGAATAGCAATTGAAGAATCTGCTGTCCACTAGAATAAAGATATCTGCCACTGAGATCAGAGAGTGGGACTATACTTCCACCACCACAGATGAGAACACTATGACAGGGACAGTATCGGGTAATGCTATTTCTATTAATACCGACGTCCTAACCGAAATTTTTTGATTAAGTAATGGTGAAGAAGAATTAGAAATGGATACTGAGGAGTTTGATATGATGCTGAGTATGATGGATTACTCTGGAGAAACCCCAAATAAGCTGTATCGCCTCCGGTTTTTCTGCGATTATTTAATTCTCGTTTAGCGTTACGTTGACGTGTTTCTGGCTTGTGCCGTTTGTTAGAGCATAGTCTTAGCTCTTTAGGTTCCTTGTGTGATTGTTGGTATCCTATTTGGAAAGATTCCCTAGCAAGCCGGGTCCGTTTTGGTGACCGGTGAGGCCTCTCGGGGGATGCTTGTGTTTTGTCTTCGGGTGGTGATAACCCGAGTTTTGTTCGTCGAAAGTTGATTTCGACTTCGATGTTGCGTTCGTAGCGTGCGTATTTAGCTATGGTGCAAATTTCGTCAAATTCCGAGGATTTTCGGGTTTCGCGTCATTCTATATTTTATTTATATTAATGCGATATTATATATTATATATAGATATTTTGTTTAGATAGTAGCAGTTATGGTGAATAGGTGGCTGGTAGCGTTTGGATTGGCTAATAATATAAAATATTTGGGATTTAGCCGCTATCTATATATAGCCTTAATTAGGAAAGCGACTGTTGATGATTCTTTGTCTTTCTCGGAATACAACCGTCGTCCCTGTGCAAGAGAGGAAACCGGCGGGCTGCCCTTGCCTTCCACCGCCGATTCCCGGAGTTTTAGCAGGCAGAATTTTATTTCAAAGGCGGATTTGGATTGCTCTCGCATAGACCTACACTCCGACGAAATTTTCGTCTTGTACTGTGCTGCTGGTGCCGAGTGAGAGGAAGGGGCCGACCAAGCTTCGCTGGAATTTGAGGCAAGTGGTGCTCCTACCCTTGCCAATCTTTTTCCCCTTTCTTTGTTCTTAATTGCTGTTATCATACTTTTTTCCCGAGATCATTCTATTTTACTCTGGTTTCCCGTCAAAATCATCGGACCTTGTATCATGAATGCACCTTTACGTTTTTTTTTCTTTTTTTCTAAAGTTCTGAACCTCCAGGATTTTGGTCGGGCCGCTGTAGCCTTGACCTTTATCAGATTGTCACCTATAAAACTCGGATTGGGTAGCACTTAGCCTTCTTCTTATTCCTTCCTTGATGTTAAGTTTGCCCAGTTTGGGTGCTGGGGTAGTGCACATGAGTGCTGGAATTGACCCTCATGTTGGGATTCGTTGCCTAGTAAGTTAGGAAGCATTAGATTTTTCATGTTTGCAGTAGTTCTGTGGGTAGTGTTGACATCATTGAGTACACTCAATGCTACCAGATCGTCGAAGACCGTCGATCTGAGTTCGACGGAAATCGTCGAAATGAGATCGATGATCTCCTGTTGCCAGATCGACGAAGATCGTCGATCTGAGTTCGACGAAAATCATCGAACTGAGATCGACGATCTCCGGTTGCCTTAGATTGACGAAGATCGTCGATCTGAGTTCGACGAAAATCATCGAACTGAGATCGACGATCTCTGGTTGCCTTAGATCAACAAAGATCGTCGATCTGAGTTCGACGAAAATCGTCGAACTGAGATCGAAGATATCTGGTTGCCTTAGATCGATGAAGATCATTGATCTGAGTTCAACGAAAATCATCGAACTGAGATCGACGATCTCCAGTTGCCTGTGATCGATGAAGATCGTCGATCTGAGTTCGACGAAAATCGTCGAACTGAGATCGACGATCTCCGCTTCCCTGTGATCAGAGTTCAACAAAATCGTCGAACTGAGCTCGACGATTCCTGTAAGCTGTGTTCGACAATTTTTCCCTCTGTCTTCCCTTGTTTTCCCGAGTGAATCCTGTTGGGTTTGGGGTTGTTTGTCGGCTATTTTCTGAACGTTGAATCGTGGGTTATGGCAGGTAGTGGTATTTTGACACTCTAAAGGAGTGGGATGGTTTTGTGTGCGAGTCGTGGCCGCCACCTTTTAATCCCAGGCACGGGCTGGGTATTGTCGTGGTCGCCACCTTTTAATCCTAAGTACTGGCTGGGTATGTGGTGGCCTTGTGCTGATGCAGTGAATTTTTTTGTTGGAACTATTTGTTTGGGGGACTGTGATTTGGTCACCAACTCAGGTCCGTGTTGTTTTTTTTTTACTACTGCCATTACTCACAAGCTAGGATTGTTAGATGTTTTCTTCCTTTATAGATTGCAACATGTTGTTGGTATACTTTTGCCTTGTAGCCTCTGCAGGATTTGAGCAGGGCTTGTTGTTGTTTCCTTATACTTGGTGTACTTTGGCTTACTTTGGACAGCCTTTATTTTTACTGTCATGTTTACTTACTCTCCTTGGTTCCATTTTGATATAATGCTCTTATTCATATTTTCTTGTTTTACTTGCTGAGGTATTCTTTCCTTCTCTGAATGCCTTAGGTTCTGATTAGTAGCTGAGTAGGCGGCTAGTTTTGTTGTGCTGTTGCTAGTGATCTCTTATACTGTAGAGATCAGTTTCTTGGTCTTGTGAGGTAGTTTTCTATTTTTCTTACAGATATACATGCTCGCCAGTGGGTTCATGTCAGGTTGTTGAGGCCCGCTGGTGGTTTTTTGCTTATGATAATAGATATGTTTCTTTTACTGTTACCTTTCTAGAGATAGTATATTTGCTCTTGGGAAGATTTATGCTAGGTTACTATTTACTTTTAAACCTAAAAACACTATTATAAGTATATCTCATGATCATCATGTTTATAAAACTCATACACTACTTTCCAAGTAACGTAAAAAGGATAATTTTCTTACTTATAATATAAAATAAATCTAGAGTCTTGCATATTATAAGTGGACCTTGGGGGACACTTATGCACTTTCATAGGATGTCAAAAATAAATAAAGTATTTTTTCGCTGCGTATAAGTATTGTTTTAACTGTGGACTAGCTGATCCACTGAGCCGAGAGATACGGCCTCTAAAACATAATTGATTTTCAAATCATTATAGCTTTTGATTTTTTTCATAGTCTTGGTAGTTGGTGGTTGCCTGAGCGTCGGCAGTTATCCCCTGCTCGACGTGGCATCACAATATGTGTTTTCTCCTACTCTGATACTTCTTAATTTCGGAGAAAATGCGGGTTGTGATAGTTGGTATCAAAGCCAGGTTGCTTGACAATATCGGGCAACCTTTCCTTGTAGGTATTAGATGTTTAGGATCATATCATACACACACCGATATGTCATCAGCACGTCTTAGCTGAAGCATGAACACTACACTCATACCATAACATGAAGTATACGGGGCATATTATGTAGTATGAGATGCATAATATGTGTCTGTATATGGATCCATCATAGGGGAAACATGTGATGGTTATGTAGTATGGGATGCATAACCTCACCACATGAATGCGACTAGCACGTTTCTTTTTGGTTGCATGAGAATGATATATAGTATGGGATGCATAACATTTTCATGTGTACGCCACTCATAACATGCATTAAGTCCTTTTTTTAGAATGCATAGCACAATCATGCATAGAATAACATTGCATAAGCACAACGTGCCAAGCTAAAGATTTGCAGGATGATATATGTACACACATGGTTTTAAATCAGAAAAAGAATATAAATTCATGCATTCCCGATCTAGGCACAAGAGTTAGTTGATGGTGGTTAACCATCCTAGGTTAAGCATAGCATCACTTTTGTAAAAATAAAATAAAATCACAGAGCAAGTATATCAGTTAAAAGTTCATATTTATGTAAGTATTGTCTGTACTGCTAGTTTGTTCTAACTATTATGCTAGGTTTTGACCTCAGTTTTTATGGTTTTAGAATTGCGAGATGTCCTTCGACTAGGTCGACTCCCCTGTCTGATGGTGAGTCTTCAGGAGCGCAGAGTTATGCGGTGATCGAGAGCCTGCGATAGAGCAATGATTCCTTGACCAGGCAGTTGGTGGAGATGTAGGCCCAGATCCAGTCTCTAGTGGCAGTTGTGGCAGGACAGACTCAGGGAGTGCAAGACCCTGTAGGGGGGTTAGCTGCTCCTCCCCCTCCTACTCCCCTGAGACCTCCAGTGGTGGTGCCGGCAGAGATGGCCTTTATCTCACTGTTTCAGAGACTTAGCCCTCCTACATATGATGGGAAGGCAGATTTCTTGGTCATAGATGATTGGCTGATCTCCATGGAGGAGATATTCTCGTACTCCGGTATTGCAGATGATTAGAGAGTGATGATAGCCGGCTATCAGCTAAAGAGTTTGGCTAAGAGATGGTGGCTTAGGGAAAAGGAGAGCTTGGTGGCTGGTTGCTCTTGGGGATTATTCAAGGAGATGTTGTTGAGGAAGTTCTTGCCTTCGGTCGAGCGTGACCAACTAATGAACGACTTCCTCCACCTGAAGCAGAGGAAACTCACACTCAGTGAGTACGAGATAGAGTTCAGCAAGTTGAGCCGGTTTGCCCCTGGGTTGGTGAGTATTGAAGCTGATCGAGTCAAACGGTTCCTTGGTGGCTTGAGGAGCGAGGTTCAGCAGTTGGCCAGTGCATATGGATCAGAGACTTATGCAGTGGTAGTGGAGGCTGCTCTAAAAGTGGAGGCAATTGAGACCGCAAAGAACAGAGGCCAGAAAATGAGGAAGGACAAGACGAAATCTGCTGAAGAGAAGAACCCCCAGGTACCCGGTGCTGCTTCGGGAAAGAAGAGCAAGGTATAGTGTAGCTTCTGTGGCCGGCCAGGCCACCCTGTTGAGAGGTGATTCAAGAAGGCGGGAGCTAAGAAGAAGGAGCAAGTTCATGCTATTCAAGGTTCTCCTAGGATGGATGCCTCTTGTTCTGTTTGTAAGCAACCCGGGCATGATGCTGCCCAGTGCTAGTCCAAGGATAAAGTCTGCTATCAGTGTGGACAGAAGGGCCATATCAAGACTAGGTGTCCGCAGGTCCAGCCTGTTCTTCAAGCAGTTCCACTTCTAGCTTTACCTCCGCCTCAGCGTGTGGACAAGGGCAAAGGAAAGCAGAACGTGATCTCTTCCGAGGAGGCTCAAGCTTCGACTCAGGTCATCTCAGGTTAGTTGTTTTCCTAGCCTGAAAGTTTTATTTACTAGAATGGTTATAGTCTATGTTTTGGGTAACTCCTTGGTTGCTTATATACTCCTATAGGGAAATTTAAGGTGAAGAACCGCTAGGCGCGTGTTCTGTTCGACTCTGGCGCTACCCACTCGTTTGTGGCTAGAGCTTTTGTAGAGCGATATCGGTTGATTCTAGATCAAGTTCATAATACCTTCCATGTCAAGTTCCCTTCTGATGAATCTGTGTTGTCAGATTTGGGCATTCTGGATTGCCCTTTTTTGTTGGGGGACTTTATTGAAAAGGCAGACTTGAAGATGATTGATCTAGAGGACTTCGATGTTATTTTGGGCATGGACTAGTTATCTAAGTATGATGCGGTTATTCAGTGCAAAAGGAAGCGCTTGGACTTCATCAAGGACAACGGTCAGCCTGGAAGTGTGTATGTTGATCCGTGCCAGGATTCCCCTGTCATTTTTGCGGTATGTGCTCAGAAGCTGTTTCGTTCTGATTGTTTTGCTTGTTTATTCTCGGTGGTTGGGACTGCTGTTAGTGTACCGCGCTTGGAGGAGATTCCTGTTGTACGTGTTTTCTCTGATGTTTTTCCTGATGACCTTCCTGGTCTTCCCCCCGAGCGGGATGTTGAGTTTGTGATTTATTTGGAACCGGGTACGCGTCCTATTGTTAAGGCGCCTTACCGGATGGCTCCTCGTGAGTTGTAGGAGTTGCGAGTCCAGTTGGATGAGTTGTTGGCAAAAGGCTTTATCAGGCAGAGTTCGTCGCCTTGGGGTGCTCCTGTTCTATTTGTGAAGAAGAAGGATGGGTCGATGAGGCTGTGCATTGATTATAGGGAGCTGAACAAAGTCACCATTAAGAACAGGTACCCTCTGCCGAGGATCGATGACTTATTTGATCAGTTGCATGGTAGCACGGTGTTTTCCAAGATCGATCTTCGTTCTGGCTATCATCAGCTCAGGATCCGTGAGGCAGATATTCCACGGACTGCGTTTATATCGAGGCATGGACACTTCAAGTTTCTAGTGATGTCGTTTGGTTTGACCAACGCACCATCAGCTTTCATGGATATGATGAACCGGGTGTTCAAGTATTTTCTGGACAAGTTCGTTGTGGTATTCATCGATGATTTCTTGATCTACTCTCGCAGTGCTGAGGAGCATGAGCAGCATCTGCGCATGGTTCTAACGGAGTTGAGGAACAACAAGTTATTCGCCAAGCTGAGCAAGTGCGAATTTTGGTTTCCTCAGGTCTCATTTCTAGGCCACGTGGTGAATAAGGATGGGATCTCAGTCAACCCGGAAAAGATCGCAGCAGTGATGGATTGGAGCAGGCCGGGCACACCCAAGGAGATTAGAAGCTTCCTAGGGTTGGACGGCTACTACAGGAGGTTCGTGGAGGGTTTCTCTACCCTAGCTGCACCTTTGACCAGGTTGACTCAGAAGAACGCGACCTTTGTTTGGAGCGAGAAGTGCGAAGAAGCCTTCCTGGAACTAAAGAACAGATTGTGCACTACTCCTGTTCTGACCCTTCTTACTGACGGCGTAGAGTATAATGTGTACGTGGATGCCTCGCATGTTGGTCTGGGTTACGTGTTGATGCAGGCTGGAAAAGTGATTGCGTATGGGTCAAGGCAACTAAAGACTCATGAGAGAAATTACCCTATGCATGACCTTGAGTTTGCAGCGGTGATTTATGCGCTAAAGCTGTGGAGACATCTACTTTATGGTGCTCAGTGCAAGATCTACATAGATCATAAAAGTCTAAAGTACGTGTTCACTCAGAAGGAGTTGAATCTGCACCAACGGCGGTGGATAGAGTATGTGGCCGATTATGATGTGGAGATACAGTATCATCCGGGCAAGTCCAATATGGTAGCCGATGCCCTGAGCCAGAAGACGGGGAAGATCTTTAATCTAACCGCCGATCGTTTAGTGGAAGAGTTCCTCCTGATGGATATCTCCGTGGGACGCTGTGACGTGCAGAGCCGTTTTGGATTTCACTTACCATGTTGCACCAGAAGGATGATCCGGATCTTCTGCACTTATACCTCAGGACTGAGAGAGGGGAGTTGCCGGATTTTTCTATCGATGATGCGGGTACTTTGAAGTACCGCGGTAGGTTTTGCATCCCCGTTGTTGGGGACATCAGAGTTATGATATGCAGAGAGGCTCATGGATCCAGTGTTGCCTACCATCCAGGATCTACAAAGATATACCATGAATTGAAGCAAATTGCATGTTGGTATGGGATGAAGGGTGATATAACCCTATTTGTTGCTGAGTGCCACACTTGCAAGCGTGTGAAGGCCGATCATGGAAGGCCTGTTGGCAAGTTGACTCCATTGGAGATCCCGACTTGGAAGTGGGAGAGTATTTCTATGGACTTCATTATGGGCTTACCGAGATCTCCAAGGTGATTTGATTCAGTTTGGGTGATTGTGGACCGATTGACGAAGTGTGCGCACTTCGTACCTTATAAGATAGATTACCTGATAAAGAAGATAGCAGAGTTGTACCTGAGCGAGGTCATCAGATTGCACGGTGTGCCAATAAGCATCATTTCGGATCGAGACTCCCGTTTTACATCTCGCTCCTAGAGGAGTCTGCAGGAGGGTTTGGGTACAGATTTGAGGTATTCTACAGCTTACCACCCACAAACCAATGGTCAGACTGAGCGAGTGAACCAGATAGTCGAGGATATGATCAGGTGCTACATCTTGGACCAAGGTGGAGCGTGGGATGAGCATTTGCGGCTTATGGAGTTTGCATATAATAACAGTTCCCAGGAGAGCTTGCAAATGGCTCTGTTTGAAGCTTTGTACGGGAGGCACTGCAGAACTCCCTTATTTTGGACCGAGGTCGGTGAGAGGCCTGTGCTGGGTCTGAATGCGCTCGAGGAAATGGAAGTCGCAGTGAAGCTTATTCGAGAAAAGCTTCTTATAGCTCAGGAGAGATATGAGAAGAACGCCAACCGGCGTAGGTCTGACTTGGAGTTTTTTGTAGCGGACCTTATGTTTCTTAAGGTTTCCCTGATGGTTCGTGTTAAGAGGTTCGGTAAGAACCAGAAATTGGATCCGAGGTATGTGGTCCCGTTTAAGATTGTTGAGCGGATTGGCGTGTCAGCATATAGGCTGGATTTGCCAGCAAACTTCCCAGATGTTCATAATATATTTCATGTAAGCCAATTACGGAAGTGTGTGCGAAGCAGTGGGCAAGTCTTGGATGTTGTGCCCCAGTTGGAGCCTAATCTTTCATATGTTGAGGTGTCGGTCCGCATCTTGGATACTCAAGATTGGGTGTTGCGGACAAAGTCTATTCTGATGGTGAAGGTTCTATGGAAGAATCAGGATTTGGAAAGCGCAACTTGGGAGCTGGAGTCAGCTATGAGGGATGCTCACCCTAATCTATTCCCTTGATTTGATTGGTACGTTTTCTTTCTAGTAGCTCTTGTTTTGTTACTTTCCTTATATAGTAGAATTTGTGTACGTAAAGTTTCGGGACGAAACTTTCTTTTAGGGGGAGTGACTGTAAGGCCCCCGATTTTTCTGCGATTATTTAATTCTTGTTCGGCGTTACGTTGACGCATTCCTGGCTTGTGTCATTTGTTAGAGCGTGGTATTAGCTCTTTAGGTTCCTTGTGTGGTTGTTGGTAGCTTATTTGGCAAGATTCCCTAGCAAGTCGGGTCTGTTTTGGTGACCGGTGAGGTCTCTCGGGTGATGCTTGTGTTTTGGCTTCGGGTGGTGATAACCCGAGTTTTGTTCGTCGAAAGTTGATTTCAACTTCGCCGTTGCGTTCGTAGCGTGGGTATTTAGCTACGGTGTAAATTTCTTCGAATTCCGAGGATGTTCGGGTTTCACATCGTTTTGTATTTTATTTATATTAATGCGATATTATATATTATATATAAATATTTTGTTTAGATAGTAGCAGTTATGGTGAATAGGTGGCTGACAGCGTTTGGATTGGCTAAGAATAGAAAATATTTGGGATTTAGCCGCTATCTATATATAGCCTTAATTAGGAAAGTGACTGTTGATGATTCTTTTTCTTTCTCGGAATACAACCGCCGTCCCTGTGTAAGAGAGGAAAACCGGCGGGCTGCCCTTGCCTTCCAACGCCGATTCCCGGAGTTTTAGCGGGCGGAATTCGATTTCGAAGGTGGATTTGGATTGCTCTCGCCTAGACCTACACTCCGACGAAATTTTCGTCTTGTACTGTGGTGCTGGTGCCGTGTGAGAGGAAGGGGCCGACAAAGCTTCGCTGGAATTTGAGGCAAGTGGTGCTCCTACTCTTGCCAAGCTTTTTCCCCTTTCTTTGTTCTTAATTATTGTTATCATACTTTTTTCCCGAGATCATTCTATTTTACTCTGGTTTCCCGTCAAAATCATCGGACCTTGTATCATGAATGCACCTTTGCGTTTTTTTTTTCTTTCTTTCTCAAGTTCTGAACCTCCAGGATTTTGGCCGGGCCGCTGTAGCCTTGACCTTTATCAGATTGTCACCTATAAAACTTGGATTGGGTAGCATTTAGCCTTCTTCTTATTCCTTCCTTGCTGTTAAGTTTGCCCAGTTCGGGTGCTGGGGTAGTGCAGATGAGTGCTGAAATTGACCCTCATGTTGGTAGTCGTTGCCCAGTAAGTTAGGAAGCATTAGATTTTCATGTTTGCGGCAGTTCTGTGGGTAGTGTTGACAGCATTGAGTGCACTCAACGCTGCCAGATCGTCGAAGACCGTGGATCTGAGTTCGACGGAAATCGTCGAACTGAGATCGATGATCTCCGGCTGCCAGATCGACGAAGATCGTCGATCTGAGTTCAACGAAAATCATCGAACTGAGATCGACGATCTCCGGTTGCCTTAGATTGATGAAGATCGTCGATCTAAGTTCGACGAAAATCGTCGAACTGAGATCGACGATCTCTGGTTGCCTTAGATCGACGAAGATCGTCGATCTGATTTCGACGAAAATCGTCGAACTGAGATCGACGATCTCTGGTTGCCTAAGATCGACGAAGATCGTCGATCTGAGTTCGACGAAAATCGTCGAACTGAGATCGACGATCTCCAGTTGCCTTAGATCGACGAAGATCGTCGATCTGAGTTCGACGAAAATCATCGAACTGAGATCGACGATCTCCGATTTCCTGTGATCGACAAAGATCGTCGATCTGAGTTCGACAAAAATCGTCGAACTGAGATTGACGATCTCCGCTTCCCTGTGATCAGAGTTCGACAAAATTGTCGAACTGAGCTCGACGATTCCTATAAGATGTGTTCGACGATTTTTCCCTTTGTCTTCCCTTTTTTTCCCGAGTGAATCTCATTGGGTTTGGGGTTGTTTGTCGGCTATTTTCTGAACGCCGAATCGTGGGTTATGGCAGGTAGTGGTATTTTGACACTCTAAAGGAGTGGGATAGTTTTGAGTGCGAGCCATGGCCGCCACCTTTTAATCTCAGGTACGGGCTTGGTATTGCCGTGGCCGCCGCCTTTTAATCCCAGGTACGGGCTTGGTATGTGGTGGCCTTGTGCTGATGCAGTGAATTTTTTTGTTGGAACTGTTTGTTTGGGGGACTGTTTTTGGTCACCAACTCAGGTCCATATTGTTTTTTTTACTACTGCCATTACTCGCAAGTTAGGATTGTTAGATGTTTTCTTCCTTTATAGATTGCAACATGTTGTTGGTATTCTTTTGCATTGTAGCCTCTGCAGGATTTGAGCAGAGCTTGTTGTTGTTTCCTTATACTTGGTGTACTTTGTCTTACTTTGGACAGCCTTTATTTTTACTGTCATGTTTACTTACTCTCCTTGGTGTCATTTTGATATAATGCTCTTATTCAGATTTTCTTGTTTTACTTGCTGAGGTATTCTTTCGTACTCTGAATGCCTCAGGTTCTGATTAGTAGCCGAGTAGGCGGCTAGTTTTGCTGTGCTGTTGCTGGTGATCTCTTATACTGTAGAGATCAGTTTATTGGTCTTGTGAGGTAGTTTTTTGTTTTTCTTACAGACATACATGGTCGCCAGTGGGTTCGTGTCAGGTTGTTGACGCCCGCTGGTGGTTTTTGCTTATGATACTAGATATGTTTCTTTTACTGCTACCTTTCTAGAGATAGTCTATTTGCTCTTGGAAAGATTTATGTTAGGTTGCTAGTTACTTTTAAAACTAAAAATACTATTATAAGTATATCTCATGATCAGCATGTTTATAAAACTCATACAATACTTTCCAAGCAACGTAAAAAGGATCATTTTCTTACTTATAATATAAATTAAATCTAGAGTCTTGCATAATATAAGTGGACCTCGGGGGACACTTATGCACTTTCATAGGATGTTAAAAATAAATAAAGTATTTTTCCGATGCGTATAAGTATAGTTTTAACTGTGGACTAGCTGATCCACTGAGCCGAGGGATACGACCTCTAAAATATAATTCATTTTCAAATCATTATAGCTTTTGATTTTTTCATAGTCTTGGTAGTTGGTGGTTTCCTGAGCGTCGCCAGTTATCCCCTGCCCGACGTGGCATCACAACGCATGTTTTCTCCTACTCTGATACTTCTTAATTTCGGAGAAAATGCGGGTTGTGACATAAGTTGCTGAAGAAACACATGTCTGCTGAATTCAAATTCCTAGCAGACATTGTGGGAAAAGTGTTGTTGGGCAAGCACACTGCACATGACTACATCACCAGGCACCAATTCCTGGTTATGTGTGTTGTAGTTAACAAGAAGAAAGTCAACTGGGCTCAGATCATGTTTGATCTGATTAAGAAAAAGAATACAAAGAAAGAGGTCTGCTTTGGAAGAATCTTCGGGATCTTCCTAAAAGAAAAGGCTGCTGAATCCCTGGTCTCCCAGGCCATATTCATAAATGCCTCTAAGAGGCACACCTATGCTCTTTATGGCAGGTGGGAGAGGACCATCACCAAGCCCTCCAAGGCTTCTTCCTCTTCCACCAGGGCTTCTGAGAGTACTAGGGCTGCTCCAGCCACTTCCCACCCTATTGAAGAGATCCCTCCTCCACCTCCATCACCTCCAGCCATCCAACCTCATCCTCAACTTCCCCCCTCCTCCACCATTCCTTCTCTTCAACAACCAGTTCATATTCCCACTCCAGCTCCATCTCCTGCCACCTCTTCACACATAGATATCACTGACATCCCCTCTTCCCCCATCTCCTCTCCTTCTCAATCACCACAACCAACCCCACCTCAATCCCCCCATGGTACACCCACTTCCTCCCCACCTTCATCTCCCTTACCCCCGCCTGGACAACATCCCATTCTTCAATCTTCCTTCACCTCCCCTCAATACATCTACTCCTCAGGATGAATTAATGCAAGATGCACCACCTCCACCTCCCCCTCCACCTACACCATCCTCCTCCATTCCTACCTCTGTCTCCACTGCTACACCTTCTACACCACACTCTACAGCTCCACTATTGGATCCCTCCATCATGTCACAACTCATTGCACTTCTGACTCCCCTTCTTAAAACCATTATAGCAGAGGCCATTTCCCCTCTTGCTCCATCCCTCTCCTCCCTAGCTGCCCAAATATCTACTCTTTCTGCTCCTCCCTCTTCAGTTAGGGGCCTGGCTCCAGTATACACTACAACCAGGCAGGGGGAGATACTCAATGAAGAAGAAGCAGCAGAAATATCAGCAGAAGTAATAGCAGCAGTATTAGTAGTAGATGTAGCAGCAGACAGAGCAGAACAAGAAGCAGCTGAAGCAAAAGCAGAACCAACAGCAGATGCAGATGCTGATATAGATTTATTTAATTTAATTCATTTTATTGAATCTGATATGGAAATAGATGAGCAGGTCCCAGAGGACATAACAACTGCTCATGATTTTATTATAAATCCCACAGTTGATCTTTTAAATTTATTGAGCAGTTTTGATACAACCTACTTTAATAACCTTCCAGAGTACACCATCAAGCCATCCATGGCTATAATTCCATATACCTCACCTATAAGCCCCAAAGTTTCCAAGCAACTCAAGGCCATTTTTGCTACTCTAGAGATTCCAACCATTCCATCTCCACCCAGAGCTGTTTACCCCATTATTTCTGTAAGACCCCCCCTCCCGGATCCCAAAACACGGCACGAAGGGGGGTCTTATGCCCGGAACAGTCGCCTTACGGTAGCATTAGCGCACGGGCTAACCTGTACCACAAGATGTCTATTCTGCCGGCTACACCTAATATCAAAGTGAACATGCCAACCCAACCAAATATATAATCAAGAGACAAGAAGTCAAATCCACACTTAGCATAAAGTCCAAATACATCAATAAGAGAGGCTAAAATATGCTTCTACAATATATCAAAGTACAGCTATCAACTACCCAAACGGGCTACATCAGAGTTTCACAACACTCACATCAGTAACCGACGGTAGCGACGGTACCGTCCCCTCAGGCCATGCCGTCCTGGCCTGGCTGTACTGCTGCATGGTCTGCGGCTGCTCTACCTATGTGGTGGCCTCCTAAAAAGGAAGGCGTAACAACCGTTAGTCGAAATGACTAAGTGGCTTCACATTCGCTCCCCCAGCGACTCCTCGGCACCGGGCAGAGAAAAGGAATAAGGGTAGCAAATATATAAGTAAACAAGCAGGTACAAGCAGGTGGTAATAATGATACTTGATTAACCACTACATAAACTAGCAATTCTACAAGAGCTATACAGATCAACAAGTGTAAATAATCTACAGTAGGTAAGTAACTTAACTTATAAGGATGCCCATACAAGCTTATAAGTTAAGGATCGGTTTGCATAAAGTAACTCATCGTATAGGAGTGCCCATACAAACTTATACGATGAGGATCTTGTCGTGCAATGTTATGAAATGGAATGTATGTTATGCAATGACTTACGCATGCTCACACACATGCAACTGTTATGTCGACACAGATTGTAGTTCCCACTTTTCGAGCAGCTAGCTAACCTCTCAGGCATCAGCCGCCGTGGCCAGGCGGTGATAGTAGAGCGGGCGTCTCTACTACTAGGAGGGCCTCCACACTGCTTCACCTAGGCCTCCGTACGCCTCAATGCTAAGAACACAACAGCGGAGCCCATGTGTTCTATGGCCCAGCGGGGTCTTGGGTAAATGTGCACCAAGAACACAGCCCGAAATGGCCTTGCATGACCCGGAAGGGGCCTCGGAAGTAAGTACGAGAACATAGCCCAACCGTTCACATGATACGGAGGGGGCCCCGGGACGTGAACACCAAGGACACAGCCTGTCACAACCCGCATTTTCTCAACGATAGAATCGTATCATAGCAAGAGAAAACACGTGTCGTGATGCCACGTCGAGCAGGGGATAACTGCACACACTCAGGCAAAACTCCAGACCTTAGATTTTAAGGAAAATCGTTGATTAAATATGAAAGAAAATCAGTTATGTTGAAAGGCCGTATCCCTCAGCACGGTGGATCAGCTAGTCCACAATTAGAAATTATATTTATGCGCAGTAGAAAATACTTTGGTTCAATTAAATTGACACTCTAAATGAGCATAAGTGTCCCCGAGGGATGACTCATGGTACGCTCGACTCTAATGTGAATATAATATATATATAAAAGATAGTCTTTTTACGCTAAGGAAATATAGTGTCTTTGTTTTATAAATATGTTATGCATGATGAACATATAATAATGTTTTTAGGGTTTAAAAATATCTAACATGCAACCTAGCATAAATCCTTCCCAGAAGCACGTAAACCACCACAAATAGGCAAAAACATCAGTTTAAGTTCATACCCAGCATCGCAAGAAGCCACCAGTGGGCGCCAACAACCTGACACGAACCCACTGGTGAGAATGTATGTCTATACAGAAAGGTAAAGAACTACCTCACAAAATCGGGGATCGGCTATCTCAGCTACCCAAGAGGCCACCAACAAGCCCCTCCAAAAGAACTAGCCGCTGAACCGACTACAACCTGGACCTGAGGCATTCAAGAAAAGAACACCTCAGCAAGAAGATAAACAAAAAGTAAATAGAGCATTAGATTAATGAGCAAACAAAAGAAAGGGTTTACCAACCTGACAACAAACTGCTATAAGCAAAAGAAAGGGCATGACAGTAAGAAAAGAGTACTGTCTAAAGCACAGCAAAGCACACCAAGTGCGAGCAATAAAAGCAGCATGCCCTACAAAGAGTCTGCAACAGCAACAAGACATATACATATATGCCGAAAGAAAGAGAAAACATAAACAGGAAAGGGACTAACAGTCCTATCACGTGGGTGAGTGGCAGTGTTCAAAACATGGATCTGAATACGTAACCAAAACCAGATCCAAAAAGGGCTAAGGGGTCAAACAGTGGCAGCACTAGGGTCCCACACACGCCAACCCAAACCGGGGCAAAAGGCGGTGGCCACAGCTCACCACATAAAACCACCCCTCCAGAGGCCACTAAAACTCCACCACCTGCCACAACCCAAGAGTCGGCAAGCAAAAATTAGTCGAACACCCAATACCACCCCCTAGAGAAAGGGAAAAGTCACACTAACAATCCTAAGGAAATACACGAACCCAAGACAGAATTGTCAAGCCCACTCGACGCGGAGTTGAGTAAGCTCCGCTTACTTGGCGCCGAAATACTTAGCCGCAAATCCTATGTTGGGTGACGGCGTTGAGTGACCTCGGCTCACTCGACGCTGTCAGCGCTTTCCACTTAGGGTAAACGTATGTTTTAGTCAAACCGCATCCTAAACTCTCTCAACGCGCGAAAACAAGGAGTTGGAAATTTAATCCCGACCCTCCGTTCCATCCTAACTACACGGGGCTACCGCAACTAAACCTAAATTGTGACTCGCAGCCTCACCCTAACTCTAGCTACCCACTGTACACCAAACCTCAGACAAAAGAGAGAACGTTGATTTAATTGTAAGAAAAAGCAATGAAACAGCCCATGACTGAAATGAAGGAAAAAGACATCCTATTACTCTACTTTCTAAGGAGGAAAAAGATAAGGAATGCAGAAGTATTGCACAGTAAATGAAAATAGAGTAAGAGTTAGAAATAATTTGGCAAGGGCAAGGGAGCCACTTGCCTCTACCTCTCCGGAAAAATGACAGCCACACCACCGCTTGGCTCCGGCGGCAAGATCGGCCACCTAGAAGACCAAAGTTGAAACTTGAGGAAAGAAAAGAAATCAGATATTTACAAATTCCTGGAATCCAACCCTAAATCAAGAAAAATTTACATGGAAGGGAAGATCTAGACGAGAGCAAGCCAAATCCGCTATCGCACGAGAAAAACGAGCTCTAACCCTCCCGCAATCGCCGACCAAAACTACCACCGCCTCCTCTCAAAACCCTTTCGCTGGAAGCTCTCCAGACTCGGGAACGATGAAAATGAGGAGGAAAAACGGTTCACGGCAACAAAAGAGGCTCTCAGGAGAAAAAGTACGGAACACGCCCAAGACACGCCCGTGACACGGTCCGACACGCCCGTCTCACGGGGCATGTACTAACTCGACGAACGTCAATCTCCACTCGACGCAACATGGGACACGCCCCCGACACGCCCGTGACATGGCCCGACACGCCCGTGTCACAGGGCGTGTACTCACACACCTACCCACTCGGCGACCATTTGTCTCAGCTCAACGAAACAGGTGACACGCCCTGTGATACGCCCGTGTCACAGGCCGTGTACAAACTCGAACACCGCCCGACAATCGTGGAGCGCCGATCGTCGAACAGAGAGACACGCCCTGTGTCACGCCCGTGTCCGATACGACACGCCCGTGTTCTCACCAAAACACCGCCTGATGACCGTCGAGCGTAGCTCTGCGAAGGGGGACACGCCATGTGACACGCCCGTGTCACAGGCCGTGTTCCTACAAAAAACCCGTCGACCAAAAATTCGTCGACTAGAGAACCGGGAGCTCTACCCGAGCACGACACGCCCTGGGTCACGGGCGTGACCCAGGCCGTGTCACCCAAACTTACACAGAAAAGGAAACCTGCTAACACCTAGCAAACAAGAGACAAGACACCAGCCTACTAGCTCGGCCACATCAGGCACGCACAGCACAACAACCATTACACACATTACAGCTAACAGAACAAACGCCGAAATGACGCGAAAGCAAACGATCCCGGATTTCGACCAAAACTCGCAACGTAGCTAAACTCCCAAGCTACGAAAACAACGGTGAGGTCGAAAACAACATCCGACGATCGCACACTCGGGCTAACACCTCCCGAAGCCAAAACACAAGCATTTCCCTAAGAGGCCCAACCGAGTCACCAAAAGAGACTCCGGCTAGCTGGGGAAATTTGCCAACAGGCTACAACCAGGCTACACCATGAACCTAAAGAGCTAAGACCACGCTCTACAACGGCAAAGGGCCGGAAATGCGTCATCGTAATGCCAATCCAAGATCAAACAAAACCAAGAAAACCAGGGGCGTTACAGCCACTCCCCCTAAAAGAAAGTTTCGCCTCGAAACTTTACTCACAACCCTCCTATAAAGAAGGAGAGAGAAAGAGCCAGGAAAGGGCTACACATATATATAAATAAAACAGAACATACCAGGCACAAGATCGGGGAAAAAATGAGGGTGAGCCTCCCTCATAGCCGACTCCAATTCCCACGTCGCGCTTTCTACATCCTGATTCCTCCATAAAACTTTAACCATAGTAATAGACTTCTTCCATAGCGCACGAACCTGAGAATCCAGAATACGGACAGGAACCTCCACATAAGAAAGATTCGGCTCCAACTGAGGCACATAATCCAAAACCTGCCTGTCATCCATCACACATTTCCACAACTGACTGACGTGGAAGACATCATGCACGCCTGGGAAATTTGCGGGCAACGCCAGCCTATAAGCTGATATCCCAATCCGCTCAACAATCGAAAACGGCCCCACGTACCTCGGGTCCAACTTCCTGTTCTTGCCAAACCGCTTGACTCTGATCAATGGGGAGACCTTTAGGAGCACTGAGTCCCCCACCACAAATTCCAAGTCCGATATACGCCGATTGGCATTTTTCTCATATCTCTCCTGGGCTATCTGAAGCTTTTCCCGTATAAGCTTCACAGCGGTTTCCATCTCGTCGAGTGCTTCTGGACCCAACAAAGGTTTCTCGCCAACCTCAGCCCAAAACAAGGTAGTCCTGCAGCGCCTCCCATACAAAGCTTCAAAAGGAGCCATTTTCAAGCTTTCTTGATAACTGTTGTTATACGCAAATTCCATAAGCCACAAGCGCTCATCCCACGCTCCTCCGTGGTCCAGAACATAGCATCGGATCATATCTTCCACAATCTGATTTACCCGCTCCGTCTGACCATTGGTCTGCGGATGATAAGCCGTGGAATATCTCAAATCTCTACCCAACCCTTCTTGAAGGCTCTTCCAACAACGAGACGTGAACCTGGAGTCTCGATCTGATATGATACTCACGGGTACACCATGCAATCTGATAACCTCATCCAAATACAGCTCGGCTATCTTCCTCATCGGATAATCGATCTTAAATGGTACGAAGTGAGCACACTTCGTCAATCTGTCTACGATCACCCAAACTGAATCATGCCCCTTAGGAGATCTCGGTAAGCCTGTAATGAAATCCATCGATATACTCTCCCACTTCCACATCGGAATCTCTAAGGGAGCCGGCTTGCCACCAGGCCTCCCATGGTCGGCTTTCACACGCCTGCAAGTGAAACACTCTGAAACAAATCTGGCTATGTCCTTCTTCATCCCACACCACCAGGCAATCTGCTTTAAATCATGATACATCTTGGTAGACCCTGGATGGTAAGCAACACTAGATCTGTGGGCTTCTCTGCACACCATACCCCGAATATCTCCAACCGCGGGAATGCAAAACCTGCCACGATACTTCAAGGTACCCGCATCATCTATAGAGAAATCTGGTAATTCACCTTTTTCAGCTCGAAGATACAAATGCAGAAGATCGGGATCATCCTTCTGATACAGTCTCGTACGCGCAATCCACGAAGGTTCTGCCACTGCCAAGATACTCTGCGAATCGCAGCTTCCCACAGAAATGTCCATCAAAAGAAACTCTTCCACTAGACGCTCGGCGGAGAGATTGAAAATCTTACCTGACTTCCGACTCAGGGCATCGGCCACCACATTCGCTTTACCCGGATGGTACTGGATTTCAACATCATAGTCGGCCACGTACTCCAACCACCGCCGCTGGCGCAGATTCAATTCTTTCTGAATGAAGACATACTTCAGACTCTTATGATCCGTGAAAATCTTGCACTGCGTGTCGTATAGCAAATGCCTCCACAATTTCAATGCATAGATCACAGCTGCAAACTTCAGGTCATGCGTAGGGTAATTCCTCTCATGAGTCTTTAGCTGCCTCGACCCGTACGCAATAACCTTTCCGCCCTGCATCAATACGCAGCCCAGTCTGACATGCGACGCATCCACATATATATCATACTCACTATCTTCAGTAGGCAAAGACAAAATTGGAGCTGAACATAACCTTCTTTTTAATTCCTCAAAAACCTTCTCACACTTGCCATCCCATATGAAGGCTGCATTCTTCTGCGTCAACCTGGTCAACGGAGCAGACAAAGTAGAGAATCCCTCTACAAATCTTCTATAATATCCAGCCAAGCCCAAGAAGCTTCTGATCTCTTTGGGAGTAACAGGCCTCGCCCACTCCATAACAGCAGCGATCTTTTCTGGGTCCACCGATATTCCCTCCTTATTCACCACGTGGCCGAGAAAAGAAACTTGAGGCAACCAAAATTTGCATTTGCTCAGCTTGGCGTATAGCTTATGGTCTCTCAGAGTCGCCAAGACCAGTCGCAAATACCGATCATGCTCCTCCGCATCTTTAGAATACACCAAAACATTGTCTATAAATACAATCACAAACTTATCCAGGAAGTCCTTGAAAACTCTGTTCATCAGATCCATAAAAGCTGAGGGCGCATTAGTCAAACCAAATGACATAACCAAAAACTCGAAATGCCCATGACGAGAGCGGAACGCCGTCCGCGAAACATCTGACTCCCGAATCCTCAACTGGTGATAGCCCGAACGAAGATCTATCTTGGAAAACACGGCACTACCACGCAGTTGGTCAAACAGATCGTCAATCCGAGGCAATGAGTACATGTTCTTAATAGTAACTTTGTTCAGCTCTCTATAGTCGATGCATAGCCTTATCGACCCATCTTTCTTTTTAACGAACAGCACTGGTGCACCCCAGGGCGAAGAACTTGGCCTTATGAAACCTTTTGCCAACATCTCATCTAGCTGAATTCGCAACTCTTCCAGCTCTCGCGGGGCCATCCGGTATGGCTCCTTGGCAATAGGACACGTGCCTGGCTCCAAATCTATAACAAACTCGACATCTCGATCGGGTGGAAGACCGGGAAGATCATCAGGAAACACATCAGAGAAGTCACATACCACAGGAATCTCTTCCAAATGCGGCACCCTAACAACTGACCCTACCATAGAGACCACACAGGCAAAACAGCCAGAATCAAGCAACTTCCGAGCACGCACCGCAGAAATGACTGGAGACTCCTGGAGAGAATGCCCATAAACGCTCCCTGGTTGACCGTTGTCCTTGACGAAGTCCAAGCGCTTACCCTTGCACTGGATAACAGCATCGTACCTTGACAACCAGTCCATTCCCAAAATAACATCGAAGTCCTCCAGGTCAATCACCTTCAGATCTGCCTTGGCTAGAAAATCCCCCAACAAAATCGGATAATCAAGGAAACCCAGGTCCGTAACCACAGAGTCACCAGAGGGGAACTTAATGCAAAAGGCACCACCAACACGATCTAGGCCCAAACTGAACCACTCCACGAAGGCTCTAGCCACAAACGAGTGGGTAGAGCCTGAATCGAAGAGAACTCGCGCCCAGCGGTTCTTTACCTTAAATCGTCCTACAAATAGAGCGCGCATCTAAGGAAACAAACGCTAAAACGAAAACTACAACCAAAAAGGGAACATAACGAAACGACTGGGGAGGAGTCGAACCTGAGATAACCTGGGTCGAAGTCTGCGCTTCGTCTGCCGAAAGCACATTCAGCTTCCCCTTTCCTCTATCCAATTGCTGAGGCGGTGGCAAAGCCTGGAGGGGAACTAGCTGCAGAACAGGCTGGAACTGTGGGCACTTTATCTTGAGATGGCCCTTCTGGCCGCACTGAAAACAGACCTTATCTCTTAACCAGCAATGGGCAGCATCATGCCCCTTCCTTCCACACAAGGCAGAGACCGAGTCTCCTCGGGGAGCACCCTGAATCGCATGCACCTGTTCCTTCTTCTGCGCTGCCCACCTTTTGAAACACTTCTCCAATGGTGGCCTGGCCGGCCACAGAAACTACAGACCTCTTTGTTCTTCTTTCTCGAGACAGCATCAGGTTCCTGAGGGCTCTTCCCTCCACCGGACTTCCGCTTATCCTTCCTCAACTGCTGGCCTCTATTCTTGGCATTCTCAATGGCCTCAACTCTCAAGGCAGCTCCAACCACGCTGGCATAACTGACTGCCCCGTAGGCATTCGCTAACTGCTGAATGTCACTTCTAAGTCCACCCAGAAATCGCTTAACTCGGTCTGCTTCAACACTCACCAGACCAGGAGAAAACCGACTCAACTTACTAAACTCAATCTCGTACTCACTAACCGTGAGTTTCCTCTGCTTCAAATGGAGAAAGTCATTCATCAGCCGGTCCCTCTCGACTGAAGGCAAAAACTTACTCAACAACATCACCTTAAATGACTCCCAAGAGCATCCTGCCACCATGCTCTCTTTCTCCCTCAGCCACTAATTCTTTGCTATGCCCTTGAGCTGGTAGGCAGCAAGCATCACTCTCTGATCGTCTGTAATTCCTGAGTAAGAGAACATCTCCTCTATGGTAATCAGCCAGTCATCCAAAATCATGAAATCTGCTTGCCCATCATAAGTAGGGGGCCTCAGCCGCTGAAACTGGGATATAAACGCCATCTCCGGGGGCACCACAACCAAAGGCACGGGAGGAGTAGGAGGGGCAGGAATAGCTACCCCCTCAGCAGGGTCCGGAACTCTCGGAGTCTGTCCCGCCACCACTACTATAAGGGACTGAATCTGAGCCTGCATAGCGACCACCTGCCTCGATAAAGCTTCGTTACTCTACCGTAGGTTTTCTACCAACGCCTCGCTCTGCGCTCCTAACGTCTCACCATCGGATTGGGGGGTAGATCTCGTCGCAAGACTTCTCGCCATCCTATAATCGCACAAGCTTTAGACAAAACCTAGCTCAATATCTAGAACAAAACTACCCGGTACAGACAAACACACTTAAATATGAACTTCAACTGCAAAACTTGCTCTGGGAGTTGTTTTTACCATGATGATGTTATGCTTAACCTAAGATGGTTCACCACCATCAAACTAACTCATGTGCCTAAATCATGAATGCATGTATTTGTATTCTTTTTGACTCAAAACCATGTGTGTACATATGTCATCTTGCAAATCTTTAGCTTGGCACGTTGTGCTTATGAAATGTTATGCTATGCATGATGTGCTATGCATTCTAAAAAGGCCTTAATGCATGCCATGGGCGGCGTACACATGAAAATGTTATGCATCCCATACTACATAACATTCCCATGCAACAAAAAAAGAAAACGTGCTAGCCGCATTCTTGTGGTGAGGTTATGCATCCCATACTACAAAAACCTCACATGTTGCCTCCTATGGTGGATCCATATACGAACACATATTATGCATCCCATACTACATAATATGCCCCGTATACTTCTTTATGCTCATTAGTGTAGTGTTCGTGCTTTAGCCAAGACGTGCTGATGACATATCGGTGTGTGTATGGTATGACGCTAACCACTAATGCAAACAAGGGAAAGGTTGCCCGACCATTTGTCAAGCAACCTCCCTCTGATACCAACTGTCACAACCCGCATTTTCTCAACGATAGAATCGTATCAGAGTAAGAGAAAACACGTGTCGTGATGCCACGTCGTGTAGGGGATAACTGCACACGCTCAGGCAAAACTCCAGACCTTAGATTTTAAGGAAAATCGTTGATTAAATATGAAAGAAAATCAGTTATGTTGAAAGGCCGTATCCCTCGGCACGGTGGATCATCTAGTCCACAATTAGAAATTATATTTATGCGCAGTAGAAAATACTTTGGTTCAATTAAATTGACACTCTAAATGAGCATAAGTGTCCCCGAGGGACGACTCATGGTACGCTCTACTCTAACGTGAATATAATATATATATAAAAGATAGTCTTTTTACGCTAAGGAAATATAGTGTCTTTGTTTTATAAATATGTTATGCATGATGTACATATAATAATGTTTTTAGGGTTTAAAAATATCTAACATGCAACCTAGCATAAATCCTTCCCAGAAGCAAGTAAACCACCACAAATAGGCAAAAACAGCAGTTTAAGTTCATACCCAGCATCGCAAGAAGCCACTAGTGGGCGCCAACAACCTGACACGAACCCACTACTGAGAATGTATGTCTATACAGAAAGGTAAAGAACTACCTCACAAAATCGGGGATCAGCTATCTCAGTTACCCAAGAGGCCACCAACAAGCCCCTCCAAAAGAACTAGCCGCTGAACCGGCTACAATCTGGACCTGAGGCATTCAAGAAAAGAACACCTCAGCAAGAAGATAAACAAAAAGAAAATAGAGCATTAGATTAATGAGCAAACAAAAGAAAGGGTTTACCAACCCGACAACAAACTGCTATAAGCAAAAGAAAGGGCATGACAGTAAGAAAAGAGTACTGTCTAAAGTACCGCAAAGCACACCAAGTGCGAGCAATAAAAGCAGCATGCCCTACAAAGAGTCTGCAACAGCAATAAGACATATACATATATGCCGAAAGAAAGAGAAAACATAAACAGGAAAGGGACTAACATTCCTATCACGTGGGTGAGTTGCAGTGGTCAAAACATGGATCTGAATACGTAACCAAAACCAGATCTAAAAAGGGCTAAGGGGTCAAACAGTGGCAGCACTAGGGTCCCACACACGCCAACCCAAACCGGGGCAAAAGGCAGTGGCCACAGCTCACCACATAAAACCACCCATCCAGAGGCCACCAAAACTCCACCACCTACCACAAACCAAGAGTCGGCAAGCAAAAATTAGCCGAACACCCAATACCACCCCCTAGAGAAAGGGAAAAATCACACTAACAATCCTAAGGAAATACACGAACCCAAGACAGAATTGTCGAGCCCACTCGACGCGGCGTTGAGTAAGCTCCGCTTACTTGGCGCCGAAATACTTAGCCGCAAATCCTACGCTGGGTGATGGAGTTGAGTGAACTCGGCTCACTCAACGCTGTCAGTGCTTTCCACTTAGGGTAAACGTACGTTTTAGTCAAACCGCAGCCTAAACTCTCTCAACGCGCAAAAACAAGGAGTTACAAATTTAATCCCGACCCTTCGTTCCATCCTAACTACATGGGGCTACCGCAAATAAACCTAAATTGTGACTAACCGCAGCCTCACCCTAACTCTAGCTACCCACTGTACACCAGACCTCAGACAAAAGAGAGAACGTTGATTTAATTGTAAGAAAAAGCAATGAAACAGCCCATGACTGAAATGAAGGAAAAAGACATCCTATTACTCTACTTTCTAAGGAGGAAAAAGATAAGGAATGCAGAAGTATTGCACAGTAAATGAAAATAGAGTAAGAGTTAGAAATAATTTGGCAAGGGCAAGGGAGCCACTTGCCTCTACCTCTCCGGAAAAACGACAGCCACACCACCGCTTGGCTCCGGCGGCAAGATCGTCCACCTAGAAGACCAAAGCTGAAACTTAAGGAAAGAAAAGAAATCAGATATTTACAAATTCCTAGAATCCAACCCTAAATCAAGAAAAACTTACATGGAAGGGAAGATCTAGACGAGAGCAAGCCAAATCCACTATAGCACGAGAAAAACGAGCTCTAACCCTCCCGCAATCGCCGGCCAAAACAACCACCGCCTCCTCTCAAAACCCTTTCGCTGGAAGCTCTCCAGACTCGGGAAAGATGAAAATGAGGAGGAAAAACGGTTCATGGCAACAAAAGAGGCTCTCAGGAGAAAAAGTACGGAACACGCCCAAGACACGCCCGTGACACGTTCCGACACGCCCGTGTCACGGGGCGTGTACTAACTCGACAAACATCGATCTCCACTCGACGCAACACGGGACACGCCCCCGATACGGCCCGACACGCCCGTGTCACGGGGCGTGTACTCACACACCTACCCACTCGACGACCGTCGGTCTCAGCTCAACGAAATAGGTGACACGCCCTGTGACACGCCCGTGTCACAGGCCGTGTACCAACTCGAACACCGCCCGACGATCGTGGAGCTCCGATCGTCGAACAGAGAGACACGCACTGTGTCACACCCGTGTCCGATATGACACGCCCGTGACACGGCCGTGTTCTCACCAAAACACCGCCTGACGACCGTCGAGTGCAGCTCGACGAAGGGGGACACGCCCTGTGACACGCCCGTGTCACAGGCCGTGTTCCTACAAAAAACCCGTCGACCAAAAATTCGTTGACCAGAGAACCGGGAGCTCTACCCGAGCACGACACGCCCTGGGTCACGGGCGTGACCCAGGCCGTGTCACCCAAACTTACACAGAAAAGGAAACCTGCTAACACCTAGCAAACAAGAAACAAGGCACCAGCCTACTAGCTCGGCCACATCAGGCACGCACAGCACAACAAACATTACACACATTACAGCTAAAAGAACAAACGCCGAAACGACGCGAAAGCAAACGATCCCGGATTTCGACCAAAACTCGCACCGTAGCTAAACTCCCAAGCTGCGAAAACAACGGTGAGGTCGAAAACAACATCCGACGATCGCACACTCGGGCTAACACCTCCCGAAGCCAAAACACAAGCATTTCCCTAAGAGGCCCAACCGAGTCACCAAAAGAGACTCCGGCTAGCTGGGGAAATTTGCCAACAGGCTACAACTAGGCTACACCAGGAACCTAAAGAGCTAAGACCACGCTCTACAACGGCGAAGGGCCGAAAATGCGTCATCGTAACGCTAATCCAAGATCAAACAAAACCAAGAAAACCGGGGGCGTTACACAGCCCAACCGCCCAAAGTCTAACTGTCAACTCCCGTCGGTGTGACGACTAGCGAGCGCCTAGACCTGCCACACTATGCTTAACCCAGGATTATGACACCGCGTGTCGACTCACTCCACATTCAATTCCACAACACTGTGGCATGGAAGGGGCCTTGGAAGAAAGCACGAGGACACAACCCAACCATCCATCCATACCCTTATCTCAACACAAACAAAACTAGTGACGGTCAACACCGCACTTACATCCTTTCATAATACTACCCGTAGGGATACGACGCTCTAAGTATTGGACTACTAAACTCATTCCATTAATCAAACATACTCATGGTCATAGTTTATTCTTCTACACGACTTTCCAAATGATGACAACATAATATAAACATGATGCGCATATAAAGATCTATCAATCTTTCCAAATAATAACGACATATTATAAACATGATGCGCATATAAAGATCCATCAATCTTTCCAAATGATAACAACATATTATAAACATGATGCGCATATAAAGATCCATCAATCTTTCCAAATGATAACAACATATTATAAACATGATGCGCATAAATAACAATCCACCAATCTCTAACAAGTCAATTCGTTTAAGTAAGCTTGCTTCACAATTTGATTATATGAAATCCGATAAATAGACTTCATCAATCATGCAACTAAAATGATTAATCATAAAAGAGTTCATCCAAGCCAAGTAACTTGCAATATCAATTCAACCGAATCCAAATCCATAATATATTTAAGGACCCAGAATTTAAGTGTTGGGTAAATCCGGACAGCAACTTTGACCGGAGATTCCTGAAGCTACAGCAATCCGGTGAAGACGTGTAACCACTCAATGGAAAGTCTTTCCGTGGGTTACAACTTTCATATTCAGACCTCAACCCAGATTTGAAATTATCCTGTTTGAAATCGGACTCGAACTCCGCTGCGTACAGTACACAATTTCTGCATGCAGGATTTGCCGAACATCAAATTCGTTCAGACTTTCCTGTGGCTACAGGCTTCGTCTAAAGTCATGTAACCACTCGTTGAAAAGGTATTTGCAAGGGATTCAACTTTCATGTTTAGTCGAAAGCCCAGATCTGGCCATAAGCTACCTGGAAATGGCCTAGAAGTTCGTTACGCGCAGAACACAGATTCTGCACGCATCTCAAGGCGGAATGAACGGCATCGGTTCGTCTTCCTCCTCAAGGTGACCTTCCCAATTCACTCCAGAAATCCTCCTCCCTTATTCAACCTCAAGAGGCCAATACTCTTCATGAAACCATCCCCATCATCACATAGAGGAAGGGATTGGTTGAAGAGATCTAAAACCTAGGGCACAAACCCTAGCATGGCCAATCCTAGAAAACTCCTCCTCTCCATCAAGACTCTCTTGAGTTGATGTCTCGCCTAGGAAAATAACTATTGATCTAGCACCAAGGGAGAGGGTAGGAAGCACACCTCGGTTCCAGTGGTACCACCATTTCCGGCCATGGATCGTGTAGTCCTTCGTGGCGGCATCTTCTCCTTCACGGCGATGGCGGATTTTCCCTCCCTAGAAATTGCTCCTGCAGTTCTCTTTCTACAGAAGTTTTCTCAGAAAATCGGGCTGGAAAGAGAAGTGAAACTGCTACGGTTTTCTAAGCCCTTTAAAAGTGAAACGTCATCGGTCACGCCAATGGTCACGCCCGTGACATGGGGCGTGACCCCTATCAACTACCAAGAATTCGTCGAACTCAACTAAAATCATCGACCGGAGAACATGCCCCGGTGACGCCCATGGTCACGCCCGTGACAGGCGGCGTGTCCCATGTTCAACTACTTGAGTACTCGACAACTACTCGAGTACTCGACAAGTGACTAGATAGTCATGGGTATGGTCACGCCTGTGTCTGACCGGTCACGCCCTTGACAGGGGGAGTGTCCCATGTTCAGCTACTCGAGTACTCGACAACTGACTGGATAGTCACAGGCATGGTCATGCCCGTTTTGGACCGGTCACGCCCATGACAGGGGCGTGTCCCGTGTTCAACTACTCGAGTACTCGACAACTACTCGAGTACTCGACAACTTACTGGATAGTCACGGGCACGATCACGCCCGTGTCGGACCGGTCACGCCCGTGACATGGGCGTGAAACTCACTATGTCGAGAATTCACTACCCGTGTCCTGCTCTGGATAACTGAGGGCTTGTTTCTCCTACATTCCCAAGTGCAGCCTAATTTCCAGCACTTCCCTCGACCTAAGTCAGCTCTCCTGACTCAAAAACGTGCACAAGGGGCCTAGTGTGAATCGGGACGTTACAAATCCTATAAACAAAATAAAATATTTCGTCCCCTAAATCAATCTAAGGCTATGGAGGAAAAGCATAACAGAAAATTTAAATATGCTTTTAGATAAGGTTACCTTGAGTAAACAACTCCGAGTAGCATTTTTGCATCAAATCCATTTGCTCTCATGTGTACTCCTCCTTCCTATGATTAGACCATAGCACCTTCACCAAGGGAACACTTTTGCGGCGCAATATTCTCGTCTCGTTATCTACGATCGGCACCGGCTCTAGTCATACAGACCTATCGGACGCCACAGTACCATCAGTAGAGGGGGTATATTGATCGGGCCGCAACAACACCTTTCGAAGCGATGACACATGGAACACTGCATGGAGGTTCTCCAGCTCGGGTGGTAATTCCAACCGATAGGCCAACGGGCCAATCCTTTCCAGTATAGTATAAGGCCCAACATACCTTGGGCTGAGCTTTTTCACTCCACGCACCCGCGACACTCCATGCATCGGTCGAATCTTGAGGAACACTTTATCACCCACTTGAAACTCCCCCATCCGGTGCTTTGTATTGTAATACTTCGCCTGCCGAATTTGAGCCTCCAACATGCGATCACGTATCAATCTGACTGCCGCATCAGTATCATCTATATATTCATTTCCCAATGCCTTTGAATCTTCATCCTGCACCCAAGATAAGGGAGTCCTGCACCTTCTTCCGTAAAGGGCTTCATGGGCTCCATACCGATTCTCGCCTGGTGGCTATTATTGTAGGAGAATTCCACTAGGGGCAAGAGCCTTTCCCACGGCTCTCCTCTGTCCAGCACACATAACCTCAATAAATCCTCCAATGTTCTGATGGTCCGCTCAGACTGACTGTCCATCTGAGGGTGAAATGCAGCACTAAAGGTTAGGCACGAGCCCAAATACGCCTGTTCCGCCTTCCACTCCTTGGAAGTAAACCGACCATCCTAATCCGAAACAATTGTCTTGGGAACGTCATGATACCGTGCGAGTTGCTCCACAAAGAGGCGTACCAAAACGTCTGCGTGTGCTTCCTTCTTCATTGGGATGAACCGGGACACCTTTGTCATTCGATCAAAAATAACCCACACAAAATCATTCCCGGAGCGGGAGCGCGGTAGCCCCGAAACTCAAAGGAGAAAAAGGGGGACGTTTTGGGCCAGTTTAGGTTCTGGCAGAAGGCACACGGCCAGGGACACGGGCGTGTCCCAGGGCGTGTCAAGCCGTGTCGACACTTAGCCGCGAAGTCGTCGAGTTTTACTCGACGATTCGTCGGGAGGGGGCACACGGCCTGCGACACGGGCGTGTCGCAGGGCGTGTCGACCCGTGTCGACACTTAGCCGTGAGTCGTCGAGTTATACTCGACGATTCGTCGAGAATGGGCACACGGCCTGCGACACGGGCGTGTCGCAGGGCGTGTCGACCCGTGTCGACGATCGTCCCGGGGAGCCGTCGAGATTCACTCGACGATCGTCGAGACAAGGCACACGACCTAGGACACGGGCGTGTCCAATGCCGTGTCATCAAGTCGTCGATCTTCCCTCGACGAAATGTCCCGTGTACACGGCCTGGGGTCCAGGCGTGTCAAGATGACACGGGCAAGGACACGGGCGTGTCCTAGAACCCGTGCAGTGCTCGGGTTGAAAATGGGGAAAAATCATGGGGTACACGGCCGGCTACACGGCCGTGTCAGGTGGAACACGGGCGTGTCAGCTCGAACACGGGCGTGTTCGATACCCGTGTAAGGTTCCAGGTGATTCGATTTTGACGGCGAATGCGGCACACGGCCCTGGACACGGGCGTGTGCCAGGCCGTGTTTGGTCCAGATTGGGCATTTCAGCCCCGAATCAAAGCCGTTCGTTTCCTTGTTTTGAGATCCAACGGTTGGGGGATGTTCCTGAAGGGATATACCCGTGGGTTGACTTAGAAATCCATCACTTTTCTTCACTTATTCTCTTTCTAAGTGCTTGGAGAGAGAGGAGAGCTAAGGGAAGAAGGAGGAGCTAGATCCGCCATTGGAGGAGCTTCAGAGCTCCGAATCGCAAGCCGACTCCGGATCCACGGAGGCAACGCAAGTGCGGTGATTTCTATCCGATTACTTTTCGATGGCGCCAAAGAGGAACTCAAGGGTAACGATCCTCATCTTGAGCGTGAATAGCTCTCTTTCTTAGCATAGGAAGCCCGCTCTCGCGAGTTTGCGGAGAGTTGGAGGCGTTCCTTCGGGTAGATATGTAAAGTCCCCGTTGTGTAGAGTCCGTATGCGAGAACGGACATAGGCATGATGTGTGAAGCCTACCCGGACATGTTAGTCTGGATCGGTGATGTTGCATTGCATAAGGCCGGAGAAGACTCCGTGCTATTGGTTGTTATTCGGGTTTTCTACGCGGTAGATTGCAGCAGGGAGCCTTGGGGACTAACCCAAAGGTGCACCCGGAAAACTGGGCGGATACGAGATCTTGCCAACTTGGTGGCTTGAGAGCCAACTTGAACATAACGGGGTTATGTGACTTGTGATGGAAATGGGACTCGGTGGAAGTTTGACCCGCGCAAATGGCTTAAATTGCCGTTGCGGTGTGAGCACGGGTTAGATGGAACCGTACCCGTTCTATGTCGTTCGGTTAAAGAGACCTAAAGGCACGTGGCACTTACCGTTGGCATAGAGTAGGGTCTTCGGCGGTCAATGGCTTAAATTTTCGTGACCCAGGCCAGGAAGACAAATTGCTCATAGGTTTGGCCGTCCTAGTGGCGGTGGTGAGTCCGGAATGTCAATGGCTTTAATTGACGTGACATCGACCGGTTCACCCAGAATGTGCCCTAAGAGCACGGGACGTGTGGCCGTGCGAGCCAACGTCTGTGATGAAATGGCTAAGTATATAAATTGCTCGCTTATGCTAATGAAATGCAGGGAAGGAGCATCGCCGCCCCGAGTTGGGGGCGGGATCGTTATAATTTGGTCAGCATTGCTGACCGTTGCCTTGTTTTGCCACCGTGCGGTGGTTTGTTGCTTGCAGGTGCAGCTGGACCAAGCGGTCAATAGCGGGCTAAAGCCATTTTTGCGAAGCCGGCCCTCGAAGGCCCAAATGGAAATGTTTATTGCTTTATTCATGTATGACCGGCCTGCGTGCCGTGGTTTGTAAATCATGTAACAGTCAAGTGAAACTTTTTGTAAGGCCTTAAGGCTTGTTTTGAGTATTTTGTAATAACATTCCTATTTTCGTATTAGTGGACATTCGTGCTTGTTGCTGGGTTCTTGTTTACAACCTTTATAAACTGCTTCCGCTAGAATGCTCTGTGTAGGACGTTGAGATTGGTTGGATGGTTTCCATAAGTAACCACCCGGTCTGTCTGTGGTATATGGCGTCGGGCCCCGGCCGGACCTACTACTATATGCTATGCGACAGATAGGGGGCGTTACAATTTGGTATCAGACTACTGGTTTTGGTCGGGCGTAAAGTGAATTCGTGGGCGAATTCTTTTTAAGGGGTGGTGAGCACATTGTGTGCGTCATCGTAATAACAGTAAAAAGAACCCATGAATGTCCACTTAGGAATGAAAATACTCGTGTTTGAGGAACCTGCGTGTTCCTATAATTGCTGTTTGCAATTTATTTGGTCGCTTAACGGTGTTTTGTACCACTATAGGTGACCAGAAGTGGTTTTGGGCCGTCAGAACGCCGAGTTTCTGAGGCTAGTAGTGCACCGGTTGTTGCTCCTGCAACACCTCTGTCGGCTGAAAATATTCAATTGGTGGCTGAAGCGGTGTTGGCCGTGATTAATGCGCAGCCTGGAAGGCAAATGCAGCAGCCCGCTCCTGTGATGGAACAAGTACCTCTTCAAGAGGCTGAGCCGAGGAGGGTGGAGCAAGTGGTTGTAGAACCGGTAGTGCCAAGGAGGGCAACTGAGAGGCAGCTAAAGCATGTAATGAGCTTTAACCCTCCGTTATTCTCGGGGTTGGGAACCCCATCTCAGGCTGAAGACTGGCTCTCCAGGGTGAAGAGAGTCATGACAGCAACGGAGACGGAGGAGTGGCAAATGACCACCATCGCTACGTTCCTTTTGGACGGTGAAGCGAGGATGTGGTGGGAAGGATTGGAGCTGCACCATTTGAGAGGTAGACAACTGATAGACGTTCCGATGGAAGAGTTCTCGGGATTGTTCTTAGCAAGATACCTCCCTTCGACGCAGAAGATAGCGTTGGAGAATGAGTTCCTGAAGTTGGTACAGGGTGAGAGGAGCGTGGATGAATATCTCCACGAGTTTACTCGTCTGAGTCGTTATGCTAGCTCCACCATCGTGGATGAGGAGCGCAAGACTAATCGCTTCTATGAAGGCCTGAGGGATGAGTTGAGATTATTACTTTCGGGGCCGATGACGCAGGGTTTCTTAACCTTGGTCAATACTGCCCGGTCCTTGGAGAAGGACATGAAGAATGTACAAGCGAAGAAAAGCTTGGGTGAGAAGAAATCTGAGTTCAAAGTGCCGAGTACTTCAAAGTCCGGCTATCGGAGGGCTTTCAAGAAGCATAGGACTTCGGGTCCAGCTCCTTCTGGTGCTTCTGGGGCGACTACGGGTCGGACCCCGGGTGCGTGTTTTACTTGTGGCAAGACGGGGCATTTTGCCCGTGATTGTTGGAGCGGACGTCCTAAGTCCGAGAGAAAGCCGGGAGCTACTTATGAAGAGAAGGGAAAGGCGGTGGAGTCGACCGCATCCCATTATGCTCCGGCCCAACCAAGGGTCTACAATCTTGGCCAACACGATGCCATTAAACAAATTGATGTGGTGACAGGTACGGTTTAATTTATAGCAAGTCAATTTATTTAAATACTTGTTATGCACATGTTACCTTACCACTACTTGTTTAGGATTTGTATTGATTTGTGAAAATCCGGCACGAGCACTCTTCGATACGGGAGCTTCACACTCCTTCTTGTCCGAAGGATTTATATCACGCATCGGAGTCCCTTCTTCGATGGCGAAGGATAAGTTGGATGTGTTGTTGCCCAATGGGTGTTCGATGCGAGCGGATAGGATCTGCGATGTTAAGATTCGTATTGGGGAGCAGGAGTTCGACCTGCGGGCGTCTTTACTTCCGTTAGTGGAGTTCGACGTCATATTTGGCATGGACTGGCTCTCGGAGCAGCAGGCCCATATAGATTGCGGTAGCAAGGAAGTTAAGCTGGGAGCGAGTCGTGAGACGACTTTTACGGGCTTAAAGGGGTCGAGCAAGACGTTGATGTCTGCTCTTCAGGTGGTGAAGGCGGTTCGTGCTGGAGCAGAACTGTTCTTTACACTAGTGGAGGTTGCAAAGCCGAAGCCTGCGTTGGATTGTATTTCAGTGGTATCGGAATACCCTGATGTGTTCCCCGCAGATCTTCCTGGAGCCCCGCCTCAGCGGGAGATAGATTTTACGATCGAGCTAGTGCCAGGTGCAAAGCCTGTGTCACGATCTCCGTATCGGCTAGCGCCTAAGGAAATGGCGGAGCTGAAAGTTCAACTGCAAGAGTTGTTGGAGCAAGGGTATGTGCGCCCGAGTTCTTCGCCTTGGAGCGCACCGGTCCTCTTTGTTAAGAAGAAGGACGGAAGCTTGAGGCTATGTATTGATTATCGGGAGCTAAACAAGCTGACGGAGAAGAACAAGTACCCGATCCCCGGATTGATGATCTCTTTGATCAGTTAGTCGGGTCGACGGTGTACTCGAAGTTGGATCTCAAGGCTGGGTACTATCAGTTGCGAATAAGGGAGAGTGATATCCCGAAGACAGCGTTTAGTACGAGATACGGGCATTATGAGTTTACGGTCATGCCGTTTGGGCTGACTAATGCGCCGTCAGTATTCATGGATTTGATGAACAGACGTTCAGGGAGTACTTGGACCATTTCGTGATCGTCTTCATCGACGATATTTTGGTGTACTCGCAAAGTGAGGAAGATCACTTCAAGCATCTTCATTTGGTGTTGGAGACGCTAAGGAGAAATCAGTTGTATGCCAAGTTCTCGAAGTGCGAGTTTTGGCTATCCTCAGTGGCGTTCCTCGGGCATATAGTGAGTGGAGAGGGTATTGCTGTGGATCCGGCGAAGATTGTTGCGATACGGGAGTGGCCTGAGCTTGCTACGGTAGCGGAAGTCCGGAGTTTTCTGGGGCTTGCCGGCTATTATAGGCGCTTCGTAGAGAACTTCTCGCGGATAGCGTTACCTCTCACTACTTTGACGAGGAAGGAGCATAAGTTCGTTTGGACGCCGGAGTGCGCGCGAGCTTTTGAGGAATTGAAGTGTCGGTTGACCACGGCGCCTGTGCTGAGTTCGCCATGTGGAACCGAAGGCTATGAGATATATAGCGATGCTTCAGGCAGCGGTTTGGGTTGCGTGCTATTGTAACACGGAAGCGTGATAGCTTATGGCTCGAGACAGCTAAAAGTGCATGAGAGGAATTATCCGGTCCATGACTTGGAGTTAGCGGCCGTGATTTTTGCCTTGAAGCTGTGGAGACACTATTTGTACGGTGTGAAGATTGATATCTACACCGATCACAAGAGCCTGAAATATTTGATTGATCAGAAAGGATCTGAATATGCGGCAGCGTAGATGGATGGAGTTCCTTGGGGGACTATACATTCAAGATCCACTACGTGCCTGGCAAAGGGAATGCGGTTGCGGACGCGTTGAGTCGCCGAGCCCCAGCTCAAGCCAATTGGCTATCGGTGCATGATGAGCGGTTGGTGCGAGAGTTGGAGGCGTTGGAGATTGTTTGTGTGGATAGACAATCAAGTGCTGAAGCAGTTCTGAATTGGACTGAAGTCCAATATGACCTGGCTGATCGGATTCGGCAGGCTTTGGATATGGATGCTCATATGAAGCAGTTCATGATAGAGGCTCTGGATGGGTCAAATTCCCAATTCGTCGTGGAGGACGGATTGCTTTGGAAAGACGGTCGTCTGTGCGTCCCAAGTGTGGGCAATTTACGGGTGGAGTTGTTGTACGAGGCACACCATACCAAGTACTCGATTCACCCGGGGAGCACGAAGATGTACCGTGATGTGAAGAAACTGTTTTGGTGGCCGGGTTTGAAGAAGGATGTGGCGCTATACGTAGCGAAGTGCCAAACCTGCGCCTTGGTAAAGGCGGAGTGCCAAAAGCCGGGAGGATTTCTTAAGTCCTTGCCTATTCCGGAGTGGAAATTCGACGACATCTCTATGGACTTTGTGCACGGTTTGCCAAGGTCGCAAAAGGGGAACGACGCCATTTGGGTGGTTGTTGATCGATTAACGAAGGTGTCGCATTTTATTCCGCATAGGAAGGATGATCCGGTGGAGAAGCTGGCAAAGCTTTATGTGGATAACATAGTACGGCTTCATGGTGTGCCCCGCAGCATCGTGAGTGACCGAGATGGGCGGTTCACGTCCAATGATTGGAGGCTGGTGCAGCAAATGTTGGGAACAAAGTTGAAGTTCAGCACAGCCTTCCATCCGCAAACGGATGGGCAGACCGAGAGGGTCAATAGAACCATGGAAGACATGCTTCGCATGTGTGTCTTGGATTTTGGAAAGCAATGGGAAGACCACCTTTATTTGGTGGAGTTCGCATACAACAATAGCTACCAAGCAAGTATTCAGATGGCGCCCTTCGAGGCCCTATATGGTAGAAGATGTCGCACGCCGTTGTCTTGGTTAGAAACGGGTGAGTCAAAGTTGTATAAGCGATCAGAAGTGGAGGATGCTACTTCTTTGGTGAGAACCATTCGGGAGAGGTTGCTTATCGCTCAGGACCGGCAAGCAAAGTACTATAATGCCAAGCACAGGAACGTGGAGTTCGCTGTGGGCGATTATGTATACTTAAAGATCAAGCCGTTCAAGGGTGTCTCGCGGGTGCGACGATTGAAAAAGCTAAGCCCGAGGTACCTTGGACCGTTTGAGGTTCTGGAGCGAGTTGGTGAAGCGGCCTATCGGTTGAAGATCTCAGTGGAGCTTAGTGGTTTACACGATGTATTCCATATTTCGGTGCTTCGGAAGGCGGTGCAAGAGCCTACGCAAGTGATCGCGGTTGATCAAGTGCCGGTGGATAGTGGGCTAACGACAAAGGTCAAGCCCGTGCGGATTGAGGACTCGGAGGTCAAGCGGCTACGCAATAAAGAGATCAGGATGGTCAAGGTCCGGTGGGACAATTGCGGTCGTGAGGAGCTCTCTTGGGAGAGAGAGCAGACTATGCTTGACGAGTATCCGGAGTTGTTCCGCTCAGGTACAAAATTTTGGTTTTGTACATGTCTTTCCTTTATGTAATTTCGTGGGCGAAATTCTTTTAAGAGGGGGAGAGTTGTAACGCCCCGAAACTCAAAGGAGAAAAAGGGGGACGTTTTGGGCAAGTTTAGGTTCTGGCAGAAGGCACACGGCCTGGGACACGGGCGTGTCCCAGGGCGTGTCAAGCCGTGTCGACACTTAGCCGCGAAGTCGTCGAGTTTTACTCGACGATTCGTCGGAGGGGGCACACGGCCTGCGACACGGGCGTGTCGCAGGGCGTGTCGACCCGTGTCGACACTTAGCCGTGAGTCGTCGAGTTATACTCGACGATTCGTCGAGAATGGGCACACGGCCTGCGACACGGGCGTGTCGCAGGGCGTGTCGACCCGTGTCGACGATCGTCCCGGGGAGCCGTCGAGATTCACTCGACGATCGTCGAGACAAGGCACACGGCCTAGGACACGGGCGTGTCCTAGGCCGTGTCATCAAGTCGTCGATCTTCCCTCGACGAAATGTCCCGTGTACACGGCCTGGGGTCCAGGCGTGTCAAGATGACACGGGCAAGGACACGGGCGTGTCCTAGAACCCGTGCAGTGCTCGGGTTGAAAATGGGGAAAAATCATGGGGTACACGGCCGGCTACACGGCCGTGTCAGGTGGAACACGGGCGTGTCAGCTCGAACACGGGCGTGTTCGATACCCGTGTAAGGTTCCAGGTGATTCGATTTTGACGGCGAATGCGGCACACGGCCCTGGACACGGGCGTGTGCCAGGCCGTGTTCGGTCCAGATTGGGCATTTCAGCCCCGAATCAAAGCCGTTCGTTTCCTTGTTTTGAGATCCAACGGCTGGGGGATGTTCCTGAAGGGATATACCCGTGGGTTGACTTAGAAATCCATCACTTTTCTTCACTTATTCTCTTTCTAAGTGCTTGGAGAGAGAGGAGAGCTAAGGGAAGAAGAAGGAGCTAGATCCGCCATTGGAGGAGCTTCGGAGCTCCGAATCGCAAGCCGACTCCGGATCCACGGAGGCAACGCAAGTGCGGTGATTTCTATCCGATTACTTTTCGATGGCGCCAAAGAGGAACTCAAGGGTAACGATCCTCATCTTGAGCGTGAATAGCTCTCTTTCTTAGCATAGGAAGCCCGCTCTCGCGAGTTTGCGGAGAGTTGGAGGCGTTCCTTCGGGTAGATATGTAAAGTCCCCGTTGTGTAGAGTCCGTATGCGAGAACGGACATAAGCATGATGTGTGAAGCCTACCCGGACATGTTAGTCTGGATCGGTGATGTTGCATTGCATAAGGCCGGAGAAGACTCCGTGCTATTGGTTGTTTTTCGGGTTTTCTACGCGGTAGATTGCAGCAGGGAGCCTTGGGGACTAACCCAAAGGTGCACCCGGAAAACTGGGCGGATACGAGATCTTGCCAACTTGGTGGCTTGAGAGCCAACTTGAACATAACGGGGTTATGTGACTTGTGATGGAAATGGGACTCGGTGGAAGTTTGACCCGCGCAAATGGCTTAAATTGTCGTTGCGGTGTGAGCACGGGTTAGATGGAACTGTACCCGTTCTATGTCGTTCGGTTAAAGAGACCTAAAGGCACGTGGCACTTACCGTTGGCATAGAGTAGGGTGTTCGGCGGTCAATGGCTTAAATTGTCGTGACCCAGGCCAGGAAGACAAATTGCTCATAGGTTTGGCCGTCCTAGTGACGGTGGTGAGTCCGGAATGTCAATGGCTTTAATTGACGTGACATCGACCGGTTCACCGAGAATGTGCCCTGAGAGCACGGGACGTGTGGCCGTGCGAGCCAACGTCTGTGATGAAATGGCCAAGTATATAAATTGCTCGCTTATGCTAATGAAATGCAGGGAAGGAGCATCGCCGCCCCGAGTTGGGGGCGGGATCGTTATAATTTGGTCAGCATTGCTAACCGTTGCCTTGTTTTGCCACCGTGCGGTGGTTTGTTGCTTGCAGGTGCAGCTGGACCAAGCGGTCAATAGCGGGCTAAAGCCCTTTTTGCGAAGCCGGCCCTCGAAGGCCCAAATGGAAATGTTTATTGTTTTATTCATGTATGACCGGCCTGCTTGCCGTGGTTTGTAAATCATGTAACAGTCAAGTGAAACTTTTTGTAAGGCCTTAAGGCTTGTTTTGAGTATTTTATAATAACATTCCTATTTTCGTATTAGTGGACATTCGTGCTTGTTGCTGGGTTCTTGTTTACAACCTTTATAAACTGCTTCCGCTAGAATGCTCTGTGAAGGATGTTGAGATTGGTTGGATGGTTTCCATAAGTAACCACCCGGTCTGTCTGTTGTATATGGCGTCGGGCCCCGGCCGGACCTACTGCTATATACTATGCGACAGATAGGGGGCGTTACAGAAGTCCATGGAGATATCTTCAAACTTCCACTCGGGGATGGGCAACGATTGCAACAAACCATCGGGAATTTTGCATTCCGCCTTCACCCTTTGACAGGCTTCGCAATGTGAAACATAGTAACGAACATCCTTCTTCATTCCCGGCCAGCACATGGTCTTCCGTAAGCCGACGTACATCTTGGCAATACCCGGGTGTACTGAATATTGAGAGCTATGTGCCTCTCTCAAGATATCTTTTCGGATTTTGTCGCCCTTAGGAATATATAGCCGACCACGGAAATAAACAAGGCCTTCTTTTAGTGTGTCATTGAAAGTCCACCTAGTGTCAACTACCTTCACCTATGGGGGGGGGGGAATAGGTGACGTGCAGCGTTTTTGTGGAATTTAAAATTGTACCTGCACACGAAAATAAAACAGCACAGCAAATAGAGTACACAAGCTATTTATAGTGGTTCCCCGATTTGGGTACATCCACTTTCCCCCTTCGATCTATCTCCCAACAAGGGACGACTCGGTCTCTTCACCAACAAGATTGAAATCCAATCCTTGCACTATCGGAAGGAACCCTTCCACACGTAGGAGACAACACTCCCACAACACGGGTTGCACCCGACCCGTACAACTCGGAACTAACGTTCCTTTACAACAAAAATGAACTAGAATGTACAAGAAATACAAACTACTTTCGGAGACTAAGGTGTCCCTCTTCGTTTGATGACGTGTTCTAGAAGTCACGAAGAGTCCACAACCCTAGATCTCACTTGGAGAGAATCTCCCCGAAACCGACGACGGCAAGAAGGGCGGCGGCTTGGTTCTCGGGATCGGCGGCGACAACGGTGTGCGGCTGCTGTACTTTGGAGATTCAAACTTCGTAGCGAAGCTAGCTAGGTCTTCCAACGGTCACACTAGGATCGATCGTCTCGATCGATTCGGACAGGGAAGGTTTTCCCGATCAACAAATCAAGAGACAAAGGATCTCTGGTTAGACGCGTGAGACTCTAATCTTGGCTAAGCTTCTGTCGCCGGAAGATCTGGAAGAAACCACGATCAAGGTTGGCGAACAACTTGCACGAGCGGCGACGGTGGCGGAGCAGGTATCGCGATCTAGGTCACGGTCGGCGGCTCGTGTATTTCTTTTTGTGTTTTCTCACTGTTCAGAAATACGCGTGTATTTATACACAAGTATACTCCTTAATGACCGTTGTGGGTCCCACCAGAAGAAACCCTAATTCCGGTTCAAAACAGTGCCAGCGGCAGAGTCCGGTCCAGCGGTTTCCAGAAAATTTTCCAAGTCAGATTCGGTGAGAATCGAAGGAGATTCTCGACGAGTCGGCGAGAATCAGCCGGTGATTCTCGACGATTCGGCGAGAATCACTAGTGATTCTCGCCAAATCACTTGATGATTCTCACTGAATCACTTGATGATTCTCGACGAATATGACTTAGCGCCAGATTTTCCCGCTTTAATGTAGCCGAAAAGAAACGGCGAGAATCAGCCAGTGATTCTCGACGATTCGGCGAGAATCACTAGTGATTCTCCCCGAATCGGCGAGAATCACTTGGTGATTCTCGTCGATTATCACTTAGACGATTTTTCGTCTTTCCGCCCAAAAGCTGCTCTTTGACCCATCCTTGCTCCTTGTCTGCTCTTGCATAATCACAGCCCTGTACTTGAAAGTAAGTACACTCCAATAGAGACAGTACACGTAGGCCAACACACTGATCTGCTCAACGAGGGATTACGTCGTGCAGACCCGTGTATATTGACCTACTGCACCCTGACATTGGTGTGCACTTAGCGTGGAATAACTGCAAGCACAACTTGAAATATTTTGTCAAATACATTGTCTATTTACCTTAGCTTGTTCAGGGGCTTCTTCAAAATAGGTACGTTGTGGATACAATACCCAAGAATCTCCCCCTATTTGAAGAAGCCTAAACCCTACAAGCTACGGTGAATAAAGCGTATGAGAATGAAAATCATAACCTTGAAATTGAGTTGAGAGAGATATTCATTACCAATACCAATTTCTTGAGAGCAAACTGGGAGCCACCTTAGCCAACTTGGAGCCACCTTAGCCTTAGCCGAGAGGGTAATCTCCCCCTTTTCGGCTTCTGCAAATCGGGGTCTGTAGCATTTGACCCCTTGCTCCCCCTCAGTTCTTGCACCTGTGCTCACACTTGAGTTCCTGGCAAAGGCTCCCCCTACATGCACGAGCATGGAGCTTCTGTAGTCTTCATTCCTCATAGTTTAGCATCCCCAATTCAGTTTTGAAAAGACTGAACTTGGCTTCGTCTAAGGCCTTTGTAAAAATATCTGCAATCTACTTGTCCGTGGGGACATAACAGAGAGAGATGTCCTTGTTCTCCACGTGCTCCCGAATGAAGTGGTAGCGCACTTCAATATGCTTCGTTCTGCTGTGCGATACCGGATTGTTGGAAATTGCAATTGCACTGGAGGAGTCGCAGTACATCGGTACTTCCTTGAACTGAAGGTCGTAGTCGGCTAACTGGTTTCTGATCCATAGGAGTTGTGCGCAACAGCTGCCTGCCGAGATGTACTCAGACTCTGCTGTGGAGGTAGCTACACAGTTCTGCTTCTTGCTGTTCCATGAGATAAGCCTTCTTCCGAGGAATTAACACATCCCGGAAGTGCTTTTCCTGTCATCCCTACTCCCTGCAAAATCAGCATCTGAAAAACCTATTAGCTCGACATCATTGTTTCTCGGGTACCACAAGCCAAGATTGGGAGTACCTTTAAGGTATCTTAGAATTCGCTTTGCAGTGACATAGTGAGATTCCTTAGTGTTCACCTGATATCTGGCACAGACACATGTGGAGAACATGATATCCGGTCTACTGGCAGTAAGGTAGAGCAGGGATCCAATGATGCTTCTGTATTTGGTTTCATCGAACGGTTTACCTTTCTCATCCTTATCCAGAGACATAGTGGATCCCATTGGAGTCCTCATAGAGGTTGCATTCTCCATACCGAATTTCTTGAGGAGTTCATTTGTGAACTTCGTCTGAGGGATGAAGATTCCATCCTCAGACTGTTTCACTTGAAGTCCCAAGAAATACTTTAGCTCTCTCATACTGCTCATTTCAAACTTTCCTTGCATAAGTTTGGAAAACTTTTCGCAAAGATTGTTGTCCGTTGAGCCGAATATTATGTCATCGACATAGATTTGCACCAGCAAAATCTTGCCTTTGACTTCCCTGAGAAACAATGTCTTATCTATTTTACCTCTAGAGAACTTGTTCTCAAGAAGAAAACTAGATAAAGTCTCATACCAAGCTCGTGGAGCTTGTTTTAAACCATATAAAGCTTTATTAAGAAAATATACATGATTGGGATAAGTAGGATTGACAAAACCTGGGGGTTGAGCGACGTATACTTCCTCTTTCAGGTCTCCGTTCAAGAATGCTGATTTAACATCCATTTGATAGACTGTGAATCCTTTGTGCGAAGCATACGCCAGGAACAATCTGATTGCCTCGAGCCTTGCCACTAGTGCAAAGGTCTGGTCGAAGTCAATCCCCTCCTCCTGTCTGTAACCTTGAGCCACCAGCCTTGCCTTATTCTTTATGATGACACCATGTTCATCCAGCTTGTTTCTGAAGATCCACTTGGTGCCAATCACATTCTGCTTGTGTGGTCTGGGAACCAGCGTCCAAACGTTGCATCGTTCGAATTAATGTAGTTCATCTTGCATGGCCAAAATCCATGCCGCATCTTTGCCTCGTCGAACTTCTTTGGCTCAGCCTGTGACAGGAAGCTAAGATGCAAAATCTCGTTAATGGTACCTCTTCGAGTTCTGACACCGTCACGAGTATCTCCAATGATCTGATCTCTAGGATGATCCCTCACGTGCCGGAGCTCAAGAAGTCTGGCGTCTGGAGCTTCGACTACTTCTTGGGCTTCTCCTTCTTCTAAGAGGTTTGTTCCATTTTGATCTTCAACTTTCCCAGTTGACGTTGAGGTGGAAACTTTGACGTACTTAGGAGTTTCATCTTTAGCAGTCTCATCGAGACTCAGCTATTCAAGTCGTGCACCTGCATCTTCAAGAATACCACTGGAAGAATTGCTGTTAAGCAAACTTCCTTCATCAAATACAACATTAATTGATTCTTCTACCACTAGGGTTTTCTTATTGAAGACTCTATATGCCCGACTGTGGGAACTATAACCCATGAATATGCCTTCGAAGCATTTTTCACCAAATTTAGTACGCGGGTACTTCCCATTATTCAGTACATAGCATTTGCAACCAAAGATCCTCAAGTAGGACATGGTTGGTTTCCTGCCTCTCAGTAGCTCATAAGGCGTCTTACGATGATGCTTGTTGATCAATGCTCGGTTTTGTACATGACAAGTTGTATTGACCGCCTCTCCCCAGAAGTATTCTGGGAGAGAAGCGTCTTTCAACATTGTCGTGCAGGCTTCAATGAGAGTTCTATTTCTCCTCTCCGCAACTCCATTTTGCTGAGGAGTGCGCGGGGAGGAAAACTCATGAAAGATACATTGTTCTTCACAAAACTCTGTCATAGCACCAGATTCGAATTCTGTTCCATGGTCACTTCTGATTTTGACCACTGGGCAGTTAAATTCGTTTTGAACCTGCTTGAAAAAACTAGTGAAGATGTCAAACATATCCGACTTTCGTTTTAAGAAAAACACCCATGTAAACCGAGAATGATCATCAACTATCACTAGCGTATAGGACTTGCCTCCCAAGCTATGAACTTGCATTGGACCAAACAAGTCCATATGTAGAAGGTAAAGACATCGGGAAGAGTCTTTGTCTGCAATGCTCTTAAAGGTAGCCCGAGTCTGTTTGCCCATCTGGCATGCAGGACAGGGGCTATCTTTGATGCACTTGATAACGGGAGCATCCCTTACTAAGTTTTTAGAAAACAGCATACTAATTGTTTTGAAATTAATATGCGCCAATCTCTTGTGTCATTGTTCACAAAGAGATGCACTGCCTGTTGCCACAAGGCATACAAGGGTAGATGAATCTAAACTGAGAAAATTTAAGCAGAAGATATTTCTGCTCCTAATGCCTGTTAATACCGTCTCAGAAGAGGCACATGAGATTATCAGACATTTATCCTTGCAGAACTTAACATCATAACTTTTGTCACATAACTGACTTACACTGATCAGGTTATGGTTTAACGCTTCAACATAAGCTACGTCGGTGATAGAGATTATACCGTTGGAAATCATACCGTAACCTCTAGTGACTCCTCGATCTGACCCTCCAAAGATGACTTTGGGTCCATTCTCGACTGGAGTGTAATCACACAGCAGGCTTCTTGTCCCAGTCATATGTCCGGGAGCATCCACTGTCCAAGTACCATATTGGCATTTTGGTGGCCTTTGGACATTCCTGCAAAACAAAATTAATTTCCCTTAGGAACCCAATTGAACTTGGGTCCTAGATTCTTGGTTAGCATACCCCCCCCCCCCCTCGGTTGGTTTGCCTTACGAGTGGTCGGCCTCGCAGTGCTAACATAGGGAGTCTCGTTATACCTCGGATTAAACCAACAATCCACGGCAAAGTGACCGACTGTGCCACAACACCAACAGTCAAATCTGTTGTACCTCTTCCTAGACTCCTACTTTACCCAGGGAACGGTGGGTACAGCCTGGGCTTTGGATCTAGAGGTGGAGGCCTCATAGTGATTGCAGTCACATGACTTCTTCACCTTCTGTTCCTTCAGTATAACAGGCTTGGCTCTTGGTGCCTGCTTTCCATTATGGCTGCTAGAGAATTGACCATAATTTCCCATGTGGATTTCCTCATAAGGTGCCTTGAAGGCACTCTCACCGAAGTTGCGGGGAAAAGTCCAACCATCATATCGGCTCTTTGGCTTTGCAACCGAGGGATGGAAATGATGACCAAAGGTTGATTCAAAGTCATGTTGGTTGCAAGGAAAGCTATGCTTTCTGAACGCAACAGGACTGAGCGGAGCCTTTCCCTTTTCAGCAGCAGAAGCCTTCTTGGCGGCCTTATTCTTCCTCTGGTTCCTGTTTCTCTTGGATGAGGAACCAGATACCCCTACATGCCCCAAGCCAGCTCCTTTGGCCTGAGCAGAGAAGGTATCAACTACTGGAAGAACTGTTTTTGGCATAGAGAAGCTCTTGACGATCTTCCTTTCTGCCGCAAGTTGTTCTTCCAACTTGTCGACTTCCTCCTGCTTAAGATCAAGGAGCTTAAGAGACTCTGAATGCTTTGAAGTCAGGTCAAGGTGCTCCTGTCGGAGAGAAATCAAACTGGTGATCTCTTCCCTTATGGAGACACTCTCTCCCTTAAGGAATTTCACTTCCTTTTTCTCAGCCTTCAATCTCTTACGGCACTCCTCGAAAGTGTTGAGCAGAATCTCATACTTCTCGAGGAGCTCCGCTTCACGGGCCGAAAGGCTATCCTCAGGGTCATCATCCTGAGACTCAGGATCAGATTCAGAGTCGGAGAGAGGGGTGTGAGCTTTTACCTTCCCAGTAAATGGGGGGCATTCTCCTTCTGAGTCGGAGCGACCCACCAGCCCGAAGTAGGCTTCCTCATCATCACTGGAGTCTGAGGAATCAGACTCACTCAGTGTCTTTGGCCTTTTGGCGATGTAGCTCCGCTCTTTCTTCTTATCTCTAGAGGATTTGTTCTCCTCTCCTTTCCCTTTTTCTCTCTTGCCTTGGTAGCAGTCGGCCACGACGTGTCCTGGCTTATTGCATCCAAAACAAATAATGTCAGAGGAGCGATGTTTGTTCGGTTTAGAAGCATACCTGTCAGAAGAATAATTTTTCTTCTGATGTCTGGAGGAGGAGCCGTCTTTCTTTCTTTGATTCCTCATCTTGAGGAACTTCTTGAATTCTCGGGTGATGAGGGAGAAATCCTCCTCAGACAGCTCTGAGCTGGAGGAGCATGGCTCGGAGTCCTCCTCCTCATCCTTTTTCCTGGCACGGTATGAAACCGCACCCTTGCCTTTTCTGGAGTGAATGGCTTTTAGAGCCACAGTCTTTTCTTTGGCTGCATCCTTCTCTGCTTCTTCTTCTGCTTTCCTGGTGTTCAGTTGAAGCTCATAGGACATCAGCTTCCCAAACAGAATTTGCGGGTCTGTTTCATCTAGTCTGCCAAACTCTCGGATGGCGCAGATCTTTGTGTCCCATTCCTTAGTAAGGGACCTAAGGAATTTATCATTAAGTTCACCATCAGTGAACACTCTTCCATATCCTTTGAGGGCATTGACAATCTTGAGGAAGTTCTCGAAGGTGACTCCGATCTCTTCCTTAGGCCCTTGTCTGAAGGCCTCATATTTCTGGTTCAGAAGGGATCTCCGATCATCCTTCACTTCATCAGTGCCCTCCATTAGGATAATCAGGCAGTGCCAGATCTCCTTTGCTATCCTATAATTGCAGAAGTTCTACATCATTGAGTCATCGACCGCGCTGACTAGAATGTTCTGCGCCTTCTTGTCAAGTCCCACCAGCACCATCTCGTCCTTGTCCATTTCAGAAATTTTCTTTGGCACCTTCTTGGTAGGATCTAAGGTGGAGACCTTAGTGGGAACATACGGTCCCTCCTCCACGATCATGAAGAGTCGAGGATCAACTGCTTCCATGTAGAACCTGATCCTTTCCTTCCAGATAGGAAAGTTGAGCCTGGTGCACACTGGGATCTTTCCTGTGAACTTGAGCCCGTCCATAGTAGATGTTTGCCTTCTTCTTGACACTAGCGGCAGGATTCTACTCAAGGTGTAAACCTTTTTGATGAGTAACCTGGCTCTGATACCACTTGAAAGTCCACCTAGTGTCAACTACCTTCACCTATGGGGGGGGGGGAATAGGTGACGTGCAGCGTTTTTATGGAATTTAAAATTGTACCTGCACACGAAAATAAAACAGCACAGCAAATAGAGTACACAAGCTATTTATAGTGGTTCCCCGATTTGGGTACATCCACTTTCCCCCTTCGACCTATCTCCCAACAAGGGACGACTCGGTCTCTTCACCAACAGGATTGAAATCCAATCCTTGCACTATCGGAAGGAACCCTTCAACACGTAGGAGACAACACTCCCACAACACGGGTTGCACCCGACCCTTACAACTCGGAACCAACGTTCCTTTACAACAAAAATGAACTAGAATGTACAAGAAATACAAACTACTTTCGGATACTAAGGTGTCCCTCTTCGTTTGATGACGTGTTCTAGAAGTCACGAAGAGTCCACAACCCTAGATCTCACTTGGAGAGAATCTCCCCGAAACCGGCGGCGGCAAGAAGGTCGGCGGCTTGGTTCTCGGGATCGGCGGCGAAAACGGTGTGCGGCTGCTGTACTTTGGAGATTCAAACTTCGTAGCGAAGCTAGCTAGGTCTTCCAACGGTCACACTAGGATCGATCATCTCGATCGATTCGGACGGGGAAGGTTTTCCCGATCAACAAATCAAGAGACAACGGATCTCTGGTTAGACGCGTGAGACTCTAAGCTTGGCTAAGCTTCTGTTGCCGGAAGATCTGGAAGAAACCACGATCAAGGTTGGCGAACAACTTGCACGAGCGGCGACGGCGGCGGAGCAGGTATCACGATCTAGGTCACGGTCGGCGGCTCGTGTATTTCTTTCTGTGTTTTCTCACTGTTCAGAAATACGCGTGTATTTATACACAAGTATACTCCTTAATGACCGTTGTGGGTCCCACCAGAAGAAACCCTAATTCCGGTTCAAAATATTGCTAGTGGCAGAGTCCGGTCCAGCGGTTTCCAGAAAATTGTCCAAGTCAGATTCGGTGAGAATCGAAGGAGATTCTCGACGAGTCGGCGAGAATCAGCCGGTGATTCTCGACGATTCGGCGAGAATCACTAGTGATTCTCGCCGAATCACTTGATGATTCTCACCGAATCACTTGATGATTCTCGACGAATATGACTTAGCGCCAGATTTTCCCGCTTTAATGTAGCCGGAAAGAAACGGCGAGAATCAGCCAGTGATTCTCGACGATTCGGCGAGAATCACTAGTGATTCTCAACGAATTGGCGAGAATCACTTGGTGATTCTCGTCGATTATCACTTAGACGATTTTTCGTCTTTCCGCCCAAAAGCTGCTCTTTGACCCATCCTTGCTCCTTGTCTGCTCTTGCATAATCACAACCCTGTACTTGAAAGTAAGTACACTCCAATAGAGAGAGTACACGTAGGCCAACACACTGATCTGCTCAACGAGGGATTACGTCGTGCAGACCCTTGTATATTGACCTACTGCACCCTGACATTGGTGTGCACTTAGCGTGGAATAACTGCAAGCACAACTTGAAATATTTTGTCAAATACATTGTCTATTTACCTTATCTTGTTCAGGGGCTTCTTCAAATCAGGTACGTTGTGGATACAATACCCAACAGTCATCATCAGTAGTCCCATCTTCAATTGATTTGAATGCCGGGTCCAGGGCCGCATCCATTCCTTATTCCACCCGAATCCGATCCCGGATATCACAAACTATGCTCATGCTTGTCAAATACTCCGTATACTGTGCCGAAGGAGCCTTGAATACCAAAGTAATATCCATCTCCACAATCATCCGAGCCAACTCCATAATCATCAACCGAGAATCTGGGCTAGAGCCTGGCACTTTTCTACTCAATGCATCGGCTACCGAGTTCGCTTTCCTGGGGTGGTAGTTCACGGTGAACTCATAGTCGCATAGAAATTCCAACAACCGCCGTTGTCTCAGGTTCAACTCCTTCTGAGTGTGGAAGTACTTCAAGTTTTTGTGATCTGAAAAGATCTCGCAGTGGACGACATATAAATAATGCCTCCAGACCTTCAAGGCGAACACCACTGCTCCCAACACCAAATCATGGACCGGGTAATTAATTTTATGTTTCTGTAACTGTCTTGAAGCATATCCGATCACGTGCCCGTGCTGCATCAGTACCGCTCACATCCCTTGATACGATGCATCAGTGTAAACCTGAAATCATTCCTTCCCAGATGCAAGTGCAAGGATGGGGGCGGAGGTAAGCCTATCCTTCAGCTCTTGGAATGCCGCTTCACATTGGGGAGTCCACACAAATGGCACACCTTTCTTCATCAAAGAAGTAAGAGGAAGGGCAATCTTGGAGAATCCTTTCACGAACTTGTGGTAGTACCCAGCAAGTCCAAGAAAGCTTCGTACATCGGCCGCCGACTTCAAGGGCGACCACTCCTTCACGGCTCGCACCTTTGCTGGATCCACTGTTAATCCTGCCCCACTGATCACATGCCCCAAGAAAGCAACCTCCTTGAGACAGAATTCACACTTGCTAAATTTGGCGTACAAGGCATGCTCCTTCAATTTCTTCAACACTAGGGTCAGGTGCTCGACATGCTCCTCCTCCATCTTTGAGTAGACCAAGATGTCGTCGATGAAAACAATGACAAAGATGTCCAAATATGGTTCAAACACCTTGTTCATCAGACTCATGAAGGCCGAAGGGGCATTTGTGAGCCCAAACAACATTACCGTGAATTCGTACAAACCATATCTTTAACTAAAGGCCATTTTCTGGATGTCCCCTTCCTGTATCTTCAACTGATAATATCCTGAGTGCAAATCCAGTTTGGAAAACCAATGTGCTCCCACTAGTTGATCGAACAACTCGTCGATCCGAGGTAGTGGATAAGTGTTCCGCACAGTCAGCCGATTGAGTTCCCGATAGTCTATGCACAAACGCAGGGTCCCATCCTTCTTCTTCACGAACAGTACAGGGGCTCCCCAGGGTGACGAACTGGGTCGAACGAACCCTGACTCCACCAGTTCTTGCAATTGAACTATAAATTCCGCAAGTTCCTTCGGGGCCATTCGGTAAGGGGCATTGGATACAGGTTTGGCACCCGGTACTAGATTAATCTGGAAGTCAACCTCTCTATGCGGAGGTAATCCTGGCAGTTTCTCAAGAAATACCTCGGGGAAATCCCGTACTACCCGTACATCCTTTACCTCCAATGCTTCCTCTTTCAACTAGAACCAGATCATGAAAACCTCTTCCCCCTTCATATGGGCTTTAACAGCCTGAACGGAAGATAACATCATACGAGGCGCGAAGCCAATACCTTGGAAGATGACGTCGGAGTCTACATGTCTCAAATAGATCCGCTTCTCCACGCAGTTGATCCTCGCGAAGTGCCAGTCCAGCCACGCCATGCCCAAAATGATGTCAAACTCCAGCATTCTCAGGACCGTGGCAGGCGTGTCAAAGGCCTTTCCATCAATGAATAACTCCAACTCGCACTTGGCGGTTGCGGTCATCTCCGAGCCGTCCGGAAGGCGTAATCGTCGGGCTATGCCGGTAAAGTACTGTACACCCTCCATGTCTTTTATGAAATCCTCGGACACAAAGGAGTGTGAGGCATCGGTATCAAATAGCATGTAGGTCGTCTTCCCGCCAATTATCATGGTGCCTAAGAACCAATAACCAAAACTTATTGCTAGGTGTCTAGTCAGTCTTAATCAATTCAAGTTAGACCATGAAAACATGTTAATTAATTAAATCATACCTGCAATCACATCTTGGGGATTTCGTTCCTGCGCCATGTCAAGCGCGTACACCTGATCCCTAGAAGGGATGGGGTTACCTCCTCGCGGTCCTCATCCCCGACCACGTATGTGACCCCACCCTCGAGGAGCTGCCGGCGGGAGAGCGGGAGGGATGTTCCCAAATAGCTACGGGCAGAAACGTCGGATGTGCCCCGGCTGGTTGCATTCGAAGCACAACAGCCCACGACATCCTTCAAGTTGCTGGAACTGCTGAGGCTGTGGCGGGGGAGGCAATGCGGGTGGCTGTGGAACCGGATGCTCCACCCTATAGTTTCGATGGACACGCCCTCGACCTCTTTGATATCCTCTTCCTCCTCTAAAGTCCCTCCTCCTTCTATTGATTGGGTCGGCTTCCATCACGTCCTCCGCAGGCCTCTTACTACATCCCAACTGGTCCGCCTCCAATCTTTTGGCCATATCAATGATCTCCGCCAAACTACCATCCGCTATAAACAAAAGGGACTGCCTTAGGGGATCTCGCAGTCCTTTGTAGAAGCGCTTAGCATAACCTCTATCATCCAATTCGTAAGAATCCTCAAACCTTGCGAGATGCTGGAATTCCCGCTGGTATTCCGTCACCGACTTTGATCCCTGCTTTAGTAGAAGAAACCACTGCTCAAGTTCATCTCGGGCCGATATAGGAATAAAGTGCTCCAAGAAAACACTAGAGAATTCACTCCAACTTATCTCTGTGTAGAATCGGCCTTGGAAGGTAGAGCCCATGAGGGACTTCCACCACCTCTTAGCATGTAAGTCCAAGACGGACACCGCCAATGTCACTGTCATGTTGGCCGGGCAACGGATACCAGCTAACAACTCCTGAACCGTGTCTAGCCTTTCCTCTGTATGTACGGCTGACTCCGTCCCAAGGTAGGCGGGAGGGGAAAGAGCCCAGAAGGTGCTCAGCCAGTTGGAGCTCGGGGCCAGTTGTTGCACCGGAGGCTGCTGCGCCCTAAAAGCATCGAGGATGGCAGTGAGCGTCTGCCCCAACTCAGATTGTTGGAACTGAGTGGGAGTGGGTATGGAGGGCGCAGGAGTGCCTCCCATCTGCTCAACGAGCGCTGGAATTTACACATAAAACACAAACGTCTGGTTAGGTTGGCTAATCTTAGGGTCAAAGTTGGACATACCTAGTGTGAATTACATATGGGCACATCACTGCTTCCGCTAAGTCAGTTTGTCTGCAAACTGACTAATCTAACGGGGGTGGTTCCATTGTTGAATGACTTCTTTAGTTGAGGATCGTGACAAATTGATACCATTTGTAAGACCCCCCCGCCTCCCGGATCCCAAAACATGGCACGAAGGGGGGTCTTATGCCCTGAACAGCCTCCTTGCGGTAGCATTAGCGCACGGGCTAACCTGTACCACAAGACGCCTATTCTGTCGGCTACAACCAATATCAAAGTGAACATGCCAACCCAACCAAATATATAATCAATAGATAAGAAGTCAAATCCACACTAAGCATAAAGTCCAAATACATCAATAAGATAAGCTAAAACATGCTTCTACAATATATCAGAGTACAGCTATCAACTCCCAAATGGGCTACATCAGAGTCTCACAACACTCACATCAGTAACCGACGGTAGCGACGGTACCGTCCCCTCAGTCACTATCATCCTGGCCTGGATGTCCTGCTGTATGGTTTGCGGATGCTCTACCTATGGGGTGGCCTCCTAAAATGGAAGACGTAGCAACCATTAGTCGAAACGACTAAATGGCTTCACATCCGCTCCCCCGGCGACTCCTCGGCACCGGGCGAAGAAAAGGAACAAGGGTAGCAAATTTATAAGTAAATAAGCAGGTACAAGCAGGTGGTAATAATGCTACTTGATTAACCACTACATAAACTAGAAATTTTACAAGAGCTATACAGATCAACAAGTGTAAATAATATACAGCAGGTAAGTAACTTAACTTATAAGGATGCTCAGACAAGCTTATAAGTTAAGGATCAGTTTGCATAAAGTAACTCATCGTATAGGAGTGCCCATACAAACTTATACGATGAGGATCTTGTCGTGCAATGTTACGAAATGGAATGTATGCTATGTAATGACTCACCCATGCTCACACACATGCAACTGCTATGTCAACACAGACTGTAGTTCCCACTTTTCGAGCAGGTAGCAAACCTCTCAGGCATCAGCCGCCGTGGCCAGGCGGTGACAATAGAGTGGGCGTCTCTACTACTAGTCGGGCCTCCACACTGCTTCACTTAGTCCTCTATACGGCTCAACGCTAAGAACACAACAGCAGAGCCCATGCGTACTATGGCCCATCGGGGTCTTGGGTATATGTGCACCAAGAACACAGCCCGAACTAGCCTTGCGTGACCCGGAAGGGGCCTCGGAAGTAAGCACGAGGACACAGCCCAACCGCACACATGGCATGGAAGGGGCCCCGGGACGTGAACAATGAGGACACAGCCCAATCGCCCAAAGTCTAACTGTCAACTCCCGTCGGTGTGACGACTGGCGAGCCCGTAGACCTGCCACACTATCCTTAACCCAGGATTACGACACCGTGTGTTAACTCTCACCACATGCAATTCCACAACACCATGGCATGGAAGGGCCTCGAAAGAAAGCACGAGGACATAGCCCAACCACCCATCCATACCCTTATCTCAACACAAACCAAACTAGTGACGGTCAACACCGCACTTACATCCTTTCACAATACTACCTGTTGGGAGACGACGCTCTAAGTATTGGACTACTAAACTCATTCCATTAATCAAACATACTCATGGTCATAGTTTATTCTTCTACATGACTTTCCAAATGATGACAATATAATATAAACATGATGGGCATATAAAGATCTATCAATCTTTCCAAATGATAACAACATATTGTTGGGTACATTGGAAAATGTGTACCACATTTGAAGAAGCCTCACCTTACTCAATGATATGCAACATGGTGTATTTGATGTTGTTTTGAGTTCATATGTGCAGGTTAAGTAAATGCAGGAATGCAGAAAAATTTCTAAGTCCATGTGTCGACACCAGGAGAAGATGTGTCGACACTTATGAAGGCCTGAGTCGACACTGGAGAAAAGCTGTGTCGACACTTGGTGTTAATTGTATCGACACTTGGAAAGACTGTGTTGACACCAGAAGAAACTGTATCGACATACAGAGGCAGTGTCGACACACAGAGAAACATAGTCGACATCAACTGTGTCGACACCAAGAGGCAGCGTCGACACACAAAAATACTTAGTCGACATCAATTGTGTCGACACCAAGAGTCAGTGTCGACACACAGAACACTCTGTCGACATCAACTGTGTCGACACATAGGACTTGTGTCGAAACACAACAGAGTTTCTACAAAGTTAAAGAGGATAAGTGATTATGTCGACACACACAGAATCTATGTCGACACATTTTACAGATGCTGTGTCGAGAAGCAGTAACAACAACAAAGGAGCTGTGTCGACACCACCAAGTCTTATGTCGACACTTAGTCCACTTGTATAGACACTTAGTCTACTTGTGTCGACACATGATGAAGTTCAGTCTCGACACTTTGCTGACAGAGACAGAGTTTCAAGAAGTGACTGGAAGACTTGACAGCTGTCATTTCTAACTGGTCTTCTGCAACTGTCAGAGCTGTCAGAAGTTTGTTAGAAACCGGATCAGCCGGTTACCATGGAGAAAGTTTATTTAAAGACATTTTTCTTCAACAAATACAAGGAATTCTGAACAGTGATAATAGAAGATAGAAGAAGATTTTCATAAGAAAATCTAAGAAGAAGTTGGAGAGAGAGAGCTCTGTCTACTCAAGTGCAGTTGCCGAACCAGGCTGCTAAGAAGGATTCAGATTGAGATATGAATTTCAAGAAAGAAACTGATTGAAGATCAACTTCAAAGGAGTTCAACCCTATTGAGTTCAGATTCAAGAACTTTGAAGAAAGCTAAGAGTGGTTGTTCTCTGCCATCAGATTCTTCCAAGAACTGATCAAGAAGCCATCCATCCTTTCTCTCACTATCAGGGTGGTGGTAAAACACTTTGTTAAATCTATTTTCTGTAGGATCTATTCTAGATCTGACTGTAAGCATGTTTTATAAAGGCTGAGTTTTAGGAGATTTAGATCTCTGAGTGGTAGGCCTTGTTGAAGGCTGAGGTAGGGCTGTGAGCCTGAGTTGTAGGAGATTGATATCTCTGAGTTGTAGGCCTTGTGTAGGCTGAGGTAGGGCAGATTACCTGAGCTGTAGGAGTGTGGACTCACTCTGAGTTGTAGGAGCCTTGTTGGGTTCTGAGTTATAAGATCTGAGGATCTGAGGTGAAGAGCAGAAGTTAGGCCGAATCTAGCACACTACTAGATAGGCGAAGGGGGAAAGTGGATGTACCCAGACCTTGGGGAACCACTATAAAAACTGTGTGCACTCTGTGATTGAATGTTTCTGTGAATTTTGTGCTGTGTTAGCTGTAGAATTAGCAGTTTCTAATTACTTATCTGAACAGATTTGCTGCCTTTCAAGAAAAAGGAATTACACTTATTCACCCCCCCCCCTAGGTGGTTAGGCACTAATTCTTTCAAGTGGTATCATAGGGAGGTTTCTCAAAGTTTGACTTAACAGTCTGAGTGAGATCTGTAAGGCAGAATTAAGTTCTATAAAATGGGTTCAGGAGAAAACCATAAAGAACTGGGTACAATGAAATTGCCAATCTGCAGAAAGGAGATATTGGGAAAATGGAAGGAAAGGGTCAGATTATTCATGGAGGAATCTCATCCTAGAATTTACATAATAGTTAAAGAAGGACCATATGTTCCTATGAAGATTTCTGTTCTTGATGCCAACCAAAGAACTCCAAAGGATTTTTCAGAGATGACTAAGGATGAAATCATCTTGGCAAAAATGGATAAAAGAGCCCAGAATATTATAGTAAGTGACATTGATGATACAACATTCCAGAATCTAATATACTGCAAAACCTCCAAGGAAATGTGGGACACATTGATTGTCTACATGGAGGGGTCTGAAGACGTTAGGCAAGATAGGAAATCTATGCTTAATCAAGAATATGAGAGCTTCAGACAGGCCAAGTCTGAAAGTATTACTAAATGTTATAAGAAGTTCTATAGGATTGTGAAGGATCAAGCGCATAACCAACTATTCCAAAAGCCCGGACTGTTGGAAAGGGTGCTACTTAATTTCTTAAATAAGTAGAAGAGCGCCACGGGTCAAGTGAAGGAATGCCGGACCCAACAATCCCCCCCCTGGCATCCAGCATAACCCGTCAGCTCAGAGGTGGAGTTACCACATGGCCCACATGGCTCAGGGGTGGGGTTACCACATGGCCCACATGGCTCAGAGGTGGGGTTACCACATTTCCACAGTTGCACGACTCAGAGGTGGGGTTACCACATGTCCACGGTTGCCTGACCTGCCGGACCCACACAGGTAGAAGGGAAAAATCAGGATTTAATAGCGCTCCCCTGGTCTTGAACCCGTGACCTGCTTTGATACCAATTGAAGGATCAAGCGCATAACCAACTGTTCCAAAAGCCCGGACAGTTGGAAAGGGTGCTACTTAATTTATTAAATAAGTAGAAGAGCGCCACGGGTCAAGTGAAGGAACACCGGACCCAACAGATTGTCAATGAACTAATGCCCTATGGAAGAGTTTTTAGTACTTATGAGTTAAATGATAAATTCCTTAGGTCTTTGACTAAGGAATGGGATACAAAAATCTGTCATAAGGGAAGTGGCCAGACTGGGTGAAATTTCTCCTCCAACACTGTTTGGAAAATTGTTGTCATATGAGATGCAGATGTTAGCCAGAAAGGAGGAAGAAAAGAATACAAAGGGTGACTATAAAGAAAAGTCAGTGGCGTTCAAGGTAGAAGCCACAAGGAAGAATAGGAAAATGTCTCCATCTTTTCCTAAGAGAGATGCAGAAATGATCTCAGAGAATTCAGATAATCCCAGTACAGAAAGCAGTGACTCAGATGAAGACTTTGCAGCATTCACAAGGCAGTTCCAGAGATTCTTGAAGAAGAAACAGTGGAAATCTAAGCCTTCCACATCTCAGTCCAAGGATGATTATTATCAGAAGAGGAAATCATCCAGGAAAGATAGGAATGGTACAAAGCCTAGCAAATCTACTACATCCAAGATTATATGTTATTGCTGCAACAAAGCTAGACATGTAGTGGCTGACTGTCCAGATAAGAGGAAAGAGTCTGCTAATAGAAAGAAGTCTCAGCACAAGAGCAAGAAGGAGAAATCCTTGGTTGTTGAGAAAGAAAAAAGTTTGACTGATCAATCAACTTCAGAGTCTGAATCAGAGGCTGAGGCATACATTGGTCTGTTTGCAGAAGAAGAGGATGAGTTCATGCAATTACTGGACTCTATCTATGAGCAGGAAGATCATCAGTGCAAAGGACTGATGGTAGTGTTTGAAGAAGACCAGTGCCAGGATCAGCCTGGCCCCAGCAAGGTAAAATGTGTATCTGTTGATTCTGATTATTTTACTGGGTCATAATCAAATGCATCTTCATCAAGCGATAAAGATGAGTATGAATCTGAAGGAGATATTCATCAGCTGATAGATGAACATGGAGATTTATTGCAGACACTTAAGAGAAGCAAAAGCCTGGCCAAACATCAGGCTAAGGAAATTGTAGCTCTTAAGTTGGCTGCATCTGATTCAGAGAAGCTGCTGGATCAAAAGATGAATGAGATTGCCAAATTGAAGAACGTAACTGTTATTCAAATTGGAACAATCATATTCAAGAATGATCAGATTAAAAATCTGGAGAATAGACTTCAGAAAGAGAAGGAGATTGTGGCTAGTTTTTCTAAGCCAAAATCTGTTTTACCCTTGATTGATGAGTTTGTGTCTCAAAAGGATAAGGAATGATTAGGGTTTAAGAGAACTGCATGGGCTGCTAAGTCCAATTATAAAGGCAAAGACCCAACACAAAATAACAGACCTGCTGCAAACAGTACAGCTAAGGTTGTACCTAAAAAGAGGTACAATAAGTTTGAGTGTTGGAGCTGTGGCAAGATAGACCACTATGTCTTAGACTGTTGGCACAATACCAGTGTCAAGGAGAGTAGCAGTCTGCCTATTAGAAGAACTGCAGGCAGATTTGTTAAGTTTCAGACTAACTTGAACCAAGGACCCAAAAGTTATTTTAGTTCTAAGGTTAAGTAATCTGTGCTGCAGGTGAGTCCAAGTTGTCATGCCCCTATATGGTACTTGGACAGTGCTTGTTCCAGGCATATGACTGGAACAAGGGTATTGCTAAAGGACTACTCACCTATGTTGAATAGGCCTAAAGTAATTTTTGGTGGTTCTAAAAAGGGAGTCATCAAAGGTTTTGGTAACATTTCTAATAACTCAATTACAATCACTCAAGTGGTATATTTTAAGGGTTTGAAACACAACTTAATTAGCATAAGTCAACTGAGTGATTTAGGTTATGACATTTCATTTGTCAAGAATGGTTGTCATATCAAGAGGTCAAGTGATCAAAAGGTCATATTGACTGGATATAGAAAAAGAAATGTATATTGCCTAGACTTTGTGTGTGAGAAGAAAAATTCTCCTATCTGTCTTGTGGTTGATGAAAAAGTCTCTCATTGTGTCAAATGGCACAAGAGGCTAGCTCATCTTAACTACAATACCACTGACTAACTCTTTAGCAAAGAGTTAGTGAGGAATGGTCCTCAAGTTAAGTGTCATAAGGATGGAATATGTTCAGCTTGTCAAAAAGACAAGCAGACTAGATCCTCCTTTCATAGCCTTGAAACTAAGGATTCGATGAGGTGTTTGTACCTCTTGCATATGGATTTATTTGGTCCTATGCCAGTCCAGAGCCTAGGTAGGAACGTCTACACTTTTGTGGTTGTAGATGACTATTCTAGATTCTCATGGGTATTCTTTCTAAGACAGAAATCTGAAACCCCAAAAGTCTTCTACAATTTTGTCAAACAAATTCAGAATGAATTAGATAGTTCAGTGGTCAAAATCAGAAGTGACTATGGAACTGAATTCCAATCTAAAAGTATGACAAGGCTGTGTGAAGAGTTTGGGATTCTTCAAGAATTCTCCTCACCTAGAATACATCAGCAAAATGGCATTGCTGAGAGAAAGAATAGGACATTGATTGAGGATGGAAGAAGTCTATTGAGTGATACTTCTATCCCAGAGTATTTTTGGGCTGAGGTAGTAAACAATGCATGCCATGTGCTCAATAGGGCTTCCATCACCAAAATTCACAAAAAGACACCCTATGAGGTTGTGAAAGGCAGGAAAACAAACTTATCATATTTTAGGATCTTTGGTTGCAAATGCTATGTACTTAAAAATGGCAAATCTCACCTATCTAAGTTTGCTGCCAAATCCCAAGATGAGATATTTGTTGGGTACAGCAACAATAGTAAGGCCTATAGGGTCTACAACTTGGCTACTCAAGTTGTAGAAGAGTCAGTTCATGTCATTTTTGATGAAACTAGACTTATTAACAGTGAGTTGCCAAGTAGTTCTTGTAGCTCCATAGATATACAACAAAAGATGGACCAGCTTACTATCATAGAAGATCCAACTGCAAAGCAGGATGTGAAAAATGGTAGTTGTTGTCCAGGGGGAGTACAAGACACTCAGGATGCTGATGAAGATCATGAGGTGCAGCATGATGAAGAGATTGGAGGAGGCCAAACTGTTGATAGATTGCCTCCAGCAGTTAGACAGTTAAAGGATCATCCTGCAGACCAGATCATTGGTGATCTAAGACAAGAAGTACAAACAAGGAGCAGGAACTTGAACACAGTTCTTTGCTCTAGCTTCTTATCTCAAGTGGAACCCAAGAGATTTGAAGAAGCTGTTAAGGACCCACACTGGATTGATGCCATGCAGGAAGAGTTAAATCAGTTCAGAATGTGCAAGGTCTGGGATTTGGTTCCAAAACCAAAGGGCCACAATGTCATAGGGACAAAGTGGATATACAGAAATAAGCTTGATGAGAGTGGGATCATAGTGAAGAACAAGGCAAGACTAGTTGCCAAAGGATACAGATAGGAGGAGGGCATAGACTTTGATCAGACCTTTGCTCCAGTGGCTAGGTTGGAAGCTATCAGACTATTCCTAGCCTATGCAGCATATCAAGGTTTCAAGGTGTTCAAGATGGATGTGAAGTCTGCATTCTTAAATGGAGACTTAAAAGAGGAGGTCTATGTAGAGCAGCCCTCAGGTTTTGTTTATCCACTCTATCCTACTTATGTCTATAGACTTAGGAAAGCTTTGTATGGGTTAAAACAAGCCCCAAGGGCTTGGTATGAAACCCTGTCTAATTTCCTCATTGAGAACAAATTCTCAAGGGGTAAAATAGACAAGACTTTATTCCTTATGGAATCCAAAGGAAAGATTATCCTAGTCCAAATATATGTTGATGACATAATATTTGGTTCTACTAAAAGTAACCTTTGTAGAAAGTTTGCAAAACTTATGCAAGGGAAATTTGAAATGAGCAGTATGGGGGAACTTAAGTTCTCCTTGGGTCTCCAAGTAAGACAAACTGAAGATGTCTTTTCCATATCCCAGTCTAAGTTCACCCTGGAGTTAATTAAGAAGTATGGTATGGAGTCATCCACTATTATGAGAACTCCAATGGGGACAAGTGTATCTCTTAGCAAAGATGATGCAGGGAAACCTATAGATGAAACTTTGTATAGAGGAATAGTTGGCTCCCTCCTACATCTGACTGCTAGTAGACCAGATATCATGTATGCCACATGTGTGTGCTAGGTACCAATCCTGTCCTAATGAATCTCATCTTACTGCAGTAAAAAGGATTTTGAGATATCTAAAGGTCACACCTAATCTAGGCCTTTGGTATCCTAGGAATAGAGATTTTCTACTAATGGGCTATTCAGATGCAGACTTTGCAGGTTGCAAAATAGATAGGAAAAGCACAACAGGCACCTGTCAATTTCTAGGAGGAAGACTGGTGTCTTGGAGCTGTAAGAAGCAGACCAGTGTGGCAATTTCCACAGCTGAGTCTCAGTATGTTGCTGCTGGAAGCTGTTGTGCACAACTATTGTGGATACAACATCAGTTAGAAGACTATGGTATCCAGGTAAGTAGAACCCCATTATTATGTGATTCTACTAATGCTATTTCTATTGCACATAATTCCAGTTTCTCATAGTAGAACTAAGCATATAGAAATAAGGTATCATTTTCTTAGAGACCATGTAGAGAAAGAAGATATCTCTCTAGAATTTGTAAGTACTGATTTACAATTAGCTGACATGTTTACTAAGCCTTTAGATGAAACTAAATTCAACAATTTCAAAATTGAATTAGGAATGTTGAACATAAATTAGTTTAACAAAATTGGCTAAGTAAAATTGTGTCGACACAAGAAGTTGTCTGTGTCAACACATAGTAGTTGGTGTCGACATTCCAGGAAAGTGGTGTCGACACATCTAGAAGATTGATGTCGACACTTCAGAGAAGTAGTGTCGACACATCCAGAAGTGGTGTCGACACATCCAGAAGTGGTGTTGATACTTAGGATCAATACACAGATTTCGTCGAGCACAAATAGAATAAGTGTCGACATATAGAAGTCAACACTTATGTCGAGATATTAGAAGTCTGTGTCGACACATTTCAACAGTGTCGACACATTATGAGGATTTTGATGAGCCTTTTGACCTTCCATATTTAGAAAGGTATAAATAGTTCAACAGCATAGTCTGTCGACACACACTCCATAGTTTCGAGACCAAAACCTTGTGTCGACAAATTCTCTCTTCTAATCCAAGCTTTCACTCAACCCTAATGGCGCCAAATCTAGAAGACAATGTCAATGAAGGCTATGAGCTGGTACGCAACGCCTTTGACCATGCAGAACCCGACATTAAAGCAGTAGTAACCCTAATTGCAGAAAATGGGTTGGAATTTCTGGTATCTGAACCAACAAATATTTGGAAGAAGGAAATACTAGAATTCTTTGGCGCAACTACTTTAGACTCAACTAGACTCAAGATCAAATCTATAGTTCAGGGTGCTAAAGTTAAACTAACCCTGAAGAGCTTAAGGAAAACTCTTCAACTACCAAGAACTCAAGAAGAAGTAGAAGTGACCTCATCCAAGACAAGGGAATCACTTCAATGGTGTGGATTGGATCCCACCATGAAGATTGGATCCTCAATGAATAGAAAAGGAATGAATCAGCAAGGTAAATTCCTATCAGAAGTTGTTGGCAAGGTCATACTCTGCAAGCCAAGGGGCATGATAGGATTTCTGCCTATATGTTCAGCCTGATGACCAGGTTTATCTACAGACTAAACACTTATTGGTCAGCAGTAGTTTTTGAAAAGATTAAGGAAAGTCTTAAGAAGCCAAATCTAGGTAGAATTATGAGTCTATACTTGGCTAATACAATTCCTGAAGTAATGGAACAAACTATTGGTTCAAAAATCAACCATAGAAGAAGAATGGACATAAGGATCATCTCTAGATGGGATAGGGTCCTAACTAAAGATATGCCTGATGAGGAGAGGCAAGAGATTCCTGAAAAATCACTTGCACAGGATATTGCAGATAGTGCTCAGGTGCAGGGGGAGCCTCAACTTGAGGAAGAGCCAACCCACCTGGAAAGTGAAATGGCTACACAGACTATTCTTGAGGTAATTCAAGAGGTTAATCAATCAATTCTCAATGATAAAGATGAAACTCTAACTGAATCTTTGATTGATGTTGACCAGCCAACTCAACTAAACAGTCAAGCTCAAGATGTTATCATGAAGGATACATCTGCTGTTGCTAATGCTCCAGAATTAAGTATACCTCAAGTGCATACTCAACAAGAGTTTACCTTAGAAGAGTTGTTTCCTGATTTAGTGCAAGCTAATATTGAGGGGGAGCAAGCTGGATTTGAGTAGGAGAAAACTGATTTTGAGGGAGAGCAAATTAATCTTGAGGGGTAGCAAGTAGGATCTCAAGGGGAGAAAGCAAGAACTGAGGAAGAGCAAGGGACTCAGGGGGAGCTACTAAGGATTGAATATGAACTGCCTCCTAGTTCTAAGGAAAGAGTTAATATAGACAGTACCTCAGCTTCTGAAGATGAAGAAGCAATAGGAGCCAAGAAGAGAAAGCTAATGGTTTTCAAAAGAAGGAGCCAAAGCTATAAGAAGGCATTACAAACTGCTCCACAATCTGCCCCATTTAATGATTATAGTTCCTTGTTAGTCTCTTTACAAGTTAAGTTAGATGAACAAAGGAAGGCTATGGAAAAATATATGGATGAAAGTCATAAGGATTTACAATTTTCCTTGGCTCAAGACATCAAATCTATAAGATTTGAGGTAAATCAAAATAAGAAGGAGATGATAGACTGCTTTCACAAAAGAGGCAATGCTGTGGTTTTCCTAACAACACACCAAGAGAAAATCAAGACTCAAGTTGATGATATAGCTCTTAAACAAGGCTATGTTCTAGAGAATCAGATTAGAATGAATGATAATCTGACAGAATCAGATAATGTGATTGTCACAGAAATGAAGAATATTGCTACTGCCCAGACTGAAGCAAGCACTAAAGCCAAGGCAGATTTTGATAAGCAATTACAGGAAGGCCTCACTTCTGTAAAAACTGCTATTGAGCAATCTCAAAAGACTATTTATGCACAGCTACTAAAGTTGAAGTCTTTTTATAAAGATGGTGTGAATTTTCTTGATGAATAAATCAGATTTCAAAGAGATGATCTCAGGGATCATGTTGCCAGAGAAGTCATAAAGGGGGAGAGAGTATTAGTCAAAGCTGGCTCAGATCATGCTAAATGGATATCTAAAAGCATCAGAGACACACTTGGATATCCACCCCTCTGTGATGATGACAATGTAGCTAAGTCAGGTATACACCCTGCTTATTTTGGAGGTGAGCAAGCGAAAGTTGCTCAAGTCATTTATCCTCCAGCTGATTTTGAAATCATTCACCAAGAAGTACAGTCTATGTACAGCCCTCTAGAAGGTGCTCAAAATATTATCCTTGAGAAAGTAGATATGCCAGTGCTAGAGGCAGTTTTGAACAAAGAGAAAGAAGCTCTATTGTCTAAGAAAAGATTCAGAGAACAGGCTGAGTTAAAGCCTGATTTTGAGCAGTGGAGTCCAACATCCAGGAACATTATACTGACTGCTTGGAAAGCTGTAAAGGACAAGACCCATGATAGGGGAAAATGATACTCTGCACAAGAATGGCAAAAGTATGAAGCTAGATAAGAAGCTATTCCAATTAATCCCTTAATTAAATCTTTTAAATTAATTCCTAGGTCACTTTACACATGAAGTAGTATGATTTAAAATCCACTGACCTAGGTAATTTTTCTTGAGTTGTATAATGATAAAATATTTCTGTCTTCAGGGTTTCACAATTTTCCTTTGATTATTTATAACAATTCCTTATTTAATATCAAATCTATATAATTTCTATTTTCCAAATGAAGTACAAGGAATATGTAATCCAAAATTCCAGGAAAATTACAGAACATATAAAATATTAATCTATTACTATTGGCAGAGTTTCATCAATTTTTATAGTGTAATGGCCTAACAATTCTCATTCTTACATATTTACCAAAATGCCATTATATTAATTTTAAACTATCAGTACACCCATAAATTCTGAAATAATTATGCAAGACTAATAATACAATTTTACAACACTATAAATATTTCCAAATTTTTCTGAGGTGTATATCCATCAATTCAAGAATAAATGAAATAAGGGTAAAATGAGCATTTTAAGATATTTTACTCCAAAATTTCTTCAAACAGAAAGATCAAATTTTCCTAAGTCAAATATAACCTTATTTTCAACTTGGCAAAGTTTGAGGATTTTTACTTGAGAAAACCCTATTTTTCAAATTTATTTTCAAAAGGAGCTATATTTTTAAAAATTCCAATTAATGGGATTTTTGATTCCAAATATCCCATAATTTTTGAATGCCTCCATTAGGCTGAATGCACAATATTTAAATTATTCCTATTGGCACACCAAGGCAATATATACACCAACACATGCAAGTGGATTTTCCAACATGCAGTGATCCAAATGTGCTGAAATTTTTATCATGCACTAATGATGTCCCCAAGGACCCACAACCAAAAGTTGGGGCCATGAGGAGTCATATAACTCCAAATATTTCATTTATTTAGTTTGTGATATTATGACCAAAACTATAGAAAGAGTTATTTCAAAAATTCCCCATTTTTGGCAGGGGCTAGGTATGACCTAATCATGCATGTACCCAAAATTTGGGGCCATGGTGATTGCTGGTTTGACTTGGGCATCCAAATGAATTTCTGCCATTACCTAGGACCAGTCCTAGGAGAAATGCCCTACAGGACTGTATACTACACCAAATTACAAATTTAAGGTGGAAACATAAAGGTAAGACAGTCAGCTACATTTTTCATTTAGGTACCAGTTTCTGGAAATGCCCCTAAGAGGCATAAAAATGACATGCAATGTGACTGTATTTTTGTGACAGAATTACACTATTCATCATATTTAAAATTAAATCATATTATTATATTTGCACGAATCTTGAAGCGGAGATGGACGGAATCGGTTTATCTCCTACCTCCAGCCAACGACTGAGATCGAGCCGACCTGGAGCAGCTTTGCTGGCGATTTCCGGCCAGCTGAGGCGGCGCCACCCCCGGCCAACGGTGTCATCACCTTCACGGTGGTGGTGGCTATCGTTTCCCGGTGATGGGGCGGCGGGAGACGGCGGCGATGGCGATCCCGAGCGGTTTCTAAAGCTTGTAAAAATCACACTCTTCTCCCATGGCATCGGGCTCAGTTGAGCCCGATATCTCACCTAATCGATCTAGGATCCTAGTACGGGTAGAGGTGAGGTGAAACGAACCTGGATTGGGGCTTGGTGGCGGTTCAGGCGGCGGTTTGCCATGGTGGTGGTGCGCCGGCGAGCTCCTACCCGATTCCTGGATTCTCCACCGTTTTCCATGTTCCAACACTCGAATTCCACTCCTTTCCACCTCCTGAAGCTAATGGTGAAGTCTGTTTGGGCTGAGTATGGCTGTATATGGAGATATTACCTATGTGAGCTCGGTTTGGGCTTTGGTTGTGTCACCATGGGTGCCATGTGGCCAGCATGCTACCAAAAATTCTCTGGAATATCAGAGGGGGTCGGCCAGCATGTGTTGGGCAGGGAATTGCAGCTGAAGGGGTGGCCATGTGGCCACCTTTCCCCTTCATCCCCATTTCTCTCTCCTCTTCCTCTTAAAATCCCATTTCTACCCCTTTGCATGCATTCTCTCTCCTGATTTAGAGGGGTAGGATTGGTCTTATTCACTTGGGCTGGCCATGGGCCAAATTTGGTGGGCTTGGTCCATGGAGAGGTGGCTTGGTCGTCATTTCCCTCTTTTAGGTCAAATAGTTGACTATGTTGACTTTGAGTTGACTTGGTCAACCAATGGTGGGTGGGCTGACCCCATTTGATGGTCATGAGCTTAGTGGCACCACCCAACTTGGGTTGGGTCAAGGGGGTGCCCTAATTAGGCTAATTTGGGCTTATGAGTGTGGGTTTGACCAAATTAGGCCCAAGGTTGACTTTGGTCAATTGGGGTCAAAGTGTTGACCTATTGATATGCCCTAGGGTCCGCTTAGATATTTTTTAGGGTTAGGGCAATGTGGTGGGGTCATGGTGTGACTAGGGCCCTGATTTAGGCTATTTTGACCTAGTTTGACTTGGTCCTATAGTGGGCCCCACATGGCTACAACCCACTACCTAGGGTCAGACCTAGCTAATTTCCATAAAACCCACCTCATGCCTAACCCAATCTAAGTTGAGGGGTCCAAAAGTAACATGGGATGTTACAAATTCCAATAAACAAGAAAATAATTTCGTCCCCGAAATTTAAGTTCGGGTGTACGTGGTTCTACTTGCAAGAATTTCTAAGGAACTTTAAAACATAAATTGAAAGTACCTGATGCAAATAGCTCTGGGTGTTGCTCCAGCATCAGATCCCTCGGCTCCCAGGTGTGCTCCTCCCGTCCATGGTTGGACCACAACACCTTCACAAGAGGGACCTTCTTCTTCCGCAACACTCGGATGGTTGTATCGTCAATCCGGATCGGCTCCAATCTAACTGATATGTCAGGCTCTACCGATCCGGCTGTAGTAGTAATGTGCTGCTCCGGCCGAAGGAGAGCTCTTCGCAAGGAAGAGACATGGAAGACGTCATGTAATGCACCCAACTCCGGCGACAGCTGCAGTCGGTAAGCTAAGGGGCCGATCCGCTCCAGGATCAGGTATGGCCCCATGTATCGTGGACTGAGCTTCTTGTGCCTCCGCACCCGAGAGACACCGTGTACTGGGTGTATCTTCAAGAATACTCTGTCTCCAACCTGGAACTCCACCTTCCGGTGTCGAGCATCATAATACTTTGCCTGCCTGCTCTGGGCCTCTAGTAGCCGATCCCTGATCAAACGAATCTGAACCTCAGTATCCTCTATATAATCAGATCCAAGAGCCCTGGTATCCACATCCTGAACCCATGATAGCGGTGTCCGGCATCTCCTCCCATAAAGTGCCTCATACGGAGCCATCCTGATGCTAGCCTGGTGGCTGTTATTGTACGAGAACTCAATCAGTGGCAGCAGCCTCTCCCAAGGCTTCCCCGTATCCAATATGCATAGTCTGAGTAGGTCCTCCATGGTCCGGATGGTCCGCTCGGTCTGTCCGTCGGTCTGCGGATGGAAGGCGGTACTAAAAGTCGAGATCCCAAGTAAGCATGCACGACCCTCCACTCGCTCGAAGTGAACCGACCATCACGGTCCGAAACAATCGTCCTGGGAATGCCGTGATATCTGACGAACTACTCCACAAATAATCTCACCAGAACTGCAACTGGGGCATCCTTCCGAACTGGGATAAAGCGCGCTACCTTGGTCAGTCTATCCACTATAACCCATATAGAATCATGCCCAGAGTGGGAGCGAGGCAATCCGTGTACAAAGTCCATAGCAATGTCCTCGAACTTCCACTCTGGAACTGGCAGTGGCTGTAGTAAACCTCCCGGGCTCTTGCATTCTGCTTTCACACACTAGCAGGTCTCGCAATGGGTCACAAAATCTGTGATCTCCCTCTTCATTCCAGGCCAATACATAGACCTCCGCAAATCTGCCCACATCTTGGTGATGCCGGGGTGTACTGAATATCTGGAGCAATGAGCCTCTCTGAGTATGTCATCCCGGATACTGCCCCCTACTGGTATGTAAATGCGCCCACGGAATTGAAGCAGATCATCCTGTAGTGTGTAGTCCTCAACCTTGCCCCTCTCCAGGGCACTAAAAATCGGCTGTAATGCAGCATCCAGCCTCTGATGTGTTCGGATGCGCTCCTGTATATCATCACCACTGATCACTGAACTTAAATACTCTCGATACACCACTGGTTCGGTCTCAGATACCATGGTAATGTGCATGTCTTCCATCATCCGTAGCAGCTCTATGGACATCAACCGAGGCTCCGGTCCAGAAGTGTCGGCCCTCCTGCTCAAGGCATCTGCTACCGTATTCGCTTTTCCCGGATGGTAGTGGATCTTATAATCATAGTCGCAGAGGAATTCCAGCCATCTCCTCTGTCGCAGGTTTAAGTCCTTCTGTGTATCGATATATTTAAGATTCTTGTGATCTGAAAAGATGTCATAATGAATCCCGTATAAGTAATGCCTCCATATCTTTAGGGCGAATACCACAGCCCCGAGCTCTAAGTCATGTACCGGATAGTTATGCTCATGCTTCTTCAACTGTCTTGAAGCATAAGCAATAAGATGTCCATGATGCATCAGGACAGCACCCATGTAACGCCCCGAAACTCAAAGGAGCAAAAGGGGGGCGTTTTGGGCCAGTTTAGGTTCTGGCAGCAGGCACACGGCCTGGGACACGGGCGTGTCTCAGGGCGTGTCAAGCCGTGTCGACAGTTAGCCGCGAAGTCGTCGAATTTTACTCGACGATTCGTCGAGAGGGGGCACACGGCCTGCGACACGGGCGTGTCGCAGGGCGTGTAGACCCGTGTCGACACTTAGCCGTGAGTCGTCGAGTTATACTCGACGATTCGTCGAGAATGGGCACACGGCCTACGATACGGGCGTGTCGCAGGGCGTGTCGACCCGTGTCGACGATCGTCCCGGGGAGTCGTCGAGATTCACTCGACGATCGTCGAGACAAGGCACACGGCCTAGGACACGGGCGTGTCCAAGGCCGTGTCATCAAGTCGTCGATCTTCCCTCGACGAAATGTCCCGTGTACACGGCCTGGGGTCCAGGCGTGTCAATATGACACGGGCAAGGACACGGGCGTGTCCTAGAACCCGTGCAGTGCTCGGGTTGAAAATGGGAAAAATCATGGGGTACACGGCCGGCTACACGACCGTGTCAGGTGGAACACGGGCGTGTCAGATCGAACACGGGCGTGTTCGATACCCGTGTGAGGTTCCAGGAGATTCGATTTTGACGGCGAATGCGGCACACGGCCCTGGACACGGGCGTGTGCCAGGCCGTGTTCGGTCCAGATTGGGCATTTCAGCCCCGAATCAAAGCCGTTCGTTTTCTTAGGTTGAGATCCAACGGCTGGGGGATGTTCCTGAAGGGATATACCCGTGGGTTGACTTAGAAATCCATCACTTTTCTTCACTTATTCTCTTTCTAAGTGCTTGGAGAGAGAGGAGAGCTAAGGGAAGAAGAAGGAGCTAGATCCGCCATTGGAGGAGCTTCGGAGCTCCGAATCGCAAGCCGACTCCGGATCCACGGAGGCAATGCAAGTGCGGTGATTTCTATCCGATTACTTTTCGATGGCGCCAAAGAGGAACTCAAGGGTAACGATCCTCATCTTGAGCGTGAATAGCTCTCTTTCTTAGCATAGGAAGCCCGCTCTCGCGAGTTTGCGGAGAGTTGGAGGCGTTCCTTCGGGTAGATATGTAAAGTCCCCATTGTGTAGAGTCCGTATGCGAGAACGGACATAGGCATGATGTGTGAAGCCTACCAGGACATGTTAGTCTGGATCGGTGATGTTGCATTGCATAAGGCCGGAGAAGACTCCGTGCTATTGGTTGTTTTTCGGGTTTTCTATGCGGTAGATTGCAGCAGGGAGCCTTGGGGACTAACCCAAAGGTGCAACCGGAAAACTGGGCGGATACGAGATCTTGCCAACTTGGTGGCTTGAGAGCCAACTTGAACATAACGGGGTTATGTGACTTGTGATGGAAATGGGACTCGGTGGAAGTTTGACCCGCGCAAATGGCTTAAATTGCCGTTGCGGTGTGAGCACGGGTTAGATGGAACCGTACCCGTTCTATGTTGTTCGGTTAAAGAGACCTAAAGGCACGTGGCACTTACCGTTGGCATAGAGTATGGTCTTCGGCGGTCAATGGCTTAAATTGTCGTGACCCAGGCCAGGAAGACAAATTGCTCATAGGTGTGGCCGTCTAAGTGACGGTGGTGAGTCCGGAATGTTAATGGCTTTAATTGACGTGACATCGACCGTTCACCGAGAATGTGCCCTGAGTGCACGGGGCGTGTGGTCGTGCGAGCCAACGTCTGTGTTGAAATGGCTATGGTTATATATATGGCTCGCTTATGCTAATGAAATGCAGGGAAGGAGCATCGCCGCCCCGAGTTGGGGGCGGGATCGTTATAATTTGGTCAGCATTGCTGACCGTTGCCTTGTTTTGCCACCGTGCGGTGGTTTGTTGCTTGCAGGTGCAGCTGGACCAAGCGGTCAATAGCGGGCTAAAGCCCTTTTTGCGAAGCTGGCCCTCGAAGGCCCAAGTAGAAGTGTTTTCTGCTTTATTCATGTATGACCGGCCTGCGTGCCGAGGTTTGTAAAACATGTAATATTCAAGTGAAACAGTTTAGTATGGCCTTAAGGCTAGTTTTGAGTATTTTGTAATAACATTCCTATTTTCGTATTAGTGGACATTCGTGCTTGTTGCTGGGTTCTTGTTTACAACCTTTATAAACTGCTTCCGCTAGAATGCTATGTGTAGGACGTTGAGATTGGTTGGATGGTTTCCATAAGTAACCACCCGGTCTGTCTGTGGTATATGGCGTCGGGCCCCGGCCGGACCTACTGCTATATGCTATGCGACGGATAGGGGGTGTTACAACCCATCCCCTGATAAGAGGCGTCTGTGTAGATCTGGAATCCTTTGCTCCCGGATGGAAGCGCAAGAATGGGGATGAGATGAGTCGGTCCTTCAGCTCCTGAAAAGCCATCTCGCATTGCTCTGACCAAACAAAATCTGCATCCTTCTTCGTCAAGGACGTGAGGGGGAGTGCTATCCTCGAGAACCCCTCCACGAACTTGCGGTAATACCCTGCTAGTCCCAAGAAACTGCAAATGTCAGGTGCGGTCTTTGGTCGTGGCCAATCCCTCACTGTCTCTATCTTGGCTGGGTCCACTGCTAATCCAGCCCCACTGATCGTGTGTCCCAGGAAAGCCACCTCCTGCAGCCAGAACTGGCACTTCGAAAACTTTGCGTACATCTGGGACTCCCTCAGCCTCTGCAAGACCTGCGTCAGATGCTCTGTATGCTCCTCCTGAGTCCGGGAATATATCAGAATGTCGTCGATGAATACAATCACGAAGCGGTCTAAGAAGGGCTCGAATACACAGTTCATTAGACTCATGAATGTGGCAGGGGCATTCGTGAGCCCAAAAGGCATCACCGTGAACTCGTATAATCCATAGCGTGAACTGAATGCCGTCTTCGGTATGTCCTCTTCCCTGATGCGGAGCTGGTAGTAACCGGATCGCAAATCTAGCTTAGAGAACCAGAAGGCTCCCTGCAGCTGGTCAAATAGCTCATCTATCCGAGGCAGAGGATAGGTATTGCGGACCATTAACTGGTTCAACTCCCGGTAATCTATGCATAGTCGCAATGACCCGTCCTTCTTCTTCACAAAGAGAACTGGCGCTCCCCACGGCGATGAACTGGGCCGCACAAATCCTGACTCGACTAGCTCCTGTAGTTGAGTCCTGAACTCTGCTAACTCCCTGGGAGCCATCCTGTAGGGTGCCCGGGACACCGGCCTCGCTCCCGGTACTAGCTGAATCCTGAAATCCAAGTCTCTGGCAGGTGGTAGCCCGGGCAATTTCTCCGAGAATACGTCGGAGAAATCCCGGACAACCGGAATATCTGAAATAGTCGACTCTGCTCCCATCTTCTCAAAGCAGATAAGGTAAACTTCCTCTCCCTGCTCGTGGGCCTTCACAGCCTGTACAAAAGATAACAATAGGTGGCATATAGGCTGAATACCTTTGATGATAACATGAGAGTCGCCATGCCTTAGCGTGATCCTCCTGGACGGATAATTTATCTGAGCATGGTTCCGATGTAACCATGTCATGCCCAAAATCAAGTCGAAGTCCTGCAGCTTCAGAATAGTTGCTGGCGCCTCAAATGCCTTGCCGCCAATCTCGGCCTCCATATCACAATGTGTAGTGGTCCGCAGCTCTGACCCATCGGGTAGACGCACCCTCATCTCTAGTCCAGGAAATCTCTCCACGCCTTCGAGTCCGTCTATGAAGGCCTCGGATACGAACGAGTGCGAAGCACCCGTGTCGAAGAGAGTATGAGCGGGCTTGCCGCTGATCATAACTATGCTTGAGGTTTGTTTATGTTAAAATTAATTGTTACTCTATAGTTCCAGGTACTATATAATTGAAAACTCAAGAAATTTAATAATTAACCTTAAGTACCTGTGATAACCTCCTCGGGGTTCCTCTGCTCTGTGAGGTCCAAGGCGTATATCTGCTCCTGCTCGCGTCTCCTGCCGTGATATCCCCGGCCTCGGCCTCGTCCTCGGCCTCGGCCCTGCTGTACTGGGGCCACTGGAGGTGGAGGAGGAGGAGGATGGAATCGATGCGGGCACTCCGACCTAATGTGCCCGGGCTGGCGGCATCCGTAACAAACTACCTGTCTGTGGCCACGGTCATCCTGTCTCCTCGGATCATGCATCTGTAGAGGTGGGGGAGCCAATGTTGGAGGAGGCCCCTGCTCCTACCTGATGTTGGGACGACGACGTCCCCCACCCTTCTTGTATCCGATGGTCCTGCCTCTATGAGAGCCCCTGCTGCTCTCTCCTGATGTCGACCCATCAAACGGTCTCTTCCCCCTGCCTTGCACCATCAGCTGGTCAGCCTCCAGCTTCTTTGCCATCTCGATGATCTGTCTAGATGTGCCATGAGAAATGAACAGTAAGGCCTGCCTCAAATCGTCCCTGAGGCCCCGGTAGAACCTCTTGGCATACCTCCTATCATCGGTATCCTGAATCCCTGCGAACCTGGCCAAATGAGAAAACTCTCTCTGATACTCGATCACCGATTTAGTCCCCTGCCTGAGGTTCAAAAACCTCTCCTCCAAGGCATCTCTGTCCGTAGCAGAGACGAAGTGGTCCAGAAATACGTCGCTAAACTCCTCCCATGATATCTCTGACAGCTCCCAGTCCGCATATGTAGACTCCCGCACTGATTTCCACCATCTCTTCGCATGAGCCTATAGTGCAGAGGTGGCTAGAGGTACTGCCTCGCCGACCGGGCAGCTGATGCCTGCTAAAATCTCGTGTATGGCCTCCAGCCATTCCTCCGTCTTTACTGCATCCTCTGTCCCACGATACGTCGGTGGGGACAAGCTCTTGAAGGCACTCAGCCAGCTCGACCCCGGATTTGGCTGTGGAGCCGAGACTTGCTGGGATCTGAAGGCATCCAGAATCGCCGTCAAAGTCTGCCCCATATCCGTATGTAGGAATGGAGTGGCAGCTGGAGGGGGAGGAGCCACATTTTGCGGCGCAGCGACCTGTGGAGGTTGCATAAAGGTAAGGTTAAAACAGAACTGGCCTAACTCATTGTACTTTGTGGACCATTTTATGTGACTTTTACACATGGGCACACCACTGCTTCCGCTGCATAGTTTGTCCGCAAACTAATGCTCGGGCGGGGGTGGTCCCGTGTTGTGGACTTCTTTCTCATATGATCGTTGTTCAAGTGATACCAGTTTGTAAGACCCCTCCCTCCCCCTTACCAAGGAGGGCTACCGGGTCTTATGCCCAGAACCGCCGTCTTACGGTGGCACTAATGCACGGGTTAGTCGACACCGCAAGACGCCGATCCTGCCGGCTAGTACGATTATTTAACCTGTAGGCCAATATGAGAAGAAGAAGTAAAGCAGTATATAAATCCACTAATCCACAAGTCACATAGTATAATCATATATATGAAATGAAAAGTACATCAATATAGTCCATAGAAGAGTACAAAAAGAAGAGTAATAAGGGCTTATGCCCAGTACATCAAATCCAACTCTCTCTCTCACAAATAAAAGCGGAAGCTACACTAGTATATCAGAACTCGTCCCACCTGAGGACGCACAGTAGTGGTAGTAGCCTGCTGAAGCGGTATCTGCTCCTCAAGTCCTGCCTCCTCGACGTGCTGGTGCTCCATCTCCACGGGCTCCTAAAAATAGTATGGTCACCGACCATTAGTCAAAAAGACTAAGTCGTTTCCTCCGCACCTCGCCCTATATTTTTTAAAATTCCTATTAATGGGATTTTTGATTCAAAAAACCTCATAATTAATCTGAGGGGTGAACTTTACCCTAAAGAACCACTGGAATCAAATCCATGATTTTTGAATGCCTCCATTAGGCTGAATGCACAATATTTAAATTATTGCTATTGGCACACCATGGCAATATATACACCAACACATGCAAGTGGATTTTCCAACATGCAGTGATCCAAATGTGCTGAAATTTTTATCATGCACTAATGATGTCCCCAAGGACCCACCACCAAAAGTTGGGGCCATGAGGAGTCATATAACTCCAAATATTTCATTTATTTAGTTTCTGATATTATGACCAAAACTATAGAAAACGTTATTTCAAAAATTCCCCATTTTTGGCAGGGGCTAGGTATGACCTAATCATGCATGTACCCAAAATTTGGGGCCATGGTGATTGCTGGTTTGACTTGGGCATCCAAATGAATTTCTGCCCTTGTCTAGGAACAGTCCTAGGAGAAATGCCCTACAGGACTGTATACTACACCAAATTACAAATTTAAGGTGGAAAAATAAAGGTAAGACAGTCAGCTACATTTTTCATTTAGGTACCAGTTTCTGGAAATGCCCCTAAGAGGCCTAAAAATGACATGAAATGTGACTGTATTTTTGTGACAGAATTACACTATTCATCATATTTAAAATTAAATCATATTATTATATTTGCACGAATCTTGAAGCGGAGATGGACGGAATCGGTTTATATCCTACCTCCAGCCAACGGCTGAGATCGAGCCGACCTGGAGCAGCTTTGCTGGCGATTTCCGGCCAGCTGAGGCGGCGCCACCCCCGGCCAACGGTGCCATCACCTTCACGGTGGTGGTGGCTATCGTTTCCCGGTGATGGGGCGGCGGGAGATGGCGGCGACGGCGATCCCGAGCGGTTTCTAAAGCTTGGAAAAATCACACTCTTCTCCCATGGCATCGGGCTCAGTTGAGCCCGATATCTCAACTAATCGATCTAGGATCCTAGTACGGGTAGAGGTGAGGTGAAACGAACCTGGATTGGGGCTTGGTGGCGGTTCAGGCGGCGGTTTGCCATGGTGGTGGTGCGCCGGCGAGCTCCTACCCGATTCCTGGATTCTCCACCATTTTCCATGTTCCAGCACTCGAATTCCACTCCTTTCCACCTCCTGAAGCTAATGGTGAAGTCTGTTTGGGCTGAGTATGGCTGTATATAGAGATATTACCTATGTGAGCTCTGTTTGGGCTTTGGTTGTGTCACCATGGGTACCATGTGGCCAGCATGCTACCAAAAATTCTCTGGAATATCAGAGGGGGTCGGCCAGCATGTGTTGGGCGGGGAATTGTAGCTGAAGGGGTGGCCATGTGGCCACCCTTCCCCTTCATCCCCATTTCTCTCTCCTCTTTCTCTTAAAATCCCATTTCTACACCTTTGCATGCATTCTCTCTCCTGATTTAGAGGGGTAGGACTGGTCTTATTCACTTGGGCTGGCCATGGGCCAAATTTGGTGGGCTTGGTCCAAGGAGTGGTGGCTTGGTCTTCATTTCCCTCTTTTAGGTCAAATAGTTGACTATGTTGACTTTGAGTTGACTTGGTCAACCAATGGTGGGTGGGCTGACCCCATTTGATGGTCATGAGCTTAGTGGCACCACCCAACTTGGGTTGGGTAAAGGGGGTGCCCTACTTAGGCTAATTTGGGCTTATGAGTGTGGGTTTGACCAAATTAGGCCCGAGGTTGACTTTGGTCAATTGGGGTCAAAGTGTTGACCTAGTGACATACCCTAGGGTCCGCTTAGATTGTTTTTAGGGTTAGGACAATGTGGTGGGGTCATGGTGTGACTAGGGCCCTGATTTAGGCTATTTTGACCTAGTTTGACTTGGTCCTATAGTGGGCCCCACATGACTACAACCCACTACCTAGGGTCAGACCTAGCTAATTTCCATAAAACCCACCCCATGCCTAACCCAATCTAAGTTGAGGGGTCCAAAAGTAACATGGGATGTTACATCAATGCTCCTAAGGACTGGAAGAAGAACTTGAAGTGCTACCGGTGTCATCAGCGAGGGCACTTCAAGCGGGACTGCAAGGTCAAACTGCAGCCTGGGCATGCTGCGGGAAAGGAGGAATCTTGCTCGAGAAGTGAAGAAGCAAAATGGGGCGGAGCTTTCATGACGGGCACTTGTGTCCGAGCCTTGTCTGCTGAGGACTTCAACGGCGAGTGGATCGTGGACTCCGGGTGTGGTCATCACCTCACCTGAGACAAGTCGAAGTTCACCTCCATGCAGGCTTACTCAGGTAATGAAGCTATTATCACTGCTGATAATACTGTTTATGCAGTAGAGAAAGAGGGGGTCGTGTCTTTGGGTAGTGATCAGGGGCCACTCACGTTAAGGAGTGTGTATCACGTGTCGTGCATGAAGAAAAACCTCTTCTCGGTGACCAATGCGGTGGACGCTGGTTATCACGTTCTGTTTGGGCCAACAGACGTGAGGTTCCTTCGCAACGTATCAGCGGTGAAGGCTGATGTTGCTCATGTAGGGAGTAGGGTGAAGAACTTGTTTGTTCTTGCCACCAATTCTTATGTTGATCGTATGAGGGCCAATGATAGCGTTGCTATCTGGCATGAGAGCCTGAGGCATGTTAGCATGGAAAAGCTGAAGGCGATGGCGAGTAGAAGTCTGGTGAAGGGGTTGCCTAAGTTGTCTTCCTTTGGTGACGGGCATGTTTGCACGGGCTGTCAATACGGTAAGGCACATCGCCTTCTGTTTGATAAATCACAAACAAGGAGCAAGAAACCATTGGAGTGCATTCATGGCGACCTGATGGGACCGACAGTTACTGCCAACCTTCGTGGAAGCAGATACATGCTTGTCTTGGTTGATGACTACTCAAGGTATACTTGGGTGTACTTCTTAAAGGAGAAGTCGGAAGCCTTCCGTTTGTTTGTGGAGTTTAAGGAGTTGGTAGAAGGCCGGCTTGGCTTGCGGATTAAGAAGCTTAGAACTGATAACGGGGGTGAATTTGTTTCCTGCGAGTTTTCTAACTTCTGCAGGAAGCACGGGATCCAACGAGAGCTTACTTATGCTCACACTCCACAACAAAATGGGGTAGCGGAGCGGAAAATCCGTCATCTGACGGAGACCTGCAAATGCTGGCTTCATGCGAAAGATATCCCAAGGTCCTTTTGGGCGGAGGGGATGTCTTGTGCTACTTATGTCATCAACCGGATGCCACTCAGCCCTATCAACATGAAGACTCCTCTTGAGCTGTTGCTGAAGGTGAAGCCGAGTGTTGGACACCTTCGGGTGTTCGGTTCAACTTGCTACGTGCACGTCCCGGATGCTTCACGGACTAAGCTGGATGCGAAGGCAAGGAAGCTTGTCTTTGTTGGCTACGATGAGCAGAAGAAGGGATGGAAATGCATGGACCCTGTGACGAAGAAGTTTGTGGTGTCAAGAGACGTTGTCTTTGACGAGCTGACGTCATATGGAGGTGGCTCGGTTGATCTAACCGGAAGTAGCAAGGTTGATGAAGCACCGGTGGTGGCTGCTGAAGGCTTGGAAGAGGAGCTTGTTGTTTCACCAGCAGCTCCTGTTGCTTCTAATTTCGTGGCTGAGCCTTCTGGCTCAGGAAGCAGGGGGAGCACTGCTCAATGCTTGCCCCAGGTGGGAATTGAGCCCGAAGAAGCAACGGAAGCAGTGAGCAAGGAGCCGACCCTTCGGAGATCGAAGAGGGTGGTTAAGCCACCGGCTCGGTACTGTGATGGGAATGTAGTGAGCTTTGTCTCCTGCTTCTTTGCAGATCCTCTGGATGAGCGAGAGCCTGCAACCTTCAACGAGGCCACTGCAGTGAAGGAGTTGGAAGGTGCCATGAAAGAAGAGATTGATGCTCTGAAAAAGAATGAAACCTGGGACCTTGTGCCCAAGGTTGATGGCATTACTCCAGTTACTTGCAAGTGGGTGTATAAGTTGAAGAAGAAGGCTGATGGGAGAATTGATAGGTTCAAGGCTCGCCTGGTCGCTAGAGGATTCTCACAGCAGTATGGAGAAGACAATGAGGATACATTCAGTCCAGTTGCAAAGATGACTTCAGTAAGAGTGGTGATCGCCTTGGCTACTAGCAAGGGATGGAGGTTGTGGCAACTCGATGTGAAGAATGCCTTTCTTTACGGAGAGATTGACAAGGACATCTTCATGGATCAGCCGCTTGGTTTTGTCTCTGAAAAGCATCCAGGACTATGTCTGTAAACTCATGAAGGCTCTCTATGGGTTGAAGCAAGCTCCTAGAGCGTGGTATGGGAAGATTGCAGAGTACTTGCAATTCTGTGGATACCTTGCTTCCAACTCGGATTCAAGCTTGTTCGTCAAGAAGAAGGGGGAGCTACAAGTCTTGGTCCTGCTGTATGTGGATGACATGATCATCACAGGAAATTCGGAGGGGGAAGTAGCAAGGCTCAGGGCAGAGCTTGCTATACGCTTCGAGATGAAAGACTTGGGAGAGTTGCATCACTTTCTCGGTCTTGAAGTGGAGAGGAAGGATTGCGGGGTTCTCATTTTCCAGAAATGGTATGCTGATCGCATTGTGAAGCGGTTCGGCATGGGCGAAGGGAAGAAGTGCTCTACTCCATTGGAACCTGAGCTGAATCTTCGACGAGATGAGGGAAGGGTTCTTCATGATCCCTTGGTGTTCAGGGCTCTTGTTGGGAGCTTGATTTACCTGGCGATTACAAGACCATACATTGCTTATGCTGTTGGCCGAGTAAGTCGGTATATGGCTGAACCAAGGCAATCTCATCTAGTGGTGGCGAAGGGTATTCTGAAGTATGTCAAGGTGACTTCTTACATGGGACTCCTCTATGGAAGGGACTCGGAGTTTGCGTTGCTTGGGTACACGGATTCTGACTATGGCGGTGATTCGGATGATCAAAGGTCTACTTCAGGTTATGTGTTCACTTGCGGTTCAGTTTGCATCTCGTGGTGTAGCAAGAAGCAAGACTCTGTGTCAGTCTCAACTACAGAGGCAGAGTATAAGGCTTCGGCCTTGGCTTCTCGGGAAGCCATCTGGTTGAGGAGGCTTATAGAGGATGTTCATGAAGAAGTGCAAGGGCCTACTTTACTCCTGGGTGACAATGAGAGTGCTCTCAAATTGGTTAACAATCCAGTGTGTCACGCCAGGACCAAGCATATAGAGATTGATCACCACTTCATCGGGGAGAAGGTGTTGGAGGGGTCTCTGCTGGTCGGGCATGTTCGGAGTGAAGATAATCTTGCTGACATCTTCACGAAGCCACTGTCGAAGGGGCCCTTTGAGCGCTTGCGCAGCTTGCTGGGCTTGGTCACCACTTCCCACTTCAAGGGGGTGTGTTGAAATGTGTGAAGTGGAAGTGGTTGACGGGGCAGGCCGGGCGGCCTGGGCGGACAGCTTTGGCGGACTAGGCGGACTGGGCGGACTGTTGTGTGTGGCCTGGTGGAAAGTCTAGTGGAAGCTGGCTATTCTTCTGAGCGGATTGCACGGGTGAAGTCCGCGGACTATGCAGCCTGGTATCTGCGGATAAGGCGTTGGCTGTTTGGTTTTGCCAAGGAGCGGCCTGAGCGGATAGCGGCTTACGGACTGGTGCTTTCCTCAGTGGTCGCATTGCAAGCCTGTGTTGTTTGGTGGTTTTGCTCATGTCCGCGGGAAGCTTGCGGACTAGTGTGTTCGCGGTTTGGGCTGTTGCGGACTAGGCTTAGAGCTTGGCTGAGGCCTTGTCGAGCTCTGGTGTTACAGCAGGTGTTTTGTTGTGGTCTTTGGCGGACTGATGTTTGGAGTCCGGGAGGAGGCTGCTGCGATGGGGCAGGTGTGCAAGTAGCTTACGCACTGCTGGCGGTCTGTGAGCTAGGATGTTTGGCGGACGGAGTTTGTGTCCGCCATACTCGCATTGGCCTTTGATGGCTTTTGGACTTGGTCATACTCTGTGCCAAGACCATGGTGTCCGCCGTATCCGCCAAGTAGCTTGTTTTCTGCCTCGGGTTTGTGCGGACAGTCATTGAAGGGGGTTGCTGTCCTATAGTGGTCGGAAGCTTTACGGGCTGATGCCTTGTCCGCATAGCTTGGGTGGACTGAAGAGGGTTCTCCAATGTTGCCTTGCTCTTGGCAGTTTTCCTTGGTATCCGGCTAAGTCCTTGCGGACTCGGCGGACGGTGTTTTGCTATCGCGAGGGCTAGGGCAGTGTCGCTATCTCTAGGGCGGTGAACACACTCCTCACCTCGCCTATAAATAGGACCCCCCTGGCACATCTACAGTAACTTGAGTGAACAGTAAGTTGGGTTGGGCAAGGAGCTGCGGTCTCAGTTTGTCTGTCCGCGCGGATTGATTCAGGGCTGACGGTTTGCTGTGTGCAGGTCGCGCGGGTAGCTTCAAGGAGCCAGGAGTTTCACTTTGACTTCGGTCAAGTACTTGGAAGTTGTGCGGTCTCTGCGGATTCAGCAGGAGGTCGCTCTGCGGCTTATCAACTCTGTTTCAACTTTGCCAGCTTCAATAACCTGTCCGCCGGCTTCAGGCGGGTAGGGGGTGTTCCTCAGTTCAGCTTCAGCAGGAGACGAATAACGGTGTGCCCGCGCGGCCTCGTGGCTTCGGCGGACTCCGTGGCTATTCGGCGGATTGCAGCTTAGTTCGGGCGATCTCAGCGGACTCGGCGACCTCGGCGACCTCGGCGGTCTCGGCGGACTCCGGTGCTGTCCGCCCGGCTTGGGTTTTGGTGCTTTCTGTTTACAGCTATTATACTAGCGAAACCATGTCTCGCTATGTATGCCTCGTGTTGTAAAGAAGTGAATGAATAGAAGATCTGCTTGTGCTTCCATTGTTTGTTGGGATTAACCTTTGTTCCTTGATTTTCCGCTGGTTCAACGTGAGAACTGGGTAGTGCCGAAGATATTAATTTGGCGTATGGGCTACCTTGCTGACCACGTTGAGAAAATTTTAACATAGATGATCTTCCCATCTCTTCCCGAATTCTAGGGCGCACATCCTGAGCATGTCCTCCATAGTTCTGTTGGTCCGTTCAGTTTGGCCATCCGTTTTGGGATGAAAGGCCGTACTGAAAGTCAACTTCGTGCCCAACAGCTGGTGAACTAGCCTCCAATCCTTTGTCGTGAATCACCCATCTCGATCACTTACGATGCTCCGAGGAACACCGTGCAGCCGCATAATCTGGTCAACATATAATTTTGCCAAACTTTCTACCGAATCATCTCGCCTGTTCCGGAGAAAATGTGTCACTTTAGTTAGCCGGTCAACAATCACCTAGATGGAATCATTTCCTCGCTGAGATCTCGGCAACCCGTGCACAAAATCCATAGAAATATCATCAAACTTCCACTCTGGAATCGACAGCGACTTCAAATAACCACCCGGCTTTTGGCATTCTGCCTTCACCATCGCACATGTTTGGCATTTGGCCACATAGAGGGCAACATCTCTCTTTAGCCCTGGCCACCAGAATAGCTTTTTCATATCATTGAACATCTTCGTGCTCCCGGGGTGAATGAAATACTTTGTATAATGCGCTTCATACATCAGTTCTTCCCTCAATTTACCCACATTCGGGACGCACAAACGGCCCTCTTTCCGCAAAAGACCGTCATTCCAGGAGAACTTCCCTTCTAGCCCAGCTTTTGCATAGTGTAGGAGATCTTCATCCAACTTTGTTTCCCGTCGAACTCGGTCTGCAAGGTCACATTGCACCTCCGTCCAGTTCAGACTTGCATTGGCGGTGGCATTCTTGTCAACACAAGAAATCTCTAACGCTTCCAGCTCCTGGATGAGACGTTCATCATGCCTTTGTAACCAAGCTGCTCTTGCCGGAGTCCGCCGACTCAAGACATCCGCGACTACATTGCCCTTTCCGGGCGAATAGTGAATCTCAAAGGTGTAGTCCCCAAGGAACTCCAACCACCTTCTTTGCCGCATGTTCAGGTCCTTCTGCTCCAACAAGTATCTAAGGCTCTTGTGATCTGTATAGATCTCCACCTTCACTCCATAAAGATAGTGTCGCCACAACTTTAGTGCAAAAATCACCGTCGCTAATTCCAAGTCATGGACGGGATAATTTCGCTCGTGCACCTTCAGCTGGCGTGAGCCATAAGCAATTACCTTTCCATTCTGCAGAAGAACGCAGCCTAAGCCGCTCCCTGAGGCATCACTATAAATAACAAATCCATCGGTCCCACTTGGCGAAGACAACACCGGCGTTGTGGTCAACCGAACCTTCAGCTCTTCAAAAGCTCGCGTGCACTCTGGCGTCCAAACGAACTTCTGCTCTTTTCGCGTCAACGTGGTTAGCGGCAAAGCAATTTGAGAGAAGTTTTCAACAAATCTTCGGTAGTAGCCTGCTAGTCCAAGGAAGCTCCTGACCTCGGCCACTGAAGACAACACCGGCCACTCTTGTATAACCCTTATCTTCGCTGGATCCACAGCTATGCCTGCTCCACTCACCACATGGCCCAGAAAAGCCACTGACGATAGCCAAAACTCGCACTTCGAGAACTTGGCATAGAGCTGATTTTGCCTCAATGTATTCAACACTAACCGCAAGTGAGTCTCATGCTCAGCTTTCGACTTCGAGTACACCAGGATGTCATCAATGAACACTATCACAAACAGATCCAGGTACTTTCGGAACGTACGGTGCATCAAATCCATAAACATCGAGGGCGCATTACACAGTCTAAATGGCATGACTGGGAACTCATAGTGCATGTACCTTGTTCCAAATGCGGTTTTGGGATTATCTTCTTCCCGGATCCTCAATTGGTAATACTCAGATTTCAAGTCCAACTTCAAGTAGACAGACGATCCCACTAGCTGATCAAACAGCTCATCAATCCGCGGAATCAGATATTTATTCTTCTCGGTTAGATTATTCAATTCGCGGTAATCTATACATAACCGCAAGCCACTATCTTTCTTCTTCACAAAAAAGCACAGGGGCGCTCCAAGGAGACATGCTTGGGCGTATAAACCCCTGCTCCATCAATTCCTGCAGTTGGACTTTCAACTCCGCCATTTCTTTTGGCGCGACGCGATATGGCGAGCGGGCCACAGGTTTTGCACCTAGCACCAACTCGATCGTGAAGTCAATCTCACACTGGGGCGGTAGCCCAGGGAGATCCTTAGGAAACACATATGCAAATTCCGACACAATCGGAACCTCGCACACACTGGCCTTAGGCTCAACAGCCTGAATCTGTTAAAATTCAACAAACCGCAGACGCCCCCTTGGATATCCTGTTGAAAACTCAACAAACCGAAGGAGAATACGCCCACTTATAATGTTGAAAGTTTTCCGGGATCGTGGAGTTAGCAGGGGTTATCTCAACAAAGCAGTAACAACCAGCAACACATGCAGCACAAGCTTCTTTATTGATCAAGAGCAAACTTCTTTACAAGGCGAGACATACATGGCGAGACATGCTTCACCAAAAACCAACACCGGGAGAGTAGAGACAGTTACAAAGACAAGAACAAAAAACAAGCCGCGCGGTCTTAATCAACAAGCCGCCGACCTACTGCTGTGGAGTCCGCTCAGTCCGCCAGGTCGCCAGACCGCAACCCAAGCCGCGCGGACTCACCCTTATTCCATTGCTTAGCTCTTCACTGCCGATCTGCACGCCGCCAGACCGCACAAGCTGCGTCACCGAATGGAACAGTCCGCCTGAAGCAGGCGCCTTACTGAACCCCGAACCAAGTTTCCATAGAGAAGACCGCCTGGTCGCTATCCGCGACCTGCTGTTTACCGCCTGTTGCTTAACCGCAGAGTCCGCACTGTCCCTGACCGCAATCAGAGCCAAGTCCTGGCTTTCCAGCGCTATCCGCACAACCTGCACAGCACAACCCGGTCAACTCTCAATCCACGCGGACACAAAGACCAGACCGCAGCAACTTACGCGAGCTCAAATACTGTTCACTTACTTCGGTCTAGGTTCCTATTTCCTGATGTGACATGGGTCCTATTTATAGGCACGACGATGAGTATGGTCACCGCCCTAGCCGATAGGATCACCGCCACAACCCGCAGCTAGAACAAGTGTGTCCGCCAGCCCGCGGACACACATTCCAGTTCGCCGCACCTGTGCAGATAGCCAGTCCGCTCCAGCTTCTCCAAGGCCGGACTCCAATATCCAGCCCGCCTTGCCGCCAGAGACCAAGCCAGGACCACCACAGCCGGACTCCACAACAGCCGTGTCCGCCATTCTGCGGACAAGGCATCAGCCCGCAAAACCCCGAGCCCGCAGCCTCGCCATCAAGGCACCTGCCGGACTCAGCGGACACCCGGCTTCCGTCCGCATATCCCAAGTCCATTGCCTCATTGCCAAGGCACCTCCGGACTTAGCGGACACGCCAATCCAGTCCGCTAACAGCAGACTCCAGTCCGCAACTCCTGAGTCCACAACCTCGTCACAAGGCTAAACCGGACTCAGCGGACTCCGGCTCCAGTCCGCACGCTCCTGCACAAGCAATTCTCCAGTCCGCATTTCCCCAAGCTAGCAAACAAGGCAAAGCACTTCTACTACGCTTGACGGACTGAGAAACCAGCCCGCGCTCCACTGCGCGATCTCCCCGGACTGAGCCATCCTGGACTTGGTTCAGATCACACCAAGTCCAGTCCGCTGGCCACAAGGGCCAGTCCGCACTTACTGGCGGACATTGGATCTAGCCCGCCATATCGGGCGACCTCCAGTTCCTGTCCGCGCTGACCGGCGGTCTCCGCGGCTTCCCGCTGCCGCTTCACTAGAGCAAGACCAAGGCAACTGCCAAACCGGTCTACCGAGCTCTAGTTCTTCAGTCCGCTTCAAGCCGGACTCCGCGGATAACATTGCTATCCGCCCGGTTACTTCCTGGGAGTCAACCGCCTGCTGAGCATATACTGGCCTGTCAGACCGCCGATGCTGTCCGCGTAGGCCGCGCGAACAGACCGCCCAGGCCGCCACAGAGCAAACCACCTGCAACATCCCTGCCGACCTAGCAGTCCGCCAACCCAGTTCGCGTAGTCCGCGCGGATAGGTTTCCCAAGCCTTCCATTCACCCACTTTCACTTCACAGAATTCAACACTCCCCCTTGAAGTGAGAAGTGGTGAATAACTCCAGCAGCTCCCGTAACCTTGCACCTGGTCCTTCTGATAGCATCTACGAAGAGATGTCCAAGACATAGTCCTCGCCCCGCATATCATGGACCATGAGGGAGCCCTCCAACATCTCCAAAAAGGAGTCATGCTTCCCTCTGCCTTCTTCAGCTTCAACCTCCACTCTTGCATCACAGGAGTATCACCAACTTCCTTGGACCCAGAAGCCCAAGCCTCGTTGCCTCTGAGAGAAGTCACCTCTTCAGACTTGGTGTCAACCACCTCCTTGATTCTAGTGGGGTCATCACAGCCAGAAGTCCCTTGCTCGACCTGAGGGCTAACAAGGAAACACGGGACCAAGTCCGCCGTGTTCCCTTCACAATATCGAGCTGGTGGCTTACTGATCCTCTTCGATCTCCGAAGAACCTGATCATGGCTAACCACCTCCGCTGCTCTTGAACCAGCTCCGTTCCCGGGCAAACCCGAAACAATGCTCCCTTTGCTCCCTGAACAAGACGCCTCCTTACTGGAACCAAAAGCATCTGGAGCAATGCTCCCCCTGCTACCTGAACCATAAGACTCCCCTCTTGAACAAGAACTGCCTGGAACATCGCTCCCCTTGCTTCCTGAATCGGAAGCCTCCGCCTTCGAGCCAGAAGATCCTGTAGCATCGCTCCCCCTTCTTCCTAACTCTGACGCCTTTGCCCCGGAGCTAGAACAACCTGGAACACCTGGTGACTCAGGTAACTCCACTTCCTTAGCAGCAGCCTCCTTCAGCCCACCATCTGACCTGCTTATCTCTAGCTCTACATAAGAGCTACCCCAATACGGCGTCAACTCATCAAAAACAATGTCTCTCGACACTATGAGTTTCTTCGTCGCAGGATCCATACACCTCCATCTTCTTCTCTTCTCATCATACCCAACAAAGACTAGCTTTGTCTTGAGAGCACCCGGAGAGTGTAAATAGCAGGTAGATCCAAACACCCGAAGGTGCTTCACTAAGGGCTTCACTCCGAACATCAGCTCATAAGGAGTCTTCATTATGATCGGACTAAGAGGCATCCGGCTGATGACATGAGCAGCACAGGCTATTCCCTCCGCCCAAAGAGCCTTCGGAACGCCTTTACTCCGAAGCCAACACTTGCAGGTCTACGTTAACCAACGGATCATCCGAGCTATAATACTACCCTGTTGTGAAGTATGTCCACAAGAAAGCTCCATCCGGATCCCTTGCTTCCTGCAAAAGTGTGAGAACTCGGTTGAGCCAAACTCACCACCGAAACTTGTCCTCAACACCTTGATCCTCCGGCCAAGCTGGCCTTCCACAAGCTTCTTGAACTCCACAAACAAGCGTACCATGTTGGACTTCTTCTTCATAAAGTATACCCAAGTATACCCAGAATAGTCATCAACCAATATCAGCATGAATCTGCTGCCTCCCAGACTGGCCGTGACGGTCGGTCCCACCAGAGCACAATGGACAACCGCCAATGGTGCATTACATCTGGATTGTGCTTTGTCGACCATGAAGCGATAGGCTCCACTTTCCTGACATCCCGCACACCCCCGACCATCGCCATAGGATGACAATCTAGGCAAGCCTCTTACGAGTCTTCTTTCCGCCATTGCTTTCAGCTTGTCCATCCCTACATGCCCCAGTCTTTCATGCCAGATAGCTGCACTATCACTGGCATTCCTCCGATCAACTCCAGAACTGGTTGATATCCCAACCACGTTCTTCTCCTTCCTCCCTACCTGAGCTACGTTCGCCGAGAGCAAGACAACCTTGCACTCCTTCCGAAGATGACCTTGCTGCTTGCATTTATAGCACCGTGGTCCTTCCTTCCTCTTCCTATCACGCCTAGGAGAAACACTCCTTTCTTCCTGATATGAAGTAGAGGGACCATCTTCCGCAGCAACCTTCACCTCCTTCCTGAACAACCCAACAAGGGATGTCCAGACCTCCGCAGCTGACCGACATCCATTGATGTGGTCCAAGAGCTCCGATGAGATCACCTGCTTGAGAATAGACTCCGCTTTCGCATTTGCCTCCTTCCAAGCTCTCATCGCCTCAGCATTGCCAGCAGTATCATCTTGTCTTCCTGCTCCGCATACAACCTCCAAAGGTCCTCGCCAAGAAGAAAGCTCTTCATACAGGACTTCCACCATTCACAGTTCGCCTCTGTAAGAAGATCAATACCAAGACAACTTGCATCCTCCACTGCCATGGTTCTACCACTGGTTTCCTCTACATACGAGCAACTACTTCCATTGAGCACTGCTTGACCACTCCAACAACCTCCCTCTGATACCATGTTAAAATTCAACAAACCGCAGACGCCCCCTTGGATACCCTGTTGAAAACTCAACAAACCGAAGGAGAATACGCCCACTTATAATGTTGAAAGTTTTCCCGGATCGTGGAGTTAGCAGGGGTTATCTCAACAAAGCAGTAACAACCAGCAACACATGCAGCACAAGCTTCTTTATTGATCAAGAGCAAACTTCTTTACAAGGCGAGACATACATGGCGAGACATGCTTCACCAAAAACCAACACCGGGAGAGCAGAGACAGTTACAAAGACAAGAACAAAAAACAAGCCGCGCGGTCTTAATCAACAAGCCACCGACCTACTGCTGTGGAGTCCGCTCAGTCCGCCAGGTCGCCAGACCGCAACCCAAGCCGCGCGGACTCACCCTTATTCCAATGCTTAGCTCTTCACCGCCGATCTGCACGCCGCCAGACCGCACAAGCTGCGTCACCGAATGGAACAGTCCGCCTGAAGCAGGCGCCTTCCTGAACCCCGAACCAAGTCGCCAAAGAGAAGACCGCCTGGTCGCTATCCACGACCTGCTGTTTACCGCCTGTTGCTTAACCGCAGAGTCCGCACTGTCCCTGACCGCAATCAGAGCCAAGTCCTGGCTTTCCAGCGCTATCCGCACAACCTGCACAGCACAACCCGATCAACTCTCAATCCGAGCGGACACAAAGTCCAGACCGCAGCAACTTACGCGAGCTCAAATACTGTTCACTTACTTCTGTCTAGGTTCCTATTTCCTGATGTGACATGGGTCCTATTTATAGGCACGATGATGAGTATGGTCACCGCCCTAGCCGATAGGATCACCGCCACAACCCGCAGCTAGAACAAGTGTGTCCGCCAGCCCGCGGACACACATTCCAGTTCGCCGCTCCTGTGCAGATAGCCAGTCCGCTCCAGCTTCTCCAAGGCCGGACTCCAATATCCAGCCCGCCTTGCTGCCAGAGACCAAGCCAGGACCACCACAGCCGGACTCCACAACAGCCGTGTCCGCCATTCTACGGACAAGGCATCAGCCCGCAAAACCCCGAGCCCGCAGCCTCGCCATCAAGGCACCTGCCGGACTCAGCGGACACCCGGCTTCCGTCCGCATATCCCAAGTCCATTGCCTCATTTCCAAGGCACCTCCGGACTTAGCGGACACGCCAATCCAGTCCGCTAACAGCAGACTCCAGTCCGCAACTCCTGAGTCCACAACCTCGTCACAAGGCTAAACCGGACTCAGCGGACTCCGGCTCCAGTCCGCACGCTCCTGCACAAGCAATTCTCCAGTCCGCATTTCCCCAAGCTAGCAAACAAGGCAAAGCACTTCTACTACGCTTGACGGACTGAGAAACCAGCCCGCGCTCCACTGCGCGATCTCCCCGGACTGAGCCATCCTGGACTTGGTTCAGATCACACCAAGTCCAGTCCGCTGGCCACAAGGGCCAGTCCGCACTTACTGGCGGACACTGGATCTAGCCCGCCATACCGGGCGACCTCCAGTTCCTGTCCGCGCTGACCGGCGGTCTCCGCGGCTTCCCGCTGCCGCTTCACTAGAGCAAGACCAAGGCAACTGCCAAACCGGTCTGCCGAGCTCCAGTTCTTCAGTCCTCTTCAAGCCGGACTCCGCGGATAACATTGCTATCCGCCCGGTTACTTCCTGGGAGTCAACCGCCTGCTGAGCATATACTGGCATGTCAGACCGCCGCTGCTGTCCGCGTAGGCCGCGCGAACAGACCGCCCAGGCCGCCACAGAGCAAACCGCCTGCAACATCCCTGCCGACCTAGCAGTCCGCCAACCCAGTCCGCGTAGTACCGCGCGGATAGGTTTCCCAAGCCTTCCATTCACCCACTTTCACTTCACAGAATTCAACAGAATCAGTGCGAAGTAACACTCCGCACCCTTCCGAACAGCCTTTAAGACTTGGAGTGCAGACAACAACGTCCAGCCCACTCCTCGCATACCCGCGAACTTTGTCCCTTGTTCGGTATTCTGACCCAATATGATTTCTTTGGACTAACAATCAATCAAGGCGTGTTGCTCCGCAAGCCAATCCATACCAAATATCACGTCGAATTCCGATATCGGCAATACAAATGCAGTCAAACTGAAATCCCGACTTCCTATTTGGACCGCCACATCGCAAGCTTGATCCGCAAGCATCCAACAGGCATTCGGCAACACCACTCTGATGCTATCTGTCTTCACATGACTAGGTATCCCATGCCGCACTATAAACTCACGAGACAGAAAATAATGTGATGCACCAGTATCAAACAGTGCTCGCGCCAGCGTGTCCCGAATCATCACAAAACCTGTGGCAATCATGTCACACACACAAGCCGCAGCCACAGAGGAATTAAGCAAAACATACAAACAATAAAATACACAAAACTAAACTCGTACATATGACGACGTCACTTTGCTTGATGGCCTCCTGCAGGCCAAGATTGTAGACCCGGGGCTGCGCCTGAGAGGCAGAGGAGTCCACCACCGCCTTTCCTTTTTTCGCATATGACGCTCCCGCCTTCTTTTCACTCTTTGGCGGCATCCGACAATTTCGAGCTATATGTCCCACCCGGCCACAATTGAAGCATGTACGAGTATCCGTCTTGGAGGTGGCTCCCGACGTTGCTCCTGATGCAACAGAAGAAGGAGCTTGTCCCGCCGTCTTGGGCTTTTTGCCCCATTTCTTCTTATAGAATGACTTCGTCGGTCGGGACACTTTAAACTCTAGCTGTGACACAGCCAATGCCCTCTTCCCTTGCACTCTCTTCATGTATTTTTCCAGCGCGCTTGCAGTGTCGACCAACGCCTGGAAGCCTTGGTTCACATAACTAGAAAGCAGGAACCTCAGCTAGTCATGCAGTCCTTCGTAGAACCTATTCGTCTTTCGCTGCTCATCAGCAAATATCAAACCCGCATACCGCCCTAAGCGTGTAAACTCATGCAGGTAAGCTTCCACACTGCCATCACCTTGCGTCAACCTTTGGAATTCATTCTCCATGGCAATCCGTTGCGCCGCAGGAAGGTGCTTCGCTAGGAAGAGTCGAGAGAATTCTTCCATCGATACTTATATTAAGGGATGACCCGCCAAGTGATGCAGCTCCATCTCGTCCCACTACAGTCTAGCCTCTCCTTCAAGAAGGAAAGTCGCTAAGGTGACTTTCTGCTGCTCCTCCGTTCCAATCGCCGTCATGATCTGCTTGACGCGCGATAACCAATCCTCAGCCTGTGCAACAGCTCCCACTCCCGAGGACGTCGGCGGGTGAAAACTCATAAACCGCGTCAACTGCTTCTCAGCGGTTCGAGGATTCACAACCACAACAGGTTCTGGCCTCGCCTCCACCTATTCTGGTCGCACGGCCGGCTGCGCCTGCCCTTGCGCCTGCCCAACCGGATGTCCTTGAACCATCACAAATAAAGCCTCAACAATTTGTCGCACGGTTTCTGCAGATGGCAGAGGTGTAGGCACCTCACTTGGTGTTGTACTTTCAGCCGAACGCTGGGGCTCTGATTGCCCCGCACCACTCCGAGTCACCTAAAGGGGACAAGACACACACATTAGCGGCCTTACACAAGCAAACAACACAAAATAGGAACATGCAGGTTCCTCACACATAAGAATTTGCATTCCTATCATGGACATTCAGGAGTTCAAACGTGTTAACGTGGTTTGCACAGACACGTGCTCGCCACACCACAAAAGAAGTCGACCACGACTTCGAGAGGGAAAGACCAAGACAGCTGATACCAAAAATGTAACAACCCCATCCGTTCATATGGTATATACTAGAAGGTCCGGCCGGGGCCCCACAGAATATATCACAAAACAGGCGATGAAGGTACGGGATGATACCAGAGTAGCGCAGCGCACCTTAACGCATTGCATTCTAGCGGAAGCCTATACTAACACTTGAACTCCACACTTAAATGTCCAATATATAAAACAACTCCACATTGTATATATATATAATAGGAATGTCTTACAACAACACGAAAGTTGGCCTTATGGCCTTACATGGCTTTCAAACAGTGGCATAAACATTGGCGCGCAGGCCGGCCAAATTAAAAGAAAACACAACATTCATCCAATTAGCCTTCAAGGGCTAGCAGCAGAAACAACAGGGACATCAATCTTTATGCATCCTGCTTGGCTCTCCAGCACCTGTACAGGGACAATCCACCCAACGGTGGCAAACAGAAGCAACGGTCAGCGTTCAGCTGACCAAATTATAACGACCCTACCCCTTTCCCGGGGCAGCGGTATTCTTCCCTGCAGGCATAGCATATCACAAGCATGACAATATATTTCATATAATGTGCTTTCACACACACATGCCATCAAAACCGTCAGCCACCCGGCCCAACGGTATGTGCAATCAGGGCACATTCTTGGTGTACTAGCAAATCAGTTGCCCACCACCGTATCAGGGTCGCAACCCAACAACAACTCTCTTGAACATTTACTCCATGGCGTGTAGCCGGAGTTCTAGTCTTAAAACACCGGGATGGCTCGTAGCCCCCCATTGTGTCATGGCACGCAGGCCTAAGACTCTTGTTATGCACTCCAACAGACCGCACCTTCTAGTCTCACGTCGGACGGACATAACGCAGGTCGGATCCTCCACCCCCCGTTGCTCAAATCGCCTTGCCATCACCGAGTACGGCGTACTCGGGGCTAAATAAAACCGCGGGTAGGTCTCACTGATCCTGTTCTGGCATTCAAGCCTGGGTATTTCTATTACACCCATTCATCTCACAACATTAGCGGGTCTTTCCTGGGCACACCAGTACTTCCTGTTACTCGTTCACAGGTACGACACCGCAATATCACAAATGTCAGGGGTCTTTCCTTGGCACACCAATAATTCCTGCTACTCTCTTCACAGGTACCACCTACGACATCAAGCATCACAAAGGGCCTTTCCTGGTCACACCAGTACTTCCTGTTACTCATTCAGAGGTACGACCCAATAGCACAAGCATAACACAGATATTTTCCTGGACTACCACTCCAGTACTTCCTGCGACTACCCTTCACAGGCATAACCCGTTGACTCCTTAAACTACACGTTTATCACGGAGTTTTCTCCGATTCGTATGCAACATCACCAATCCAGACCAACCTGTCCAGTTGCCTTCACACAGCATGCTTATTCCGTACTCCATTTCCGGATCTATATGCCAACAAAGGGAATTCCATGAATCAACCCAAATATTCCCAAAATCAGCCACCTCTTGGTGGAGGAATCATAAACATATGCCAAAAAGGAAGCCTTCACATGGCTAGGAAGAAACGTCGTTACCCTTGAAGACCGCTTTGGTGTCATGAAGGTCCTAGCTGGCTAGGAAGAGCTTTTCCTCTGCAAAAATGGCCTCGGATCTTAGTTTGACACTCTCAAGCTCCACCAGCAAGCAGCTTTTCTTCTTCTTCCTCCTCCTTCCTCTCCCTTTCTCTCTCTACACTTTTAGAAAGATGAAGGCAATCACAAAATGAGAATATGTTCTCTATTTTCGGCCTTAAGGAAGTAGGAAAGAGGCTCAGCCTTTGGATCTCAGCTGAAGGAAATGAACGGCCACGAAAAACCCGCAAAACCGCTTTTCGGGTCCGACACGCCATGTTACACGCCCGTGTCACAGGCCGTGTCTCTAAGCGGTGCACAAACCGTCTTATCCCGAAACAGGTCACGGCCATAGTACACGCCCGTGTCGGCCAAGTCACGCCCGTGACACGGAGCGTGTAACTCACTCGAGACCTACTCGAGAGGAAACTAACTACTCGAGTGGCAAGTGTCGACCTACTCGAGACAGCGGGACACGCCCTGTGACACGCTCGTGTCATAAGCCATGTACCCCTTACTCCTACTCGAGATGACTTACTCGAGAGGAAGCCAACTACTCGAGTACCCCTACACGAGAGCTCAGCGGGACACGCCATGTGACATGCTCGTATCTCAGGTCTACGCTCGATGATCTACATTCGACGATTAGGCAGCGATCGTCGAGCTTGCATGCGATCGTCGATCTCACCAGCGATCGGCAAACAGTGCGTTTGACGATTTGCGCTCGACGATCAGCGCTTTTGACGATTTCCATTCAACGATCAGGCAGCGATAGTCGAGTTGGCCCAGCGCTCGACGATTTGCCCAGTGTTCGACGATTTTCATTCGACGATTCCGCATTCGACGATTCTCGTTCGACGATTTGCCAGCGCTCGACGATTTCCTTTCGATGATTTGCCAGCCCACGAAGCCTTTTCCAAATTGTCGAGCTCAATTCGTTGAACACAGAATTTCATCGACCTGACGTCGAACCCGAGCGGGACACGCCCTGGGACACGCCCGTGTCCCAGGCCGTGTCACCCAAATTTTGTCTGCTGAAAATTGGGTTGTTACAAGCAGCACGGAGGAGGAGATAAATCTGGGTGGAATTGCCCTACTGCGACTTCCACCAAGAGGAATGGCATGCTACGACCATGTGCCCGGAGTTCCTCGAGTTGAGAGGAAACAGGGAGCAATATCAGCAGCAAGGTTGCCAGGAGGTGAGGATTGAGGAGGTCCTGCCTCGGGCGGAGGAGGATATGTGTGAAGACCGGGTGGATATTGGAACCCGAGGAGGGATCAGAGTGATCCATGGGGGGTGGGGATAGAAGCTTCCCGGAAGGCGAGCCTCCATACCATGTACTGTCGGAGCATTTACTCCACATCTCAGACCCCACCCCCAGGGGAAAATATTACTTTCTCCGGAAGTCATATGTCGGACCATGAGGATTCATTCTGCGATGCGCTGGTCATCCAGACAGCTATCGAGAATTTTACATCTCCAGGATTCTCATTGACAATGGAAGCTCTGTTAACGTCTTCTTCAAGAAGGCATTCGACGCGATGAAAGTGGAGGCGAAGAGGGTGCTGGCCTCAGATGGGCCCCTGTTTGGGTTTTTCGGGGAGAGGAAGGAGGTAGAAGGAGGAGTGGGGCTCCACGTCACTCTAGGAGGGAAGTCCCGGAATTGCATGTTTATCATCGTGGATGCCCCGAGTAGCTACAACTCCATCTTCGTAAGTCCCATCATCAATGCCTTCCGTTGTATCCTCTCATCCTTCCACCAATGCCTGAAGTTCAGCGTCGAGGGGATCCATGTCCGGGTTCGGGGGGACCCTATGGTGGCTAGGGAGTACTACGTCACTGCCGTAAACTCTATCTCCTAGCAGGAGGGGGGCTGAGGAGATAAAGCGGAGAATGGAGGATGCAGAGCAGGAAGCCGGTGGAGAGGAGATGGAGGTGGAGGAGGGCTACGCCTAGGAGGAGGTTGCAGGAGTCCAGGAAGAGTTGGCTGAGGCGGTGGTCGTACAGGTGGAAGCCGAGGAAGTTCTTGTCCCGGAGGAGAGGGACATCAGAGAATGGGGGGAGCAGTCCAGGCTGGAGGGTGCAGAAGAGGTCGTGTAGATGGAGGTTCTCACCCTTGGAGGCAGGGTGGAGAAGGTTCGCATCAACGGGGGCTGACCCCGGAGGCTCAGAGCAGGATGCTGGAGTGCATCCGGAAAAATGTGGACATATTCGCATGGAGCGGAGCAGAGATGTCGGGGATTGATGCAGACATGGACTGCCACCGCCTCAACTTGGACCCGGGAGCTCGCCCCGTCCAACAGAAGAAGAGGTCCACCGCAGACAAACTGGCTGAGCCCATCAGGGAGGAGCTGGCCAAACTCCTCAAGGCCGGCTTTGTATCCGAAATACAGTACCCCGGCTAGGTCTCCAATGTTGTTATGGTTAAAAAAGGTTACGGTCGGTGACCTTTGTGTGTTGATTTTTCTTTGCTTAATAAATCATGTCGTAAGGACTGTTATCCTTTGCCTTGAATCGACGCACTGGTTGACTCAGCTGTCGGTTTTCCTGTAATGAGCTTCCTAGATGCATTTTCAAGTTATCACCAGTTCAGGATGCACCCTCCCCCCCTCCCGAACGTCAAAGATGTCTCTTTCATCACAAGGGAAGGGTGCTACTGCTAAAAGATGATGCTCTTTGGGCTGAAGAATGCCAGGGCAACATACCAGAAGATGATGTATAAGGTCTTCCGAGAATAGAAGGGGAGAAACCTAGAGGTGTATGTAGATGACCTCATGATCAAGAGTCGAAATGTAAACTCTCACCTTCAAGACTTGTAGGAGACCTTCACCACCCTGCGCAAATATAAGATGAGGCTGAACACCCTGAAGTGCATTTTCGGGGCGAGCAGGGGAATTTTTTGGGACATCTCCTCACCCCCGCCTTGGTCGAGCCAAATCCTGACAAGGTCAAAGCCATCATGGAGCTTGGTTCGCCTCGAAATACTAAAGAGGTGCAGCGGTTGACAGCAAAGCTGGTAGGATTGAGAAGGTTCCCCTCCCAGGCCTGGCAGAAGTGCTCCCCCTTCTTCAAGACATTGAGGGGAGGCCAGAAGTTCGAGTGGACCGAGGAGTGCGAGGAGGCATTCCAAGCCCTGAAGAAGCAGTTGACTCAGGCTCCCCTGCACCAAGGGAGAAGGAGTGGGAGGACCTATATTTGTATCTCGGGGTCGGAGCAGAGGCCTTGAGCTTCGTCTTGGTTCGAGAAGAGGGGAAGAAGCAACTCCCCATATACTATGTAAGTCGGGTCCTGGGGAAGGCCGAGCTTCGATATCTAATCTTGGAAAAGCTGGCCTTTGCTCTGGTCATCTTGGCCTAGAGGCTCCTATTATACTTCTAGGCACACTTCGTATGAGTGGTGATTGACCATCCCCTCCGTAACATCTTTGAGGGGGTGGAGCATTAGGGCAGGTTGGCTAAGTTGTCGGTGGAACTGAGTGAGTTCGACATCTCCTTCGTACCCCACCTCTCGATCAAGGCCCAAGCAATGGCCGACTTTTTGGGTGACTACGTGGTCGAGGTGGTGGAGGGAGAGCTCACTCATCCGGCTTCGTGGAAGGTTAAGGTAGACGACGCTTCGAGGAAACATTAATTGGGGATAGGGGTAATCTTGGAAAGCCCCCGGGGAACGAGAATAGAGCAAATAGTGGTGGTGCACTTTCCCATCAATAACAACCAGGTCGAGTATAAGGCCATAATAGCAGGGCTGCGCCTGACCAGGGAACTGGGGCTGCTTGACGTGGAGGTCCTCACTAACTCCATGGTAGTGGCCTCCCAGATCAATGAGGAGTTCGAAGCAAGGGAGCCTACCCTCCGATTATACTTAGCAAAAGTAAATGCGGTCATCAGCATGTTCCAGACCTTCTCCATTCGACACATACCCAGGGAGGAGAATAAGTAGGTCGATCAGCTGGCAAAGCATGGTCCCCGGGTGGGGGGTACCATCCCTGACCTATTTTGCCCCTCCATCGAAGAGGGATAACTAATGGATGTGGACCAACACCCCTCGTGGATGGACCCATTCACAACCTTTCTTTCCACATGAGAGTATCCAGAGGGGATGGACAAAAAGAAGTTCAGATGTAAGTCGGCATATTATCTCCTACGGGACGGACAGTTGTATCGAAAGACTCTCTCGGGGATGTTGGCTTGTTGTGTAACCGAGAGGGAAGTGCAGAGGATCATGGAAGAATTCCATTTTGGGGAGTGTGGGAGTCACTACGGGAGTCAGACCCTAGAAGGGAGTATTGTCAGATAGGGATACTTCTATCCTACATTAGGCTATGATGATGTAGAATTCACAAGAAGGTGCCACAAGTGCCAGATGTTTGTCCCCTCCAACTACAACTGGTTCAGCGTCTCAGAAGAATCAGGCCCCATAGCTATTTACCATCTAGGGAATGGATTTGGTAGGGTCGTTCCGTCAGGCCAGTGGGTAAAGGAGGTTCCGGCTAGTAATGATAGATTATTTTTCTAAGTGGCTGGAGGCGAAGGCGCTGGCCAAGGTGACTTCCCAGGTCATCCAGAATTTTGTTTGGGGGGAGATCATCTGCTGGCACGGGTTACCGCAGGCCATCGTCACCGACAACGGGACTTAGTTTGCCAGCGCGGAATTCATTAGCTTCTGTGAATAGCTCGGAATTGACCTCAGATTCGCATCGGTCCATCACCCTAGGAGCAACGGGCAGGTAGAGGTGGTAAATATGATCATTGCGAACCTTCTGAAGAAGAAGGTCGAAAATTTGAAGGGGAGCTGGGTGGAGCAGCTCCCCTCAGTCCTTTGGGCTCTGAGGACCACACCCAACACAGCCACAGGGGAGACCCCATTCAAGCTCTCCCATGGGTGCGAGACAGTGCTTCCCATAGAATTTGAGGTCTGAACGCCTCAGGTGGTCGAGGCAGAGACAGACAGAGAAGAATGGTCGACTGAGAATGAGGAAGAGCTGCGGCTCTCCCTTAACATGGTGGAGCAGCTGTGTGGCCTCTCCTCCATCTGGCAGGAAGAAGTGAAGAGGAGAATGGCCAAGTACTTTGACAAGCACGTAAGAGTCAAATAATTTGCGGAAGGAGATTTTGTCTTGAAGAAGGTAGATACAGCGGGAAGATCAACAGCTGTGGGGAAGCTCAACCCCAACTGGGAGGGACCATACATTATGAAAGAAGCATTGAAGTCGGGAGGTTATCGCCTCCAGAATGTGGAGGGTGAGACCCTGAGTCTCATTTGGAGTGGTGATGACTTGAAATGTTTTTACCCTTGATCCATATAAGTAATGACCTTTTTTTGATAAAACTTCTTGATGTGCTAGTTTGCCTGTAGTGATTCGTGTGTGGTTGAAGTGTTCACTTGGTAGACCCCGAGCAGATCCCGCTGTCAGGCTCTCACCTAGCTGGCAGGGCTGGATGTCACTCGTGTGCGTCTACCTGGACCCCGAGAAGATCCTGCTGCCCGGATCTCACCTAGCTGGCAGGGCTGGATGTCACTCGTGTGTGTCTACCTAGACCCCAAGCAGATCTCGCTGCCAGGCTCTCACCTAACTGGCAGGGCTGAATGTCACTCGATGGAGTCTACCCTGACCCCAAGTAGATCCCACTGCCAGGCTCTCACCTACCTGGCAGGGCTGGATGTCACTCGTGTGCGTCTACCCGGACCCCAATCATATCCTGTTGTCAGGCTCTCACCTTGCTGGCAGGGCTGAATGTCACTCATGTGCGTCTACCCGGACCCCGAGCAGATCCCACTGTCAGACTCTCACCTAGCTGTCAGGGCTGGATATGACTTGATGGCGTCTACCCGGACCCCGAGCAGATCCCGTTGTCAGGCTCTCATTTAGCTGGCAGGGCTGGATGTCACTCATGTGTGTCTACCCAGACCCTGAGCAGATTATGCTGCCAGGCTCTCACCTAGCTGGCAGGGCTGGATGTCACTCGATGGCGTCTACCCGGACCCCGAACAGATCCCGCTATCAGGCTCTCACCTAGCTGGCAGGGCTGGATGTCCTTTGTGTATGTCTATCCAGATCCCGCAGACACGCTCTCACCTAACTAACAAGGATGGATGTCACTTGTGTGCGTCTACCCGGATCCCGAGCATATCCCGTTGTCAGGCTCTCACCTAGCCGGCAGGGCTGGATGTCACTCGTGTGTGTCTACCCGAACCCCGATCAGATCCTGCTGTCAGGCTCTCACCTAGCTGGCAGGGATGGATGTCACTCTATGGTGTCTACCCGGACCCCGAGCAGATCCCGCTGTTAGGCTCTCACCTAGCTAACAGGGTTGGATTTCACTCGTGTCTACTCAGACCCCGAGCAGATCCCGCTATCAGGCTCTCACCTAGCTCGCAGGGCTGGATGTCACTCGATGGCGTCTACCCGGACACTGAGCAGGTCCTACTGTCAGGCTCTCACCTTGCTGACAGGGATGGATGTCACTCGTGTGCATCTACCCAGACCCCGGGCAGATCCTATTGTCAGGCTCTCACCTAGCTGTCAGGGCTATATATCACTCGATGGTGTCTACCCGGACCCCGAGAAGATCCCGCTGCCAGGCTCCCATCTAGCTGGCAGGGCTGGATGTCACTCATGTGTGTCTACCTAGACCCCGAGCAGATCCCGCTGTTAGGCTCTCACCTAGCTGGCAGGGCTGGATGTCACTCGATGGCGTCTACCCGGACCCCGAGTAGATCCCGCTGTTAGACTCTCACCTATCTGACGAGGCTGGATGTCACTCGTGTGCATCTACCCGGACCCCATGTAACGACCTGGGTTTAGGACCTTTAGACCGCCATACGACATCGCCCGACTTACCACGACACCACACTTGGGCCGAGTAGTATAGCTGGAATATACAAGGCCTGCAGGTCGTACACCCCAAAGCATCTCGCGCCTGTTTATCGATCGCGTGCATTATTGTCATGGGGTTTCGAACCCGAGACCTTGATAAGGAGCCTTTAATACCACTCCTCATCACCAACTGATCTATCCCCTGCACGGCGTGGCATTACGTCACGTATTTTCTCTTACTCTGATATAACTTAAATGTTGAGAAGATGGGGGTTGTGACACCCCGAGCAGATCCCGCTCCGAGGCTCTCACCTAGCTGGCAGGGTTGGATGTCACTCGTGTGCGTCTACCCAGACCCCGAGCAGATCCCGCTGCCAGGCTCTCACCTTACTAGCATGGCTGGATGTTACTCGTATGTGTCTACCCAGACCCCGAGCAGATCCAGCTATCAGGCTCTCACGTAGCTGGCAGGGCTGGATGTCACTCGTGTCTACCCGGACCCCGAGCAGGTCCCGTTGTCAGGCTCTCACCTAGCTGGCAGGGCTGGATGTCACTCGTGTGTGTCTACCCGGACCCCGAGTAGATCACGCTTCTACGCTCTCACCTAGCTGGCAGGGCTGGATGTCACTCGATAGTATCTACTCGTACCCCGAATAGATCCCACTGTTAGGCTCTCACCTTGCTGGCAGGGCTGGATGTCACTCGTGTGTGTCTACCTGGATCTCGAGCAGATCCCGCTGTCAGACTCTCACCTAGCTGGCAGGGCTGGATGTCACTCATGTGTGTCTACCTGGGCCCCAAGCAGATCCCGATGTCAGGCTCTCACCTAGCTGCCATGGCTGGATGTCACTCGTGTGTGTCTACCCAGACCACGAGCAGATCCCACTGCCAGGCTCTCACCTAGCTGGCAGGGCTGGATGTCACTCGTGTGTGTCTACCCTGACCCCCCAACTAGCTAGCAGGATAGACCTTGACGAATGAAATAAGGTCGGCAAGCCAGGAGTGCCGAGTCGAGACTTTGGCGGGTCGGCGAACCCAGACTATGGTTCGATGACACGAGCTCTCGGGATCCAACATGATCGACCGACACCCAATAAAGAAGCTATCGAGGTCACGAGAACCCAAGCCACAACGCGACCTCATGGGGGCCAACTTGCGTGAAGCCAAGCGACTCGGGTGCGAGCCAAGCCGGCCCGCTCCAACCGCACAAACAATATGGAGAATCTTGACTAAAGATGCTGGAAGCCACTCGCGGTTCAGCTAACTAAGACCCCTATATTCTGCTCCCCCGAAGCGGCCAAGCCGCGGATCGCTTCCTTCGCCGCCGCCGCCCAAGAAATCAAAGCCTGTGAGAGGCACACCTTGTGCCGCTCGCAGGCTTTGATTTCTTGGGCGGCGGCGGCGAAGGAAGCGATCCACGGCTAGGCCGCTTCGGGGGAGCGGATGTCGGGGTCTTGCGGCGCGCGGTGGCTGCGACCTCGACGTGAGCTCACTGGAAGCGAGTCGCACACTCTCATAAGGAGGGTTCAAGGGAATGTCAAGCTCGCCTGCAGTAAATGAAAGTTAAAGCAGAAAAAAATAGTGAAGTAAAAAGGAGAAGCACGAGTAGCTTACCTCCCCCAGGCGGGACTGTCACAACCCGCATTTTCTCAACGATAAAATCGTATCAGAGCAAGAGAAAACATGTGTCGTGATGCCACGTCGTGCAGGGGATAACTGCACACGCTCAGGAAAAACTCCAGACCTTAGATTTTAAGGAAAATCGTTGATTAATGTGAAAGAAAATCAGTTATGTTGAATGGTCATATCCCTCGGCACAGTGGATCAGCTAGTCCACAAATAAAAGGTATATTTATACACAGCAGAAAATACTTTGGTTCAATTAAGTTGACACCCTAAATGAGCATAAGTGTCCCCGAGGGACAACTCATGCTATACACGACTCTAAAGTGAATATAATATATATGAAAGATAGTCTTTTTACGCTAAGGAAATATAGTGTCTTTATTTTATAAATATGTTATGCATGAGGTACATATAATAATGCTTTTAGGGTTTAAAATATCTAACATGCAACCTAGCATAAATCCTTCCCAGAAGCAAGTAACCAACCACAAATAGGCAAAAGTAGCAGTTTAAGTTCATACCCAACATCGCAAGAAGCCACCAGTGGGCGTCAACAACCTGACACGAACCCACTGGTGAGTATGTTTGTCTATACAGAAAAGTAAAAAACTACCTCACAAAATCGGGGATCAGCTATCTCAGCTACCCAAGAGGCCACCAGCAAGCCCCTCCAAAAGAACTAGCCGCTGAACTGGCTACAACCTGGACCTGAGGCATTCGAGAAAGGAACACCTCAGCAAGAGAATAATCAAAAAGATAAATAGAGCATTAGATTTATGAGCAAATAAAAAGGGATTACCAACCCGGCAACAAAATGATGTAAGCAAAAGAAAGGGCATGACAGTAAGAAAAGAGCACTGTCTAAAGCACAGCAAAGCACACCAAGTGCGAGCAATAAAAGCAACATGCCCTACAAAGAGTCTGCAACAGCAACAAGACATATACATATATGCCCAAAAGAAAGAGAAAACATAAACAGGAAAGGGACTAACAGTCCTAGCACGTGGGTTAATGGCGGTGGTCAAAACATGGATCTGAATACATAACCAAAACCAGATCCAAAAATGGCAAAGGGGTCAACAGTGGCAGCTTTAGGGTCCCACACACGCCCACCTAAAACCGGGGCAAAAGGCGGTGGCCACAGCTCTCCACATCAAAATCCACCCCTCCAGAGGCCACCAAAACTCCACCACCTACCACAACCCAAGAGTCGGCATGCAAAACTAGTCGAACACCCAATACCACCCCCTAGAGAAAGGGAAACGTCACACTAACAATCCTAAGGAAACACACGAACCCAAGACAGAAACATCGAGCCCACTCGACGCGGCGTTGAGTAAGCTCCACTCACTTGACGCCAAAATACTTAGCCACAAAATCCTACACTGGATGACGGCGTTGAGTGAACTCGGCTCACTCGATGCTGTCAACACTTTCCACTTAGGGTAAACGTAAGTTTTAGTTAAAACCGCAGCCTAAACTCTCTCAACGCGCGAAAACAGAGAGTTGGAAATTTAATCCCAACCCTTTGTTCCATCCTAACTACTCGGGCTTACCGCAACTAAACCTAAACTACCACTACCGCAGCCTCACCCTAACTCTAGCTACCCATTGTACACCAAAACTCAGACAAAAGAGAGAACATTGATTTAATTGTAAAAAAAGGCAATGAAGCAGCCCATGGATGAAATGAAGGAAAAAGGCATCCTATTGCTCTAACTTTCTAAGGAGGAAAAAATAAGGAAAACAAAAGTTTTGCACAGGAAAAGAAAGCAGAGTAAAGGTTAGAAATAATTTGGCAAGGGCAAGGGAGCCACTTGCCTCTACCTCCAGGAAAAACAACAGCTAACACCACGGCTTGGCACCGACGGCAAGATCGGCCACCTAGAAGACCAAAACTGAAACTTGAGGAAAAAGAAAAGAAATTAGATACTCTCAACTCCTAGAAACAACCCTAAATCAAGAAAAACTTACATGGAGGGGAAGATCTGGACGAGAGCAAGCCAAATCCGCTATCATACGAGAAAAACGAGCTTCTTCCCGCAAACACCGGCCAAACAACCACTGCCTCCTCTCAAAACCCTTCTGCTGGAAGCTCTCCAGACTCGGGAACGATGAAAATGAGGAGGAAAAATGGTTCACGGCAACAAAAGATGCTCTCAGGAGAAAAAGTGCGGAACACGCCCCAGACACGCCCGTGACACGGCCCGACACGCCCGTGTCACGGGGCGTGTACTTACACACTCGACGAACGTAGATCTCCACTCGACGAAAACACGGGACACGCCCTAGACACGCCCGTGACACGGCCCGACACGCCCGTGTCACGGGGCGTGTACTCACACACCTACCCACTCGACGATCGTCGATCGCAGCTCGACGAAACAGGTGACACGCCCTGTGACACGCCCGTGTCACAGGCCGTGTACCAACTCAAACACCACTCGACGATCGTGGAGCGCCGATCGTCGAACAGAGAGACACGCCCCGTGTCACGCCCGTGTCCGATACGACACGCCCGTGACACGGTCGTGTTCTCACTAAAACTCTGCCTGCCGACCATCGAGCGCAGCTCGACGAACCGAAGGGGGACACGCCTTGTGACACGCCCGTGTCACAGGCCGTGTTCCTACCAAAAACACCCGTCGACCAAAAATCGTCGACCACAGAAAAGGGAGCTCTACCCGAGCACGACACGAACTGGGTCACGCCCGTGACCCAGGCCGTGTTACCCAAACTTAACAAAAAAAACTGCTAACTCCTAGCAGAAAAGACAAGGCACCAGCCTACAAGCCCGGCCACATCAGGCCACACACAACACCTCAAACATTACATCTAACAAAACAATCGTCAAAACAACGCGAAAGCAATCGATCCCGGACTTCGACCAAAACTCACAACGTAGCTAAACAGCCAAGCTACGAAAACAACGGTGAGGTTGAAGACAACATCCGACGATCGCACACTCGGGCTAACACCTCCCGAAGCCAAAACACAAGCATTTCCCTAAGAGGCCCAACCGAGTCACCAAAACAGACTCCGGCTAGCTGGGGAAACCTGCCAACAGGCTACAACCAGGCTACACAAGGAACCTAAAGAGCTAAGACCACGCTCTACAACGGCGAAGGGCCAGAAATGCGTCATCGTAACGCCAATTCAAGATTAAACAAAGCAAAGAAAAACCGGGGGTGTTACAGTCACTCCCCCTAAAAGAAAGTTTCGCCTCGAAACTTTCTCACAACACTCCTATGAAGAAGGAGAGAGAAAGAGCCAGGAAAGGGCTAAATATATATAAATAAAACAAAATATACCAGGCACAAGATCAGGGAAACAGATGAGGGTGAGCCTCCCTCATAGTCGACTCCAATTCCCAAGTCGCGCTTTCTACATCCTGATTCCTCCATAAAACTTTAACCATATGAATAGTCTTCTTCCGCAACGCACGAACCTGAGAATCCAGAATGCGGACAGGCACCTCCACATAAGAAAGATTCAGCTCCAACTGAGGCACAGAATCCAAAACCTGTCTGCCATTCATCACACATTTTCGTAGCTGACTGACGTGGAAGACATCATGCACGCCCGGGAAAATTGCGGGCAAAGCCGGCCTATAAGCTGATATCCCAATCCGCTCAACAATCGGAAACGGCCCCACATACCTCGGGTCCAACTTCCTGTTCTTGCCAAACCGCTTGACTCTGATCAACGGGGAGACCTTTAAAAACACTGAGTCCCCCACCACAAATTCCAATTCCGATCTACGCCGGTTGGCGTTCTTCTCATATCTCTCCTGGGTTATCCGAAGCTTTTCCCGTATAAGCTTCACAGCGGTTTCCATCTCCTCGAGTGCTTCTGAACCCAACAAAGGTCTCTCGCCAACCTTAGCCCAAAACAAGGGAGTCCTGCAGCGCCTCCCATACAAAGCTTCAAAAGGAGCCATTTGCAAGCTTTCTTGATAACTGTTGTTATACGCAAATTCCATAAGCCGTAAGCGCTCATCCCACACTCCTCCGTAGTCCAGAATCTAGCATCGGATCATACCTTCCACAATCTAATTTACTCGCTCCGTCTGACCATTGGTCTGCGGATGATAAGCCGTGGAATACCTCAAATCTGTACCCAACCCCTCTTGAAGGCTCTTCCAAAAATGAGACGTAAACCTGGAGTCTCGATCTGATATGATACTCACGGGTATACCATGCAATCTGATAACCTCATCCAAATATAGCTCGGCTATCTTCCTCATCGGATAATCGATCTTAAATGGTACGAAGTGAGCACTCTTTGTCAATCTGTCTACAATCACCTAAACTGAATCATGCCCCTTAGGAGATCTCGGTAAGCCTGTAATTAAATCCATCGAGATACTCTCTCACTTCCACATCGGAATCTCCAAGGGGTCAGCTTGCCACTAGGCCTCCCATGGTCGGCTTTCACACGCCTGCAAGTGTAACACTCAGAAACAAATCTGGCTATGTCCCTCTTCATCCCACACCACCAGGCAATCTGCTTTAAATCATGATACATCTTGGTAGACCCTAGATGGTAGGCAACACTAGATCCGTGGGCTTCTCTGCACACCATATCCCGGATATCTCCAACCGCGGGGATGCAAAACCTGTCACGATACTTCAAGGTACCCGCATCATCTATAGAGAAATCTGGTAATTCACCTTTTTCAGCTCAAAGATACAAATGTAGAAGATCGGGACCATCCTTCTGATGCAGTCTCGTAAGCGCAATCCACGAAGGTTCTGCCACTGCCAAGCTACTCTGCAAATCGCATCTTCCCACAGAAATGTCCATCAAAAGGAACTCTTCCACTAGACGCTCGGCGGAGAGATTGAAAATCTTCCCTGACTTCCGACTCAGGGCATTGGCCACCACATTCGCTTTACCCGGATGGTACTGGATTTCAACATCATAGTCGGCCACATACTCCAACCATCGCCGCTGGCGCAGATTCAATTCTTTCTGGGTGAATACATACTTTAAACTCTTATGATCCGTGAAAATCTTGCACTGCGCGCCATATAGCAAATGCCTCCACAATTTCAACGCATAGATCACAGCTGCAAACTCCAGGTCATGCGTAGGGTAATTCCTCTCGTGAGTCTTTAGTTGCCTCGACCCGTACGCAATCACCTTCCCTCCCTACATCAATACGCAGCCCAGTCCGACATGCGACGCATCCACATATACATCATACTCACTATCTTCAGTAGGCAAAGACAAAATTGGAGCCGAACATAACCTCCTTTTTAGTTCCTCAAAAGCCTCCTCACACTTGCCATCCTATATGAAGGCTACATTCTTCTGCGTCAACCTGGTCAATGGCGTAGAAAGGTAGAGAATCCTTCTACAAATCTTCTATAATATCCAGCCAAGCCAAGAAGCTTCTGATCTCTTTGGGAGTAACAGGCCTCGCCCATTCCATAACAGCAGTGATCTTTTCTGGGTCCACCGATATTCCCACCTTATTAACCACGTGGCCGAGAAAAGAAACTTGAGGCAACCAAAATGCGTATTTGCTCAGCTTGGCGTATAGCTTATGGTCTCTCAGAGTCGCCAAGACCAGCCGCAAATGTCGATCATGCTCCTCCGCATCTTTAGAATACACCAAAACATCATCTATAAAGACAATCACAAACTTATCTAGAAAATCCTTGAAAACTCTGTTCATCAAATCCATAAAAGCTGCGGGCGCATTAGTCAAACCAAATGACATAACCAAAAACTCAAAATGCCCATGACGAGAGCGGAACGCCGTCCGCGGAACATCTGACTCCCGAATCCTCAACTGGTGATAGCCCGAACGAAGATCAATCTTGGAAAACACGGCACTACCACGCAGTTGGTCAAACAGATCGTCAATCTGAGGCAAAGGGTACCTGTTCTTAATAGTAACCTTGTTCAGCTCTCTATAGTCGATGCATAGCCTCATCGACCCATCTTTCTTTTTAACGAACAGCACTGGTTGTCACAACCCGCATTTTTCTCAACGGTAAAAATCGTATCAGAGTAAGAGAAAACACGTGCTGTGATGCCACGTCGTGCAGGGGATAACTTCACACGCTCAGGCAAAACTCCAGACGTTAGATTTTAAGGAAAATTGTTAATTAAGTTGAAAGAAAATCAGTTTTGTTGAATGGTTATATCCCTCGGCACAGTGGATCAGCTAGTCCACAGTTAAAATTATATCTTTACGCAGCAGAAAATACTTTGGTTCAATTAAGTTGACACCCTAAATATGCACGAGAGTCCCCGGGGGATGACTCATGGTATGCACGACTCTAGGGTGAATATTATAGGTATAAAAGATAGTGTTTTACGCTGAGGAAAAATAGAGTCTTTGTTTTAGCAACATGTCATGCATGGGGTACATATAATAATACTTTTAGGTTTTAAAATATCTAACATGCAACCTAGCATAAATCCTTCCCAGAAGCAAGTAACCAACCACAAATAGGCAAAATCAGCAGTTTAAATTCATATTCAGCATCACAAGAAGCCACCAGTGGGCGCCAACAACCTGACACGAACCCACTGGCGAGTATGTGTGTCTATACAGAAGAGTAAAGAACTACCTCACAACAGAACGGGGATCAGCAATCTCAGCTACCCTAGAGGCCACCAACAAGCCCCTCCAAGAGAACTAGCCGATGAACTGGCTACAACCTGGACCTGAGGCATTCAAGAAAAGAACACCTCAACAAGGAAACAATCAAAAGGTAAATAGAGCAATAGGTTAATGAGCAAATAATATGAAGGGTTTACCAACCCGGCAACAAACTGCTATAAGCCAAAGAAAAAGAGAATGTTAGAAGGAAAAGAGTACTGTCTAAAACACCGCAGAGCACACCAAGTGCGAGCAGTAAACCAACATGCCCTACCAAGAGAGCCTGCAACAGCATCAAGACATATACATATGCCAAAAGAAAGGAAAACATAAACAGGAAAGGGACTAACAGCCCTAACACGTGGGTAAGTGGCAGTGGTCAAAACATGGGTCTGAATGCATAACCAGAATCAGACCCAAAAAGGGCTAAGGGGTCAAACAATGGCAGCTTTAGGGTCCCACACACACCAACCCAAACAGGGGCAAAAGGCGGTGGCCACAGCTCTCCATATAAAACTACCCCTCCAGAGGCCACCAAAACTCCACCACCTGCCATAACCCAAGAGTCGGCATGCAGAAATTAGCCGAACACCCAATGCCCCCCCTTCTAGGGAAAAGTCCCACTAACAGTCCTAAGAAACACACGAACCCAAGGCAAAACGTCGGGTCCAACCGACGCGGCCTTGCACGCCTAACCAAAACCAACCCCGAGTCTCCCTGACCCCAAAACAAGCGCAACACCCAGTGTCGACACGATGTGTCGACACCACGACAAGCCGGTGTCGACACAAGGTGTCGACACAACCGCGGCCGGTGTCGACACCAAGTGTCGACACCACAGCGGCCGGTGTCGACACCAAGTGTCGACACCACAGCGGCCGGTTTCGACACAAGGTGTCGACACCACAACGGCCGGTGTCGACACAAGGTGTCGACACCAAGTGTCGACACCACTGCAGCCGGTGTCGACACAAGGTGTGGACACTTCCGCTGCTGGTGTCGACACCAAGTGTCGACACCACTGCGGCCGGTGTCGACACAAGGTGTCGACACTTCCGCTGCTGGTGTCGATACCCAACTGGCCGGTGTCAACACCACGGTGTCGACACCCCAACTGGCTACAGGAGCCAGATCCAGCAAACGACCAAAAGCAAGAACGAGGATACTCTCTCTCTCTAGAGTACAACCTCCATCGGCAATGGTAACTACTCGACCTAAACCGAACAAAAACTGTCCCTAATAGACACAATCCCTCAGGAAAACTGAGATTTAACTGGAACTTTCTACACTAATCACGGTATGATCGGGAACAAACCCTAGTTTTCACCTAAGATTTAAACAAGAAAGAGATAAAAATTTTAGCTCAAAAGAAAGACAAAGATCAGCTTTGGCAAGGATGAGGGGACATCACTTGCCTCAATATCAGGAACTCGGTCGGCGGCCTCCCCCGCTCACGGATCTGGCCGCAGAGCAGCAAGCTGAGGAGCAGAAAGAAAGCAGATCCCGGCGAGGGCAGTCCAGATCTACTCTCGAAATCGAATTCCGACCGCTAAATCTCCAGGAATCGGCGTCCGAAGGCTGGGGTAGGCCGGCGGTGTTCTTCCTCTCGTTCAGGCGACGGCTTCTTCCAAGCAGAGAAACAGGAAAAGAACAAAAGGAACCCAGCCCTAATTCTGACCCAAGACTATATATATATCAGTTTTAATAATAAACAATCAACATATCAATAATTATTTACACTCAATATCAAAACAACCCGAAACTCGAAACTTCTCGGAAAAAGACGAAATTCACGCCACATCTAAAAACCCACGCTACGAACGCAACTACGAAGTCGAAATTAGCATTCGACGAACAAAACCTGGGATAATACCTCCCGAAGCCAAAACACAAGCATTCCCTAAGAGGCCCAGCCGAGTCATCAAACAGACTCCGGCTAGCTGGGGAATCTTGCTAACAGGCTACAAACAGGCTACACAAGGAACCCTAAGAGCTAAGACCATGCTCTACAACGGCAAAAAGCCGGAAATACGCCATCGTAACGCCAGCCATCGATCAAACAAAACACAGAAAAATCGGGGGCGTTACAGGCACTCCCCCTAAAAGAAAGTTTCACCTCGAAACTTACTCACAACACTCCTATATAGAAGGAGAGAGAAAGAGCCAGAAAAAAGGCTAAATACATAAATAAAATAGAACATACCAAGCTCAAGATCAGGGAAACAGATGAGGGTGAGCCTCCCTCATGGCCGACTCCAACTCCCAAGTCGCGCTTTCCACATCCTGATTTCTCCATAAAACTTTAACCATAGGAATAGTCTTCTTCTGCAACGCCCGAACTTGAGAATCCAAAATGCGGACAGGCACCTCCACATAAGAAAGATTCGGCTCCAACTGAGGCACAGAATCCAAAACCTGCCTGCCATTTATCACACATTTTCGCAGCTGACTGACATGAAAGACATCATGCACGCCAGGGAAACTTGCGGGCAAAGCCAGCCTGTAGGCTGATACCCCAATCCGCTCAACAATCAGAAACGGCCCCACGTATCTCGGGTCCAACTTCCTATTCTTGCCAAACCGCTTGACTCCAATCAACGGGGAGACCTTTAAGAACACCGAGTCCCCCACAGCAAATTCCAAGTCCGATCTACGCCGATTGGCGTTCTTCTCATACCTCTCCTGGGCTATCCGAAGCTTTTCCCGAATAAGCTTCACAGCGGTTTCCATCTCCTCAAGCGCTTCTGGACCCAACAAAGGTCCCTTGCCTAGCTCAGCCCAAAATAAGGGAGTCCTGCAGCGCCTCCCATACAAAGCTTCAAAGGGAGCCATTTGCAAGCTTTCTTGATAACTGTTGTTGTATGCGAATTACATAAGCCGCAAGCGCTCGTCCCACGCTCCTCCGTGGTCCAGAATATAGCATCGGATCATATCTTCCACAATCTGGTTTACTCGCTCTGTCTGACCATTAGTCTGCGGATGATAAGCCGTGGAGTATCTCAAATCTGTACCCAACCCTTCTTGAAGGCTCTTCCAAAAACGAGACGTGAACCTGGAGTCTCGATCTGATATGATACTTACGGGTACACCATGCAATCTGACAACCTCTTCCAGATACAGCTCGGCTATCTTCCTCATCGGATAATCGATCTTAAATGGTACGAAATGAGCGCTCTTTGTCAATCTGTCTACAATTACCTAAACTGAATCATGCCCCTTAGGAGATCTCGGTAAGCTGGTAATGAAATCCATCGAGATACTCTCCCACTTCCACATCGGAATCTCCAAGGGAGTCAGCTTGCCACCAGGCCTCCCATGGTCGGCTTTCACACGCCTGCAAGTGAAACACTCTGAAACAATTCTGGCTATGTCCTTCTTCATCCCGTACCACCAGGCAATCTGTTTTAAAACATGATACATCTTGGTAGACCCTGGATGGTTGGCAACACTAGATCCGTGGGCGTCTCTGCACACCATATCCCGGATATCTCCAACTGCGGGGATGCAGAACCTGCCACGGTACTTCAAGGTACTCGCATCAACTATAGAGAAATTGAGCCCCAAGGCTCTTATGCTCCAGCGATAGCTTTACCTGTTCAACGTCTTATGCCTGGTTGTTCGTGAAGGCTCCTCTGAGCTATGGCGGGTCATTTGGACCCAGTAAGGCTACCGTCGTGCCGACCAAACCACCTTATAGCGCAACGGATAGCCCAAACGGGTGGCCTTCTCAGCATTCACCAAATGAAACTCGTATGGTTCGTAAAGCTTAAGCTTGATCTGCGCCTCTTTCTCCGTGCGGGCAACGTGGCCCGTAGCCTTGAGGTAGCTCCGACAAGGTTGGCCGGCGTTGGCATCCTGCCTGGCCAGGCCCACCTTCACAAAGGAGTTGTTGGTGCCGTTGACTTCCATGTTAACATGGAAGGTGATGAAATGGTCGTGGATGACACCGATAATGTTCTCCAAGAGCAGGGTTCCGTATTTGTCCTGTTTCGCCGGGAAGTGTTTCACGTGCGTGTAGAGCACGCCCTTCACCATCAGGATGCCTCTCAGCCCCTTAATGGAGTCGGGAACTGGCGGTGGAGCTTGAGGGGGTAGCCAATGATGGAGAACGCGGCATGCTTCTTATAAGAGGATGTCGGGGGGACGTTCTCCTGGGCGGCCATGGAGAGGGCGGAGTGGTGCTCCTAGGGTTTTTTCTTCTCCTCCCCTTTCTTCCTTTTTTCTTTTTCCCCGAGCCCCCTCCCTTCTCCTGCTTTCTCTTTTCTTTTTCCCCCTACTTGATGTGCTCTGCCCCCGCCTCATCCCCCTTCTCTTTTTCTATACTTTTTGTCTTCCTATTCCCGAGCTCATCCTCCCCCTTCTTTTTTTATTCCTCTTTTGCTGTGCCTTCTCACCCCCCCTATGTAAGTGTGTGTGTGTGTGTGTCTATTTATATATATATATATATATATTATGATATTAATATAATATAATATTTACTTATATTCTTAGCACTAAAAACCTCCGTACGCACGCACGAGGACCCGCACGTCTTCGAACAGGGCTGCACCACATTGCCGCTAATAACATGTCCCGAGCACGCTAATTGGGTAGGGTCCCACTTGGCTGGATACGGGGTTGTACACAATCCCCTCTCTTTGCGAGGCTGGCACAAGCTCGGAAAGAAATGTCCAACCCCAAGTATCCGGCGAGTGGGAGCCGACCCAAAGAAAAATTTTGGGAGAATCCAAAATTTGCATTTAAAACATTAATCTCTCCATGCCCCTTCTGATCTTGTTGAACCACTCGATACATTTTTGCTCACTGCTATCGAACTGCCCTTATACCACTACTTACAACAAGTACATAATTTCTCAAGATATTGTCAAACAATCAAAGCCATATATTTTTGCAATGTGCTGAACATGCGGAGCTAATCCTTTTCCCCCAGGTGTGCTGATGAGTCCACTTTATATACCTATTTTCGGACACATCTGGGCTAGTTTTCATGCATTTGCACTTCACTTTTAGTTCATTATCATATATATTTTATTCTGTCTTTATTTCCATAGGAAGTGCACATTTATGCCTGTGGTTGTGTATTTTGTTGTTTTTATAGTTTGTACTCCCTTTTGTGATTGCCTGGAATGTCTGCACAGATTAGTGGTTGGTTTTTTCTTTCGGTACAGGGGTCGTGTGCGTGTTCCGGGATGGCTGTGAAACAGGAATACTGCGCACGATCATGGGATCTACTGCGCACGACCACTGGTCGTGTGCCCCCGATCGTGCGCACTACTCTTCGTTTTCCAGAATCAGCCTAGGGTAAGCGCACGACCACTGGACATATTGCGCACGACCACCGGTCGTGCGCCACTGATCGTGTGCATTGATTCCTCTTTTTTGGAATCCTGTCTGGGTAATCGCACGATCATTGGACTTAGTGTGCACGACCACTAGTCGTGCGCCACTACTCGTGCGCATTATCCCAGTTCTTCTTCCTGTTATTCCATACCAGTGCGCACGAGCACAGGACATAGCACGCACGACCACTGGTCGTGCGCCTGTGATCGTGCGCATTGTTCAATTCTGCTTTTGTATAAATAGTGCAGGTCTCGCCCTAATCCGAAGATCCGCACGAAGATCCGCAGATCGCCCATTTCCTCCGCCGTTTCCGCCGTTCCCCTTCATCTTCCAACCTAGGGAGGTGCTCCGGGCAAGCTATCACCGCCAAATCCAAGCCGGAGCTTCCTCTCGGCCTCCTCCTTCATCTTTGAGCTTCAAGAAGAGCTTGACCTAGCTTTCTTCACCAAGCTAGGAGAAGTTGTGCCATCCTCCACCGGATCGTGATACGAAGAAGACGGGCCATTGGAAGGTGGTGACAGCCCTTCTCTACCCCGGACGCAGTTGCGGACCGAGCTTGGACGCGGATTGACAACCCGATGACTCCAACCGTGAATCCTCAGCAAGGCTTCGTATTCGGTCGATTTCGCACACTCTTTTCTTGTTTGGTTATTGAATGTGTAGTTGAACTCTTGTATATGATGAAGAATGCTTAGTTTGTAAAACGTTTATATTCAAGCATGTCTATGTGATTTTGTGTATTTTCGTTATTTACTTGAGGTGTGCCATAGTCCATCCACCATCCATCCACCCTTGCCGCACTAGCAATTGCTAGTGGCGTGCGCAGCAAAGAGGTGCTTACGACCCTCATTCCGCCATTCTCACCACCTCATCCGCGAGCCTACTCTTCCATCCGCCTAGCGATTCGATGCATAGCAGCCCGACTAGTCTTCCATCCTGCCTGGCGAAGCATCGCATAGCGGCGTTGTATAGGAGTAGTTGTTAGTATTTTATTTTCTTTATCCGCAAATCTCAAAGCCCCCATCGTTACCTCCGACCTAAGGACTTCAATCTCAAGTCCTCCTCGAAATTAACTCCACCTTACTGTGTTCCTTGTGAGATCGATAATTGGGAAAACCCCCCATTTTTTATTACTTGTGCGACCGGTTCACTGCCGTGATCTTTAGCATCAAGTTTTTGGCGCCGTTGCCGGGGAACACAGTCGTGTGAGTTTTTGTAGAGGAAGATAAGAGATAGAAGCCCTTTTTCATTTGTTCATATCACTTTCTTCTTTGTTTTAGTTTTTAGCATTTGTGTTTGTTTTTATTTGTTCCTATTCTAGTTTTAATTTTTCTGTAGCAGGTTTTCCTATTCTTTTATTTGTGCTGTGTAGTTAATTGTTGCTTAGAAACTTTCTGTTGGTGAATTATTCTTGTTGCACCATGTATTCTTATATGAATATCCATTGCCGATGGTGCGGGGATTATAGACATGGTAGTGATGAGTGCCCCACTGAAGAGTGGGAGCATAATTCTTGTGGTTCTATGTATGGAGCACCGTCTTCTTATGGTACTTCATACACCCAACCCAGGTCTTATGGTCACTCCTCTTCTACGCCTTCATCTTTTTCTTATTCCTCTCCGGTCCCACCTATACCGAGGAGTAATGGAAAACGATGTTTGTGTTGTCGTAGCACCGACCACGTGTTGAAAGATTGCGCAGAATTTCAGCACCAGTTGGAGGAGGATGATGAACCGGGTATCCGATCCATTACATCCACCTCTCAATCGGCTGCCCCTTCTGATTCTGATGATATGTTCGCAGCACCACCTTGTCTATGGGGGACTGCTGCGGATATACCCATCATACTTTCTGCTGATCGGTGTGACGACATTGTGGCACCGTTTCTCCCAATGCACTCTTCCCCTCTTGTTGATTCACCCCCGGAGGAACCTGCAATTATTTTCTCTGATGCTGTTGTTCCTCTGCCTTCTTTGCAAGAATTATCTATCCCAATTTTCAGTGAGTCGGTTGATGATGTTCGGCCGGATTGCGATTCTGAGCCTGAGGATGTGCCCATGTTTGACGAGGATATTATTTTCATTAATGGACAGTATTACGTCTTGGAACATGTGGATGCACCGAGGTGTGTTGATGAGGATATCCTCTTTGTTGAGGAAGTTTCCACTTCCTTGATGGATGAGGAGGTCCAAACCACCACCGATGACCTTGAGCTCGCGGATTCCCCTCGCCATGACTCATATGACGCCGTCGATGATCTATGTCGGGATCCTGCTGGGAGTGAGACCGGGACCACTCCCCCTATTTCTGATTCTTTTAGTTATTAATCTCCTTTATTTCTTGATCCCATTTCTGTATCTGAGCCTGTGCGGGTTGAGTCTTCGCAGGTGCTTTAGGAGGACTTGGAGCTTTCAGCTCGAGTCATGGATGATAGCATCCTCTTTTGCGAGGAGGTTGATTCCTCCTCTGTTGAGGAAGCTCCATTCATCACTTTCTCCTCCTGCAGACTCCCTGTAGACGATACCTTGCTAGGCAAGGATTTCTTTTGTGATAAGATGAGCGAGGACCAGTCCTCCTCCTCTTCTTATTTCTTATTTCCTCTACCTGTGTTGCACAGGTATTACTATTTAGGTAGAGGGGTAACTGCTCTATCACCGTATCGCTACCCGTTACCGAAACGGATATTGGAACAGTTACCTGTGCACTTTTTATTTCATAGGCCTATAAGCTAGAACTGTTTAGAATTTAATAAGTCGTGCTGGGATGACAATAACCCCAGTACTTATCTTTTATTTTCTGCATTTTGTTTTTCATGTCTATTTAGTTTTAGTATTTCTTTGTAGTTTGTATATTTTTGTTTTGTTTTTGCGGAGCTCACCCCTGCAGGTATTCTTGGCAAATTGCATTGGCGGGGTTCTGATTCTTCGTATGGCGGACCTGCTTTAGGTTTCCACGCGTCTTCTGGTATGCTCACTAGCTGAGCATGAGGTAAACTCTTCCCTTAGCTCTTTATGATTTTAATTTCTCTATCTTATGATTTGTTGCTTAGTTTAAGTCTGGGGGAGAGATCTGTTATCTATTGCACGCACACATTTCTTGTGCATACTAGAAGCTTTTATAGTTTTATTTTGCTTAGTTCATTGCATCACACACCACTGCACCCACATGAGCGCGTGCTTAGCTTTTTGCGTGCCGCGAGTTAAACTCATTTCTTCGTTAGATTTGGGAAAATTATGGTGCTGACATAAGATTGTGAGACGGAGTAAAATGTTGGCCTTGTTGTGATCCTAGTCAACTACTCTCGTCTCGTGTAGAAATTGGAGTAGATTTAATTTTTCTGTATGCTTTTAGTTTTATATTTTTCTAATTGCATAAATACTTTTTATTCTACTCAAAAGTTGGTGAATCCGGTGTGAATCTGACGGTAGCTTAGGGATGTGTGTAGACGGTCGTTAGGTTCGTATTGCTCGAGTCGGGAGGATGGATAGTCTTTCTCGTTGGCTAAGAACTTGCCCAAGCTATTCTTGAAGCATGGGTATTGGTTAGTCAAGTGCGTGCGTGATGTGGGCCGTCACTTTGTCTCGTTTGAGCCTTGTACCATTCCCGACATCTAACCGTTTCTATCCCCGTTGAGCCTGTCCCTTCCTTTGAAATCCCTTCGCCTCGCTACCATAGCCATATAGCCTTTCCTACTCGCACATCTGAATGTGATCGCTCGGTTAGTTTGTTTTGTTGTAGTTTATATCTGGTTTGTGTGGGCAGTTTTGTTGGTGTTTATGCAGCTTGTGGTGTTGCCGTGTTTTCCTATTTAGTTTTGGCTATTTGGATAAAAGAAAAAATAAAACAAGGGGAAAAGAAAAAAAAAATGATAGTAAATAAAAAGAAAATTCCCAATGTGGAATACAAAAAAAAAAAGAAATGTGTTTGTATATCTATTATTGCTGAGTTATGCAATGTGGTTGAGTTGTGTTCGTTATGAGCTTGCGCGCACCGTCAAAAGTCCAGGTCTGGTGATGCGTCGCACGTGTTTGTCCATTGAGTTTAGCTGTGTACGTTTTCGGGCGATCTTATTTTGGGTGTGTGTGTCCGTCTTGTTTACCTTTATATACCCCGCCTTCACCTAAGCCTGTATTATACTCCAAGTCCTACGGATTCGTGCTTGAGTCTAACTAGTGCCGTGGAGAGAGTGTGAAAGGGCAAGCATATGGTCACCGACATTGGTGGATTACTTTGGAGGTTATCCGGAGCCCCGATCTTCGGCAATGCTCGCCTAGCGATTAGTCTACTTTCTCCCTACGCGTGACCGAATGATTCACCGTGATTCCATTTTTGATTAATAATAAAATGTTGATACGCATTGTGAAAAGTATAAACTATTTTGTATACTTAGAAATTTCTTTTATTATATTTTTACGCACGCGAGCATGCGACTTCGCATGGTACTCCGTATCGCAATTTCTTTGTTAACTAGTATTTTTCCCTATCTGCTTAGATTTTGTTTGCTCGGGACGCGCAAACAGTTAAGTCTGGGGGTGTGATGAGTCCACTTTATATACCTATTTTCGGACTCATCTGGGCTAGTTTTCACGCATTTGCACTTCACTTTTAGTTCATTATCATATATATTTTATTCTGTCTTTATTTCCATAGGAAGTGCACATTTATGCATGTGGTTGTGTATTTTGTTGTTTTTATAGTTTGTACTCCCTTTTGTGATTGTCTGGAATGTCTGCACAGATTGGTGGTTGGTTTTTTCTTTCAGTACAGGGGTCGTGTGCGTGTTCCGGGATGGCTGTGAAACAGGAATACTGCGCACGATCATGGGATCTACTGCGCACGACCACTGGCCGTGCGCCCCCGATCGTGCGCACTACTCTTCGTTTTCCAGAATCAGCCTGGGGTAAGCGCACGACCACTGGACATATTGCGCACGACCACCGGTCGTGCGCCACTGATCGTGTGCATTGATTCCTCTTTTCTGGAGTCCTGTCTGGGTAATCGCATGATCATTGGACTTAGTGCGCACGACCACTGGTCGTGCGCCACTACTCGTGCGCATTATCCCAGTTCTTCTTCCTGTTATTCCATGCCAGTGCGCACGAGCACAGGACATAGCGCGCACGACCACTGGTCGTGCGCCTGTGATCGTGCGCATTGTTCAATTCTGCTTTTGTATAAATAGTGCAGGTCTCGCCCTAATCCGAAGATCCGCACGAAGATCCGCAGATAGCCCATTTCCTCAGCCGTTTCCTCCGTTCCCCTTCATCTTCCACCCTAGGGAGGTGCTCCGGGCAAGCTTTCACCACAAAATCCAAGCCGGAGCTTCCTCTCGGCCTCCTCCTTCATCTTTGAGCTTCAAGAAGAGCTTGACCTAGCTTTCTTCACCAAGCTAGGAGAAGTTGTGCCATCCTCCACCGGATCGTGACACGAAGAAGACGGGCCATTGGAAGGTGCTGTCAGCCCTTCTCTACCCCGGACGCAGTTGCGGACCGAGCTTGGACGCGGATTGACAACCCGACGACTCCAACCGTGAATCCTCAGCAAGGCTTCGTATTCGGTTGATTTCGCACACTCTTTTCTTGTTTGGTTGTTGAATGTGTAGTTGAACTCTTGTATATGATGAAGAATGCTTAGTTTGTAAAACGTTTATATTCAAGCATGTCTATGTGATTTTGTGTATTTTCGTTATTTACTTGAGGTGTGCCATAGTCCATCCACCATCCATCCACCCTTGCCGCACTAGCAATTGCTAGTGGCGTGCGCAGCAAAGAGGTGCTTACGACCCTCATTCCGCCATTCTCACCACCTCATCCGCGAGCCTACTCTTCCATCTGCCTAGAGATTCGGTGCATAGCAGCCCGACTAATATTCCATCCTGCCTGGCGAAGCATCGCATAGCGGCATTGCATAGGAGTAGTTGTTAGTATTTTATTTTCTTTATCCACAAATCTCAAAGCCCCCATCGTTACCTCCGACCTAAGGACTTCAATCTCAAGTCCTCCTCGAAATTAACTCCACCTTACTGTGTTCCTTGTGAGATCGATACTTGGGAAAACCCCCATTTTATATTACTTGTGTGATCGGTTCACTGCTGTGATCTTTAGCATCATGTGCCTACCGCCCTGCCCAGCTAATGACAGCCTGAGCAGCGAGTCTACCCGGGGCCGAGTAGCACTCGGGGTCCCTTACCCCCACAGGCGAGCCTACGGACCTGCCAGCTAGATGAGAGCCTGCGGAGTGGGTCTACCAGGAGCCGAGCCGAGCTTGTGGTGCCGATGAAGTTTCCTCAAACCAAACTAATCCCCCACAGGCGAGCCTTCGGACCTGCCAGCTAGATGGGAGACTGCGCAACGGGTCTACCTGGGGCCGAGCCGAGCTCGGGGTGCTGATGAAGTTTCCACAAACTAGACCTATCCCCCACATGCGAGCCTTCGGACCAGCCAGCTAGATGGGAGCCTGCGCAGTGGGTCTACCTGGGGCCGAGCCGTGCTCGGGGTGCCGATGAAGTTTCCTCAAAACAAACCTATACCCCACATGCGAGCCTTCAGACCTGCCAGCTAGATGGGAGCCTGCGCAACAGGTCTACCTGGGGCTGAGCCGAGCTTGAGGTGCCGATGAAGTTTCCACAAACCAGACCTATCCCCCATAGGCGAACCTTCGGACCTGCCAGCAAGATGGGAGCCTGCCCAGCGGGTCTACCTGGGGCCGAGCCGAGCTCGGGGTGCCGATGAAGTTTCCTCAATCCAAACCTATCCCCCACAGGCGAGCCTTCGGACTTGCCAGCTAGATGAGAGCCTGCGCAGCGGGTCTACCTGGGGCCAAGCCGAGCTCGGGGTGCCGATGAAGTTTCCTCAAACCAAACCTATCCCCCACAGGCGAGCCATCGAACCTCCCAGCTAGATGGGAACCTGCGCAGCGGGTCTACTTGGGGCTGAGCCGAGCTCTGGGTGCCAATGAAGTTTCCTCAAACCAAACCTATCCACCACAGGCGAGCCTTCGGACCTGCCAGCTAGATAGGAGCCTGCGCAGCGGGTCTACCTGGGGCCGAGCCGAGCTCGGGGTGCCGATGAAGTTTCCACAAACCAGACCTATCCCCCACATGCGAACCTTCGGACCTGCCAGCTAGATAGGAGCCTGCGCAGCGGGTCTACCTCGGGCCGAACCGAGCTCGGGGTGTCGATGAAGTTTCCTCAAACCAAACCTATCCCTCACAGGCGAGCCGTCAGACCTTCCAGCTAGATGAGAGCCTGCACAGCGGGTCTACTTGTGGCCGAGCCGAGCTCGGGGTGCCGATGAAATTTCCTCAAACCCAACCTATCCCCCATAGGCGAGCCTTCAGACCTGCCAGCTAGATGAGAGCCTGCGTAGCGGGTCTACCTGGGTCCGAGCCGTGCTTGGGGTAGTGTAGTACCAAGAACCAGGACCTCTCCCCCATAGGTGAGCCTTCGGACCTGCTAGCTAGTAGGAGCCAGGCAGCGGGTCTACCTGGGGCCGAACCGCGCTCGGGGTAGTGCAGAACCAAGAACCAGGACCTCTCCCCCACAGGCAAGCATTCAGACCTGCCAGCTAGTAGGAGCCAGGCAACGGGTTTACCTAGGGCTGAGCCACGCTCGTGGTAGTGCAGAACCAAGAACCAGGACCTCTCCCCCACAGGCGAGCCTTCGAACCTGCCAGCTAGTAGGAGCCATGCAGCGGGTCTACCTGGGGTCGAGCCGCACTCGGGGTAGTGTAGAACCAAGAACCAGAACCTCTCCCCTACAGGCGAGCCTTCGAACCTGCTAACTAGTATGAGACAGACAGCGGGTCTACCTGGGGACGAGCCGAGCTCGGGGTGCCGATGAAGTTTCCACAAACCCATCCTATCCCCCACAAGCGAGCCTTCGGACCTGCCAGCTAGATGAGAGCCTGCGCAGCTGGTCTACCTGGGGCCGAGCCGCGCTCAGGGTAGTGCAAAACCAAGAATCAGGACCTCTGCCTCATAAGCGATCCTTCAGACCTGCCAGCTAATAGGAGCCAGGCAGCAGGTCTACCTGGGGCCGAGCCGCACTCGGGGTAGTGGAGAACCAAGAACCAGGATATATCCCCCATAGGAGAGCCTTCGGACCTGCCAGCTAGTAGGAGCCAGGCAGCGGGTCTACCTGGGGCCGAGCCGCACTCGGGGTAGTGCAGAACCAAGAACCGGGACCTCTCCCCCACAAGCGAGCCTTTGGACCTGACAGCTAGTAGGACCCAGGCAGCGGGTCTACCTGGGGCTGAGCCGCACTCGGGGTAGTGCAGAACCAAGAACCAGAACCTCTTCCCCACAGGCGAGCCTTCAGACCGGCCAGCTAGTAGGAGCCAGACAGCGGGTCTACCTGGGGCCGAGCCGCGCTCGGGGTAGTGCAGAACGAAGAACCAGGACCTCTCCCCCACAGGCGAGCCTTCGGACCTGCCATCTAGTAGGAGCCAGGAAGCGGGTCTACCTGGGGCCAAGCCGCGCTCGGGGTAGTGCAGAACCAAGAACCAGAACCTCTCCCCCACAGGCGAGCCTTCGGACCTGCCAGCTAGTAGGAGGCAGACAACGGGTCTACCTGGGACCGAGCCGCGCTCGGGGTAGTGAAGAACCAAGAACCAGGACCTCTCCCCCATAGGCGAGCCTTCAGAACTACCAGCTAGTAGGAGCTAGGTAGCGGGTCTACTTGGCGCAGAGTCGCGCTCGGGGCAGTGCAGAACCAAGAACCAGAACCTCTCCCCCACAGGCGAGCCTTCGGACCTGCCAGCTAGTAGGAGCCAGGCAGTAGGTCTACCTGGGGCCGAGCCGCGCTCGGGGTAGTGTAGAACCAAGAACTAGGACCTCTACCCCACAGGCGAGCCTTCAGACCTGCCAACTAGTGAGAGCCTGCGCAGCGGGTCTACCTGGGGGTCTCCTCTACAAACCAACTCCAACCCTCGAGTGAGCCTACAGCCCTGCCATCTTGATGAGAGCCTGGTCAGCGGGTCTTCTCGGGGTCTCCTCTTCAACATAAATATAAAGCAAACATAAAGGTATACAAATAACTTAAAAAAAATGTTAACCCGGTCAATCAAGTCAAAGTCCGACACGGGGCACCTCTACCTACTACGTCCACCCTCTTGGGAAACATTCGAGATGAAAAGTCAGGATGGTTAGGAGCGACAAAAGAGGAGTGGGAGGGGATTTCTTTCATCACATGACCCTGGTCGTCACTTGGTTCATCTTCTATAGCCATGACGTTCGGCTGAGTTTTTTCGTGCTGGCCACTCTCCACGTTCACCGCACCATAACTGTTGAAGCCAAAAATGACCTCTGTGGAGTTCGGGGTCCCAAAAGAGGGGAGACTGCGCACCTACAACCCTCCAGTGAACGATCTAGGCACAAGATTAGGAACGCAAGGGACAGACCCAAGGTCTCACCGTGGAGGACCCACCGCATACCCGGAAGACTAACAAACTCTTCCCCTCCCAAGCGAAAGACTGAGCTAAGACACCTTCGGAGGGCACTCTCGGCCGAACGGAATATCTAAGGAGAATCTCGAGATCAACTCTCTCCTATCCAGATGTGTCTCCTTGGGTCTACACAAAATGCTCCTCACCCGCCCTACTGATGGCACAAACTCGCCGAGTAATTCCACGACACGCTGCCCAAACTGGGCTACGAACAACGTGACTGCGCTGTCCTAAAAGGCTATCAACAGGCCATTAGGGGCTTCCCGGCAACTATACCTAAGGGCCCCCACGGGGCTAGCGGTTCACGAGAACACCGCCCGTCTAATACGAAGAAGAAGTAAACTACGCATACACAGAGCAGCACAAATATTATAAAATATTACAAGAATATGAATTCCATACTACAGCACGCAGGCCGGCAATATAAGAAAAAATAGGCCTTCGAGGGCCGGCACAATGTTGGGCTTAAGCCCGCTACTCCCCGCTTGGTACTGCAACACCTGTACGCCAACGTCTCGAATGGCGACAACAAGCCAAACATAAGTCGACTAAAAGCGAAGCAAAAACATCACACCCACACCTTTTTGGGGGGTTGTGGCGTGCATTCCCTGCAAATGGATAATATACAACTTCCTCGGAGTACTCCCGAGAACCCCAGAACATCACCAATACTGCTCACACGTCCGGATGGGCTTCACACAACATGCCTAAACCTATAGTCACGCTTCCGTGTGCTAATGCATTTAATTGCAGGGACGTACATGTCAACCCGTTGGAGAGCATCCTTCCCCCATTCGTCGGTGGAGAGGTGCTTCCATGCAAATATGGAAAATAAGGGCTTCACCTGCCCGAGAAGAAACTTTGTTACCCTTGATGCGTGTTTGGCGGATCCGCAACCGAACCTCTCGCAAGAGGCTCGGCTTCTGGGGAGCGTTGCTGCTGTCCACGCACTGATGACGCAACGGTTCAAGCTGCAAGAAAACCACTCAAAATCTCTCCTTCCTCTTGGTCGGCAAAACTTGAGCCCCAAGGCTCTTATGCTCCAGCGATAGCTTTACCTGTTCAACATCTTATGCATGGTTGTTCGTGAAGGCTCATCTGAGCTGTGGCGGGTCATTTGGACCCAGTAAGGCTGCCGCCGTGCCGACCGGAACCACCTTATAGCCCACCAGATTGCCCAAATGGGTGGTCTTCTCGGCGTTCACCATATGGAACTCGTACGGTTCGTAAAGCTTAAGCATTGATCTGCGCCTCTTTCTCTTTGCGGGAAACGTGGAGCGTAGCGTTGAGGTAGCTCCGACAAGGTTGGCCGGCATTGTCATCCTGCCTGGCCAGCCCCACCTTCTCACATGAGTTGTTGGTGCCGTTGACATCCATGTCGAGATGGAAGGTGATGAAATGGTCGTGGATGATGCCGATAATGTTCTCCAAGAGCAGGGTTCCGTATGTGTCCTGTTTTGCCGGGAAGTGCTTCACGTGCGTATAGAGCGCGCCCTTCACCATCAGGATGTCGCTCAGCCGCTTGATGGAGCCGGGAACTCTCGGTGGCGCTTGAGGGGGGAGCCGACGATGGCGAACACGGCGTGCTTCTTAGAAGCGGAGGTCGGGGGGACGTTTTCCTGGGTGGCCATGGAGAGGGCGGAGTGGTGCTCCTACGGTTTTTTCTTCTCCTCCCCTTTCTTCCTTTCTTCTTTTTCCCCGAGCCCCCTCCCTTCTCCTTCTTTCTCTTTTCTTTTTCCCCTACTTGATGTACTCTTCCCCCGCCTCATCCCCCTACTCTTTTTCTATATTTGTTGTCTTCCTGTTCCCGAGCTCATCCTCCCCCTTCTTTTTTTATTCCTCTTTTGCTGTGCCTTCTCACCCCCCCTATGTAAGTGTGTGTGTGTGTGTCTATATATATATATATATATTGTGATAATAATATAATATAATATTTACATATATTCTTAGCACGTAAAACCTCTGCACGCACGCACGAGGACTCGCACGTCTTCGAACGGGGCTGCACCACATTGTCGCTCATATCATGTCCCGAGCGCGCTAATTGGGGAGGGTCCCACTTGGCCGGATACGGGGTTGTACACAATCCCCACTCTTTACGAGGTTGGCACAAGCTTGGAAAGAAATGTCCAACCCCAAGTATCCGACGAGTGGGAGCCGACCCAAAGAAATATTTTGGGAGAATCCAAAATTTGCATTTAAAACACTAATCTCTCCATGCCCCTTCTGATCTTGTTGAACCACTCGATACATTTTTGCTCACTGCTATCGAACTGCCTTTATACCACTACTTACAAAAAGTACATAATTTCTCAAGATATTGTCAAACAATCAAAGCCATATATTTTTGCAATGTGCTGAACATGCAGAGCTAATCCTTTGCCCCCAGGTGTGCCTACCGCCCTGTACATTTAATGAGAGCATGAGCAGCGAGTCTACCCGGGGCCGAGCAGCACTCTGGGTCCCTTACCCCCACAGGCGAGCCTACGAACCTGTCAGCTAGATGAGAGCCTGCGCAGCGGGTCTACCTGGGGCCGCATACCTTTTGGCCGAGTTTATCATTTTTGTTTTTTCTGTTATATTTTTGCATTTTCTTCTAAATAATGCATGATTTCAACCCGAGCCTCCCCGAGCTCGTCTAAGGGATGTTTTTACCCTCTTTTTATTTTTGTACATATTCTACTTTGTATATTATCGTTCCGCATACTTAGATTCCAACATTGGGGACAATGTTGGGTCTAAGTATGGGGTTGTTTTCCTATTCTGCATACTTTATATTCCGTACGTAGCAAAAAAATTCAAAAAATGCAAAAAATTAAAATCTCAAAAAATTTTCATTGTTTTTTTATAAAAATCAAAACAAAAAAAAACTTCAAAAAAATTCATAAAACTTATTAAAATTCAAAAAATTATAAATCAAAAAAATCAAAAATTTCATAAAATAAAAATTCAAAAAAAAAAATTCCTTTTACTTTGTAATTATTTTTTGTAAAAAAATAATCTTTCTCTTCCCTCCCAACTTCTTATTTGTAAAAGCTTCTTTTTTAGCAAAACCGCAGCGTTCGACTCATCGAACCAACCACTGAAATAAGTGTCTGTTTGCGGGCCATCGAGTTTTTTACTTTGTACATTTTTTTGTAAAAATCTCTCTTTCTCCACTATATTCTTTGTAGATAACACTTCTTTCTTCCTCTTTCTTGTAAATAACTTATCAAAATACACTAAAAAATCAAAAAAATTTAGCAAAACCAAAAAAATCCAAAAAAAGAGAATAACTCTAAAAATTCAAAAAAAAATTAATAATCAAAAAATAAAAAAAAAGAGAGAGATAAAAAACCTTTAAAAAATTCAAAAAAAGATAATAATCACAAAAAAATACAAAAATGATAAAAAACCTAAAAAATCCAAAAATATTTTGTTAATTATAAAACAAAATAAATCGAATATACCATATCTTAAAACCCTTTTTGCTTTCCAAAAAATCTAGTTTCGAGTTTATTTGTAAGCGAATTTTACTTATTTTTTGTTTACTATTCATTTATTAATTAAAGTTTGATAGATTTAAGTGTCTGGGGTTAAATTTTAAAGAATTTTTTATGTCTTTTTCTTATAATAGGGGATTTATTTTTCACCAGCACTTCTAATTTTTATAAATAGAAGCTCGTCTTTTATGTTAGAAAATAACAATTATGGATTTCAATTATTTCTATTTCATGCTTTTAGAAACATATGAATGTTCATTTTAAAAAGGTTGCTCTCAAAACGTTTTTATTAAAATCTAGTTTTCTTTTTGAAAAAATAAACCCACATCCTTTTTTCATGTCTTACTTGGCATGCTTACCCCTATTTCACCCTTAAAAGATCCTATGTCAATGGGAATAAGATTTCGTTCCGTAAACATAGGCATCCAATATTTAAAAAAATTATATGTTACAGAGTAAGAAGATAAAATTCATTACTCTTATACATATACATTAAGTTATTTATTAATTATGTAGAAAGAAAAGAAAATTTATATGTTAGGAAAATAAGATTTCATTTTCCTAATTATTCAAAAGAAAAAATATATCGAGGTTCGAGAAAAAATTATCTCGCCTCTAAATCCAAGCCCTCTTCATAAACCACCAAACCACTTAGCCTATTTCAATGATTATAGAATTAATTTAAATAATTTTTGAGAGCATAATTTTTAAATTGCATTATTTTCTTTAACTTCTTTTAAGCTAAAGTTTTTTATATAATTTCAATCCATCTTTGTTAAACTAACTAAAATAAATTTTCGCTTTCTATTTGTTTTATCTAGAAGTCTTTTCGAAACTCTTCCTCTATTTATAATATTTTCATAATTTAGGATTTAATTCTTACACCCCGGATATTTATTTTGATCTTACTTTCAAATAATTCAAACGGTAGTTAAACTCAGGATAACTTTAATTCCTTATAAGTTCATCTCCAACTTTTGCTCTTGAATAACAAAAGCTTAAGTATGGGGGTATTTGATGAATTGTAAATATACCTATATTTATGTACAATAAATAAGTTATTTTAGTTTATTTTTGTTATTTTTGTATATTTTTCTTTAATAAATTCCTTCTTTTTCGTAAAAATTATTCTAACATAAGTTATTTTTGTTACATGAATTTTTCAGGAAAAATTGCAAAACAAGTCAAGTACACGCCCGTGTTCTTTGGGTCACGCCTGTGACTAGGGCGTGGCACGTCAAATTCCAGAAAATAAGTCGCAATCGAAGAAACAACGTGACACGCCCGGCCACACCCCCGTGTCAAGTGTGACACGGCCATGACCAAGCCCGTGTCACTCACGCATGACGAAAATGCACTCGACATTCGTCGACACAGCCCGACACGCCTGTGTCAAGATGCCACACAAGCCTGTACTCCTCCACCTGGCCGACAAGACCGCGCCGACGACTTTTCGACGCAACTCATGCACAGATCCACCTCCCCGACACGCCCAGAGTCACGCCCGGGAACTGGGGCGTGAACGTCGCGATACCTACATGTGCCCAGCACGAAGTCAAATAAGCCGTCACCTCGCCGGATTGAATTGATGAATAGTTCTGACACGCCCCCTGACACGCCCGTGTCAGATGGCGTGTCCCATGAAAAATTTTGCCTATTTAAACCACCTTGCTGGATATATTCCTGTTCCAATTTTTTGGTCCATTTTGTATAGGTGTTGTGCTGCTGGGATGAATTCCAAATGTTATTGTAAGGAATATTTCCCCCCACCCCCTCTCTCTCTTCTATTTTAGCATTGTAATCACCTTTTATTATAAATGCAAATGTAGTTTTTTTTCCATTACATGCCTTGGACTTCATCTGTATCATCCCTTATGCAATCTTATTTTTTGCTTTTGTTTTATCCTTTGTTTTCGTTCTTTTTTATACGTGTGCGTGAGTGTATGAGTATAATTTTTACTTTTATGTTTTCATTATTTTGTTTAGTTAGATTGTTTAGTGTTAGGATTTTTTAATACTCCTTATACTCATCCTTATGAAACTATAAAAATGATTATAAAGTGGTTTTTGATTTCTTTTTACTTAGTCTTTTTAGATCGTAAACTTTTCGTTCTTTTATCATTTCTTCCACTCTTTAAGCATTTTTATAGAGTTATAAGAATGTATAAGTTGTTATTTTCCTTTTTCAAGCATTTTCATTTTAGCTTTTATTTCGAAAAAACTTTTGCTCGTTTAATTTTTCTGTCTTCTTTTTATGCATTTCTACCGCATTCTAGCGGTACAAATGTATTCCTTCTAATTTTTCGAGCACTTGCGTTTTTGCATTTTTTTGCAAACCCAATTGCTCGTTAAATTTTTATTTTAGCTTTTAATGCATTTCTACCGCATTCTACTTGTAGAAATGCATTTGTTTTAATTTTTTAGGTAACTTAGTTTCTTTTTTTGCATTTTTGTACGTGTGCGCATTTATTTCCGCCTACTCGTTAAGAGTTAAATGGAGCATTGTTTTATTCTCTTTCCAGTAGAGTGTGTGAGTTTTTCCTTTCTAGTACAGTGTGTGAGTTTTTTTTCTATTATGTGCGTGTGTTTCATTTTATGTCGAGTGTGTGCGTGAGTTTTACTTTATGTCGAGTGTGTACGTGCGTTGCACTTATTTTGTCCTACTCGTTTGAGTAGGACTCGCTTTCATTTCTCCTGGCCACGCATTTGCGCTGGCACTCGCACTTTACTACTTTCATTTTAGTCCTGCTCGTTTGAGTAGGACTTTCAATTTACTGCTTTATTTACAACTTTCCTTTACTGCTTTCTTTTCCTGCTATCATTTATTGCTTTCTTTATTGCTTTCACCGCCTGCCATCCCCATTCCAATGAGTGGCTAACCGTTCTTAGCCCTTAATATCGAAGAGCAGTGGGACAGAAAAAATAGCTTTAAAAATTTAAAGGTCCTTATTTTCTAATTAATTAAAATTACTTATGGTTTGCCTAGGGTTTATGACGCATAGGACAACATATCGATGTGTGGACCCTATTTCCGTAGTCCATACGCTAGCTAGCCGAGAGGCCGTGCGTATGGACCAATCACCCCTTGGTAAAGAGAGTTTCGCACTAACCCTCGAGAGAGGAGGTGTGCCAACTCTACCGGATTGTGTTCCCCACCCAATAGCGGGGTTCTTAGCGTAATGCAGGCGTTAAGAGGAATCCTTCGTCGGACTAACGTTCGGTCGACTAGTCTTAGCGTTCAGGTGAGCGATAGTCCTAGAGATAAGTGAGCTCATTCTAGTGGAACCTCCACGGCCAAGTCTCCGCCTTAATTAATTTGAAACTTAGGATCTCTTTTTATTAAAAGTTTATTTTAGTTCAAATTTTATTCGATTCCGTCGCGCTAAGATTTTCATCTGCTCCAACATTTATACTTTCATATTTTGCCCTATTTTTATTATATATAAAAAAATACCCGACAAGTAATTATCGGTAGAATAATAGTCCCCTTCAGGGAAGTGTAGAAATAATCGAACTGACCCCGAGAACAATACGACCTCGATATTCCACACCGGAATATCCTGTACTACACAAGATAGGTGCACTTGCCTCTTTTCGTTAAAACTCGATCTCATCTTTTTATATCCAAATTAATAAATCTGCACGCCCCATTTTCCAAATAAAAACCAAATCAGGTACTTTTCATAAAATAAACCGCCCGGGGCGCCGCGGGAATACTCACCAATTTTTGGAGTTTTAACCGCATCATGTTTTTGGACCCGATGCAAAATATCATTCAATAGGAGACCCACTTGGCATGCTGGGGGCTGGCCTTGCTTTGAGAGTTGACAAATCTCAGGGCATCGTGATGAGATTGGATAACAAATACCTTTGGGAGTAGATAGTGCCGCCAATGTTGGAGGCAACGAATAACAACGTAAAACTCCCTATCATAATTAGAGTAATTTAACTTCGGACCCGTGAGATTCTCACTAAAATATCCAATCGGATGACCCTCCTGATTTAAAACACCTCCTATGCTGACCCCAGACGCATCACAAGATATTTCAAAAAACTTATTAAAATCCAGCAACCTTAAAAGTGAGCTTCTGATATCCGTGTTTTAATCATTTTGAATACTTTGGTAGCCGATTTGGTCCAAGTAAAATCACCTTTCTTCATACATTCTGTGATCAGCATGAAGATACTACTAAAATCTCGAATGGGACGATGATAAATGGTAGCTAGACCGTGAAAAATTCTAATAACCCGAATGTTGGTGGCTTCCGGCCAATCCCTAATGGCTTGGACCTTCTTAGAAGCTACGTGTATGCCTTCCGAACTCACAATATACCCAAGGAATTCTACGAACGTCAAATAAAAAGTACACTTCTTGATAATGGCAAATTATTTTTCCATCCTCAGCGTTGTAAGTATAGTCCTCAAAAGTAACTCATGATCTGTAACATCCCTCAAACAACTAGACCCCTAGGAATTGTTTTGTCATGATTGGGTCATGACAAAACCATAAGAAGCTCAAAGGACCAAGTGAACAAGGGACAAGGTGAAAATCACCCTGGTCTGCCTATAGCACAACCTCACCGCCAGACTTACGGTTTGACCTTAGGGCTTCAACTTGACTTCATGACCCCACCACAACACCCTAAACCCCCTTGGGTGGTCCATAGGGTCACTAAGGACCCAATGGGGACAGGCAAAGTGGCCAAGTTGGCTTAAGTCCACCCTAAACCTAAATGGGTCAAACTGGCCTACTTATGATCAATTGGCCTTCCCTTAGCTACGTGAACCCCACACATGCCTTCCTAACCCTAAAGTTAGGTAAATGGGTCACCAAGGACCCATTGGGGTCAACCCAAGAGTCTATGTTCACCAAAGTCAACCCTAACCCTATTTTGGTCGAAGTACCCTTCCTAAGGGCAGGTGACCTCCAAAGTGCCCAACTAACCCTACCCAAGTATTCCTAGAATTTGGGGAAGGCTAATGGTCACCAAGGACCCATTGGGGTCAACCCAAAAGGTTAAAATGACTAAGGTCAACCCTAGTCTAGGATTAGGTCAACTTAGCCCAAAAGGGCTAACCCAAGCTCAAGCCCTATTTACTTGGTCTAGCCACCTTTTAGTCATCTAATATTAGGAATTAGTGGGCTGCAATTAGGCTAGTGGGATGAACAATTTCAGCCATAAGGCGGCAGGAGAGAGAAAGCTTCAATTTCCCCTTAATGAAGGAGAGAGAAAGAGTGAGGGAGAAGCCATTCATGGGTTAGGGAGGCCAAGAGCCACCTTTGATGGCTGGATTCAACCCCTCTAGGGAAGAGGAGGATTTTCCAGCCATTTCATGGCCACCCCAAGCCAGATTCTCCCCCCCCCCCACCACCACCATCGCCGAGAGTGGCCTTAATGGCCATAAATGGCCATTCAGCCCACACCCTCCCTCTTCCTCATCTAGTGGTTTTAAAAGCTCCAATAGACTCAGGGGAGTCATTTACACGTTTTACCTGAAGAAGACAAGGTGTCGCACTATGTGGTTGCAGAAATCCAGCCGGTGGCACCACCACCATGTCAACCCAAATATCGGCTCGTCTCCAGACCACCAACAAGGTCCTCCCCCTCCTCTCTTTGTGGGTAGATCGTAGGAATCATTTGGGATGAAAATCTGGCTCAATTGAGCCCGATCGGGAAAGGAGTTTTTCCGGGTTTTTTCATGAAAATCGACCTATCGGTATCGCCAGAATCCACCCCTCCGGCGGTTGTGCCGCCTCCTGGCGATAGCCACCACCTCGATAGAGGTGGTGGTGGCGGTGGCTGGCCAGGGAGGCGGCTGGGTGTCCGGCTGCAGTGGCTTGAAGATGGCCCAGGAAAGTGAAATCTTGGCCGTTGGCGCGCTGGAGATGATGACCAGATGTCGTGCAAGTTGCGTCAAGATCTGTGCAAGATCATGTATTATATATTCTATATTTTTTATAAATCTGTCACACAAAATCAGTTAGATTAGGAATTATTTTAAAAATACTTAGAGGACTGTACAGAGAAAGTGATCAACATATAAATTTTTGCCTTAAGGTTCTACGTTGATTTAAAATTGGTTTGAACCAATTTGGATGTCTGGTTTGACTAGAGCATTCATTTTTGTGGGGTCTATACCTAGAGTTAGTCAGAGACTAAAATAAGTGCCCCCACTTCATCTCTTGTCCACATGACTTGAAATTTGGACAGGGTGTCACTCTAATCTATATCTAGTCCTGTCCAAAAATGGTAATGTTTTGGAGAATTTGTCTATAGTTTTTGGAAATATTTATTAAATCGTGTGCAAATTAATTAGGTGTCTTAAACACCTAAAAACCCCCTCAAATTTTGGAGGGCGTTCGTGGGGGGTATTATTAGGCTCTGGTAAAAATTTCAGCACTTTTGGATTTGGTTTGCTAAGGTAATTGTGTAGCCAAGGGTTGGCCCCTTTTAAGTCAAATTGGGGTTAAGTGCCCTAGGTGCTTTTGACTTGGCCAACCTCACCCAAAGGTGATGGACCCTGGCAGTTAGTTGTATTAGCACACAAAATACCCCCTCCACTGATATTGGGAGGAAGTTGAAGGGTGGAGCCCTAGGACACTAGGGTAGGTCCTATGTGTGCAAACTTAGGGTTTGAAGGTTAAGGGGTCAAATGACCTTGAAATGACCTGTAACTTGGTGGAGAGGACTTTAGGGTTGTTAAAGTCCTCTGGTAAAAATATCATGAGATTTAGAGGCGGTTAGACTCCCCAAAATCCTAACCCTAGTTTAGGACACAAACATTATACATGTAAGATAGGCCAACAAAACTTAATGAAGAGCTATGAAACTTGAGTATTATGGGCATATGATTAATATAAGACCCTGGTAATTTTAGTGGGAATATTGGAACAATATATGTTGTACCTCCTTTGTATTAAATGGATATGCCCTTGATAGTCATTTATTTATTTTGGACTCACTGCTCATTGGTAAATTATGGACATTGGGCAGAGGAAGTTTTAGATCATTTTACTCATACATGAATTTTATTATAATTTTTAGATATATATTATCAGTACTTCCTTAACAAGCTCACAATTATGCAATTATGTTCAAAAATAGATTCAGAGCTTAATGATGGTTAGAAAAATATGAAACTTATACAAAAGTTCATTTAGGTCATTATCCTTATGAGCAAATTTTATCATAATTTTTAGATGAATTTTTTCAATAGTTGCTTCATTGATTTATGAAAGTGGGATATTGACCAAAATTATAATTATAGTTTATTATACATTATAAAATTTGGAAACTTTGTCTGCAGTGTTTTATGACATTATAGTTATGATTGTATTTTCTTATAATTTTTGGAAGCTTATTTACAACACTTACTTCTTTAGCTATTAATTATGCTATTATATTTAAAATTATGGCTCAGGGGTTAAACCTTGCAAAAAATTTGGGAGAATTGAATTTACTATAATTTAACTGCCTATTATTTTATCATAATTTTACAAAGCATTTTGCACGAATGTAAGGGCCACTTCATATAAAACCTGGGGCATTTATATTTTTAGGAGAAATTAAATAAATGCCAAATTATTTAGGAAAATTCCAAGTGTCTGGATTTATGGTAAATATATCATGATAGGCCTCCATTAATTATCTTAGGGTGTTTGGATGAGGATTTAGAGTACCTCCTATCATGCACATCATATAGCATATGGTGGTCCGCATTTAGTAAAACTGCATAAATTAAGTCAACATGGGGAATTGTCGTAGGAAGATGGGATTGTGGTTTACTAATTTTGGTGAAGTTGATTGGTGTATACCATTGGAAGCTGGAATGAGAGTGTTGGGTTGGCTAGAGTTAGGAGGCGCTCCGAATCGTCGAACGATCGTCCTTCCTATGGAGGGAGAGAGAGAGAGAGTCAAAACACGCTAGGGTTAGATCCAGAGTAATATTAAAAAGGAATCTGTAATCGGGTGTTAACCAATAACAGTAAGTGCCTTGCGAAAGGGAGCTTTGGGCTTCAGCCCATCGTAGTTCCTAGTGCCCTCGAGAGCCCTTCACGGGGAATACCTTAGGCAGTCCTGAGCTAACCTAAACCGTAAGTAAAATCAATATTTAACAACAATTAGTATAAGTAGGGTTTCACAATTCACACACCCTGGTAGCTCGGGAGGTTGGTTAGGCTAGTTTGATTAGACATCCGAACGATAGTTTCGGAAGGTAGATGTAACGGACGAGATAGTTCGGGGAGCCGGTGGCTCGGAAGGATTTGGATACATAAATAAGGTGATGGGTGTTCGTTATCGGACGGTCGTTCACACTGACATCGATACGCTGACTCGGCGGGTGTGGTTAACACTTAGCCAAAGAAGTTTGGTGGATATGGCCAACACTAGTACATGGTGATTATAGGTTGTGTCCTTCTAGAGGCATACGTAAGGGTTAGGCCTGGTAGTGTGGATACCCACCTAGGAGTGGGGAGCCCAACCCACTGTCTCTGTTTGCCACTACGAAGATTCCTGGGAGTGAATCTAGCTGCCCAAATGGGGGGAACTAAAGGTCTTTGCGCATAGAGTCGTGTGTGTGAGTTGCACTTGCATGAATTATGGCATAACATAGCACTACACTCATACTTGCATTTAAACCTAACACCCCATCATATAAAGTTTTATGGGACTTTTTATACGATGCAGGCCTTGCATAAGATCCCTTAACTTATAAGTTTGTATGAGCATTCATATGAGTTAAGGTTACTTACTTCTTAGTATGTCTTTCTTACATGTGCTGCTTGTTCTACTTGTTTACCTTACTGCTTACTATCATAGAACTTCTAGCTTATATCTTTCTTCCTTAGCTGTATATACATTATAATTAACTGCTAGAATAGTTCCACCTCCACCTACTTTGTTTATTCTCCACCTTCATAGCTTCCCTTTCATCCTCCCCGCTCGGTGCCTAGGAGCCATGGGTTAGGGGTAGGGATGATAGGACTTAGTCTTTTTGACTAACGGTTATCGGACCACAACATTCCAGGGACTCCAGATGGGAGACAGGGAGCAGCAGTAGGGGACATAGCACCAACAGAGTACGGTGCTCATGGATGTGGGCCAGTCTAGCATAGGAGCACCAGCTACTGGTTTCGTAAGTGATTAGTTTACTTAGCTTCTGCGAGTGTTTATAGTGAGGATTTGATGTACCGGGCTTGAGCCCGTTTATATTTCATTGTACTGTTTTTTTTTCAGTACTTTTATTATATGTGGACTTGCTGTGATTTTCCTTTATATATATTACATGTGATTGTGGACTTAGTTTTATCCAAACTGTGTGTATACTTCTCTTTCTTTTGGGTGATCGTAAAGGCCGACAGGATCGGCGTTTTGTAGTGGCGACCTTCCCGAGAGTCGGTGTCACCACAAAATGGCGGTTCTGGGCAAAAGACCCCGGTGGTTTTAAAAGAAAAAAAATGTTGTCTTACAAACTGGCATCTGAAGAAACATCGATCCGAGATAAGAAGTCCACAGAAACACTGGGCTACCCCGCGCGAGCTTAGTTTATGGACAAACTAGCAGCGAAAGACGAAGGAGTCTCCTTTTGTTTGGACCCCACAGTGCGAGACTGCCTTTCTGGGGCTAAAGGGTCAGCTTACCTCGGCCCCTATCCTTGCTCTTCTGTTGGGGAAGGAAGGATTCCAGGTTTACATGGATGCTTCCTACCAAGGAATGGGTGTCATTTTGATGTAGAACGGGCACGTGATAGCTTACGCCTCCCATCAGTTGAAGAAACATGAGTAGAACTACCCAGAGCATGACTTGGAGATGGGGGCAGTTAATTTTGCCCTGAAGATCTAGCGACACTATCTATACGGTGTTCACTGCGACATTTTCACGAATCATAAAAACATGAAGTACGTGGACATGCAGAAGGAGCAAAACATCAAATAAAGATGTTGGGTAGAGTTTTTGTCGAACTATCAGTACACCATGCACTGACATCCTGGGAAGCTAAATGTGGTGGCAGACGCTCTGAGCTGGAGAGCAACTACATCAGGAGCAGGTCCTCAGTTGATGGCCTTGGAGTTGGTGAAGATGTTGGAGGAGATGCATATATCCTTAGTGTTTGAGGATGACCCAGAGCTATATACGGAGTACTTGGCATTGATGAATGCCACCGATTACATTCAGGATCGCATAGGGATGGGCAGAGGCTAGATGCGAGGGCAGAGACGATATTCAGAGCCTTGGAGGAAGACACGACAGGGGATTACTCCTTGAGGAATTGATTGCTATGTTTTAGTGGTAGGGTCTAAATACTGGCAGGAGGCCAGATTCGGGAGGATATCATGTCAGAGGCACACTATAGTAGATACTCAGTGCACCCGGGGATCACTAAGATGACAGCGGACCTGAAAAAATGATGTATTGGCCAGGTATGAAGAAGGACATTACATATTTTGTGATGCATTGCAAGGCTTTTTCGCTCGTAAAGCCGGAGTGCAAGAATCTGGCCGGGTTACTAGAACCACTCCCGGTGCTAGAGTGGAAGTTTGAGGACATAGCCATGGATTTTATACATAGGCTACCCCGATCTCGTGTGGGGAATGATTCGATCTGGGAGATTGTTGATAGACTAACAAAGGTGGCTAGGTTCATTCTGATTGCGAAGGATGCTATTGTTGGTATGCTAGTACAGAGGTTCGTCGAGAAGTTTGTGCACTATCATGGGGTGCCCAGGATGATCGTGTTAGATCGGGACGGACAGTTTATGTCTAAGGAGTGGAGGTCATTCCAGGCTCACCTGGGTTCTCGGTTTACGTTAAACACAGCTTTCCACCACCAGACAGATGGACAGATGGAGCACACCAATCGAACACTAGAAGATCTCTGCGCCTATGCATTTTGGACCGCGGTGAGCCTTGGGAGAGACTGCTGCCGTTGATCGAGTTATCATACAATAACATCTATCAGTCCAGCATAGGCATGGCCAAATATGAGAAATCATACGGATGGAGGTGCAGGACCCCTCTATCTTGGGTTCAGGATGAGGATCCGAGTGCACTCGGCTCAGAGTTTGTGGAGGACACTAACGCTCAGGTTAGATTGATCCGGGACAGGACATTGGAAGCCCAGAGCAGGCAGGCCAAATATTATGATGCGCGACATCATCAAGTGGAGTTCCAGGTGGGAGATCGGGTTTTCCTGATGATACGGCCGATGCACAGAGTCTCGCGTGTTCGCGGGCGGAAGAATCTCAGTCCGAGATATATGGGGCCTTACAGGATCCTGGAGCAGATCGGCCCCTTGGCTTATAGACTGGAGCTCCCGCCGGAGTTGGCGGGATTGCATGACGTCTTCCACATCTCTTCACTTAGGAGGGCCTACTACGCCTTGAGCAGCAGATTTCCACTGCTGACGGCCTGGTGGCCTCAGATCGAACAGTCAATATGGAGCCAATCAGGATCGACGATACGATGATGCAAGTATTGCGATGAAAGAAGGTTCCGCTAGTCAAGGTTCTATGGAGAAATCATGGGCAGGAGGACCACACTTGGTAGCCATAGGACTTGATGCAGCAAAAGTATCCAGAACTCTTCGAGTCATGTATACCTTCAACTACTAGGGATGTTACATATTTTTACTTTCGTATAAACCCCGTAGGCTTAACTTTAATTTCGGGGATGAAATTTTTATTTTTATATATTGGGATTTGTAACATCCCTCAAACAACTAGACCTCTAGGAATGGTTTTGTTATGACTGGGTCATGACAAAACCATATGAAGCTCAAAAGGCCAAGTGAACAAGGGACAAGGAGAAAATCACCTTGGTCTGCCTATAGCACAACCTCACCACCAGACTTAGGGTTTGACCTTAGGGCTTCAACGTGAATTCATGACCCCACCACAACACCCTAAACCCCCTTGGGTGGTCCATAGGTCACTAAGGACCCAATGGGGACATGCAAAGTGGCCAAGTTGGCTTAAGTCCACCCTAAACCAAAATGGGTCAAATTGGCCTACTTAGGATCAATTGACCTTCCCTTCGCTAAGTGAATCGCACACATGCCTTCCTAACCTAAGCGTTAGTTCAATGGGTCACCAAGGACCCAATGGGGTCAACCCAAGAGTCTAGGTTGACCAAAGTCAACCATAACCCTATTTTGGTCAAAGTACCCTTCCTAAGGGCAGGTGACCTCCAAAGTGCCCAACTAATGCTACCCAGCTCTTCCTAGACCTTGGGGAAGGCCAATGGGTCACCAAGGACCCATTAGGGTCAACCCAAAAGGTCAAAATGACCAAGGCCAACCCTAGTCTAGGATTAGGGCAACTTAGCCCAAAAGGGCTAACCCAAGCTCAAGCCCTAATTATTGGGGCTTGCCACCTCTTAATCATCTAATATTAGGAATTAGTAGGCTACAATTAGGCTAGTGGGATGAAAAAATTCGACAATGAGGGGGCAGGAGAGAGAAAGCTTCAATTTCCCCTTAATGAAGGAGAGAGAAAGAGGGAATGAGAAGCCATTCATGGCATAGCGAGGCCATGAGCCACCTTTAATGTCTGGATTCAACCCCTCTGGGGAAGAGGAGGAGTTTCTAGCCATTTCCTGGCCACCCCAAGCCAGACTCCCCCGCCTCCCACCACCACCATGGCCGAGAATGGCCTTAATGGCCATAAATGGCCATTCAGCTAACACTCTCCCTCTTCCTCATCCGGTGGTTTTAAAAGCTCCACTAGACTTAGGGGAGTCGTTTACACATTTTACGTGAAGAAGACAAGGCATCCACTGTGTGGTTCCAGAAATCCGGCTGGCGGCACCACCACTATGGCAACCCGAAGATCGGCTCGTCTCTAGACCACCAACAAGGTCCTCCCCTCCTCCTCCTCTCTCTGTGGGTAGATCGTAGGAATCATTAGGGATGAAAATCAAGCTCAATTGTGCCCGATAGGGAAAGTAGTTTTTCCGGGTTTTTCATGAAAATCGACTTATCGTCATCGCCGGAATCCACACCTCTGGCGGCTGTGCCGCCGCCTGGAGATAGCCACCACCTCGACGGAGGTGGTGGTGGCGGTGGCTGGCCAGTGAGGCGGCTGAGTGGCCAGCGGTAGCGGTTTGAAGGTGGTCTAGGTAAGTGAAATCTTTGTGATTGGCGCACTGGAGATGATGACAAGATGTCATCCAAGTTGCGTCAAGATCTGTACAAGATCATGTATTATTTATTCTATATTTTTTATAAATCTGTCACGCAAAATTAGTTAGTTTAGGAATTATTTTAAAAATACTTAGATGCCAGTACAGAGAAAGTGATCAACATATAAATTGTAGCCATAAGGCTCCACTTTGATTTAAAATTGGTTTGAACCAATTTGGATGTCTGGTTTGACCAGGGCAATGATTTTGGTGGGGACTAGTTTGTTAGAGAATAAAATGAGTGCCCCCACTTCATCTCTTGTCCAATTGACTTGAAATTATGGTGGGAGGTCTTCGGGGTGTATTATTAGGCTCTGGTAAAAATTTCATCAGTTTTGGGTTTAGTTTGCTAGGGTAATTGTGTAGCCAAGGGTTGTCCCTTTTTTAGGTCAAATTGGGATTAAGTGCCCTAGGTGCTTTTGAGTTGGCCAACCACACCCAAATGTGATGGACCCTTACACTCAGTTGTATTAGTGCACAAAATACCACCTCTACTGATATTGGGAGGAAGTTGAAGGGTGGAGCCCTAGGACACTAGGGTAGGTCCTATGTGTGCAAACCTAGGGTTTGAATGTTAAGGGGTCAAATGACCTTGAAATGACTTTTAACTTGGTGGAGAGGACTTTTGGGTCGTCAAAGTCCTCTAGTAAAAATATCATGAGATTTAGAGGTTGTTAGACTCTCCAAAACCCTAACCCTAGTTTAGGGCACAAACCATATACAGGTAAGATAGGCTATCAAAACTTAATGAAATGCTATGAAACTTGATTACTATGGTCACATGGTTAATATAAGACCCTGGTAATTTTAGTGGGAATATTGGAACAATATATTTGGTACATCCTTTGTATTAAATAGATAGGCCCTTAATAGTCATTTATTTATTTTGGACTCACTGCTCATTGGTAAATTATGAAAATTAGGCAGAGGAATTTTTAGATCATTTTACTCATACCTGAATTTTATTATAATTTTTAGATGTATATTATCAGTATTTCCTTCACAAGCTCACAATTATGCAATTATGTTCAAAACTATATGCAGAGCTTAATGATGGTTAGAAAATTATGAAAGTTATAAAATAGTGCATTTAGGTCATTATGCTCATGAGCAAATTTTATCATAATTTTAAAATGAATATTTTTAGTAGTTGCTTCATTGATTTATTGTAGTGGGCTATTTACCAAAATTACAATTAGAGTTTATTATCCACTAAAAAATTTGGAAACATGGTCAGGAGTGTTTTTATGGCATTATAGTTATGTTTGATTTTGTTTATAATTTTTGGAAGCTTATTTACATCACTTGCTTCTTTAGCTGTTAATTATGTGATTATATTTAAAATTATGGATCAGGGGTTTAAACCTCGCAAAAAATTTGGAAGACTTGAATTTACTGTTATTAGCTGCCTATTATTTTATCATAATTTTATGAAGCATTTTGCACGAATGTAAGGGCCACTTCATATACAACCTGGGGCATTTGGATTTTTAGGAGAAATTAAATAAATGCCAAATTAAATAGGAAAATTCCAAGTGTCTAGATTTATGCTAAATATGTCATGATAGGCCTCCATTAATTATCTTAGGGTGTTTGGATGAGGTTTTAGAGTACCTCCTATCATGCACGTCATATAGCATATGGTGTTCTGCACTTAGTAAAACTGCGGAAATCGAGTCAACATGGGGAATGGTCGTAGGAAGATGGCATTGTGGTTTACTGATTTTGGTGAAGTGGATTGGTGTATACCACTAGAAGCTGGGATGAGAGTGTTAGGTTGGCTAGAGTTATGAGATGATTGGGATGGCCGAACGATCGTCCTTCCTATGGAGGGAGAGAGAGAGTCAAAACAAGCTAGGGTTACATCCAGAGTAAAATTAAAAAGGGATCGGGAATCGAGTGTTAACCAATAACAGTAAGTGCCTTGCGAAAGGGAGCTTTGGGCTTCAGCCCATCGTAGTTCCTATTGCCCTCGAGAGCCCTTCACGGGGAATACCTTGGGCAGTCCTGGGCTAACCTAAACCGTAAGTAAAATCAATGTTTAACAACAATTATTATAAGTAGGGTTTCACAATTCACACACCCCTGTAGCTTGGGAGGTTGGTTAGGCTAGTTTGATTAGACATCCGAACAGTAGGTTCGGAAGGTAGATGTAATGGACGAGATAGTCCGGGTAGCCGGTGGCTCGGAAGGATTTGGATACATAAATAAGGTGGTGGGTCTTCGGTATCGGATGGTTGTTCACACCGACGTCGATACGCTAACTCGGTGGGTGTGGTTGACACTTAGCCAAAGAAGTCTGGTGGATATGGCCAGCACTAGTACGTGGTGACTCTTAGTTGTGTCCTTCTAGAGGCGTATGTAAGGGCTAGCCCTGGTAGTGTCGATACCTTCCTAGGAGTAGGGTGCCCGACCCACTGTCTCTGTTTGCTACTACAGGGGTTCCTGGGAGTGAAGCTAGCTGCCCAAATGGGGAGAACTAAAGGTCTGTGCGCATAGAGTCGTGTGTGTGAGTTGCACTTGCATGAATCATGGCATAATATAGCACTACACTCATACTTGCATTTAAACCTGACAACCCATCGTATAAATCGGTATGGGACTTTTTATATGATGGTAGCCTTGCAGAAGACCCCTTAACTTATAAGTTTGTATGGGCATTAATATAAGTTAAGGTTACTTACTTCTTAGTATGTCTTTCTTACATTTGCTGCTTGTTCTACTTGTTTACCTTACTGCTTACTATTATAGAACTGCTAGCTTGTACCTTTCTTCCTTAGCTGTATATACATTATAATTAACTGCTACAATAGTTCTACCGTCACCTGCTTTGTTTATTCTCTACCTTCATAGCTTCCCTTTCCTCCTCCCCGCGTGGTGACTAGGAGACATGTGGGAGGGGTAGGGGATGATTGGACTTAGTCTTTTTGACTAACGGTTTTCGGACCACAACATTTCAAGGACTCCGGATGGGAGATAGGGAGCAGTAGCAGGGGACACAGTACCAGCGGAGTACGGTGCTCGTAGAGGTGAGCCAGTGTAGCACAGGAGCACCAGCTACTGGTTCCGTGAGTGATTAATTGCTTAGCTTCCAGGAGTGTTTGTAGTGAGGATTTGATGTACCGGGCTTGAGCCCGTTTATATTCACTTGTACTGTTTTATTTCAGTACTTTTTATTATATGTGGACTTGATGTGATTTTCCTTTACATATATTACATGTGATCGTGGACTTAGTTTTATACAAACTATGTGTACACTTCTCTTTATTTTTGGTGATCGTAAAGGCCGACAAGATAAGCATTTTGTAGTGGTGACCTTCCCGAAAGTCAGTGTCACCACAAAACGGCGGTTCTGGAGATAAGACCCCGGTGAGTTTAAAAGAAAAAAAGGGGTCTTACATGATCGATTAGAGAAGTACTAAAAACGAGGATATCATCAAAATACACCACTATGAATTTTCCCATGAATATTTGGAAGACATGAGTCATCATCCTAGAGAATGTACTCGGGGCATTGGAAAGCCCAAATAACATCACTAACCATTCGTATAGCCCGTGCTTTGATATAAAAGCAGTCTTCTATTCGTCCCACTCCCTAATCCTTAATTGATGGTAGCCACTCGTAAGATTCAACTTAGAAATGATCATGGCCCCAACTAACATATCCAACAAGTCATCGAAGTGAGGCATGGGAAACTTATATTTGATTGTAATTTTATTAATAGCCCGACTATCAACACACATTCTCCAAGAACCATCTTCCTTGGGGGCTAGTAAAGTGGGTACGACACAAGGACTCTTGCTATGGAGAATAAACCCTTTGCTTAGCAAATCCAGAATTTGAGTTTACAATTCAATGTGTGCGGAGGGGTTAAGACGATAATGAGGAAGGTTGGGTAAGGAGGGACTCGAAATGAAATCTATCGCATGTTGGATGTCTCCCATTGGGGGTAATATGGGCGATAGCTTATCCAGATACACATCCTTAAAATCTTCTAAAAGCTTCCTCAATGCGAGCGGTAAATTAGCAAAAGAGACTACATCTTCCTATATTTGTAGGCAAACTAACGTGTACATGACACCATCTAGAAAAGTATCATGTGCAAACTCCTTCTTACCTATCAGACTTAGTGTTTTTTTCTCTACCGAAATAAGCGTGTCTTTAGAAGGGACGGTAGGATCCTTAGGCGGAGTGGGTTTCAAAATAATGACTTTGCCATTAAATTTGAATGCGTAGGTGTTCACACACCCCAGATGAGTAACATCGTGGTCGTAAAGCCACGAACGTCCTAATAGAACATGATATGCGTCCATGGGGATGACATCACACCATATTTTCTCCGAATAAGTCTTGATGGTATGGGAAACCAAGCAACGCTTCGAATCCGGAAGGGATGTTTTGTTTGCCCACACAACCTTATAAGGGTGAGGCTGAGGTTCAGTGGTTAACAACATTCGCAACACCACATTCTCTGAAATCACATTCATACAACTTCCACTATTGATAATCCATTTGCACCATTTCTCTCCGCTCTTGAAATTTAACGAGAAAAATATTTTTCCTATTCCAATCATCTGATGCTCGCGGATTTGCCAAAATACACCTCATCACAATCTTTGTTGCAACCAGCTTTCTGGTCCCTCCTAATGTTTGAAACAGGATGCAGCCCACACATACTCTCCCTGTGCTATCCTCCTGATGAGAGACAGTGACCTGAAAACGGACCGAGGGGTCTCAGCTCGGAGGTCCCACCTCTTTCCCGGAAGAACTGAAGATCTTCCCCTCCTTAGCCAATGCTGAGCTAGGTGCCTGTGAGAATGATAGCGGAAAGGTTCAACAACCCTCTCAAGCACCTCTACCGGTCTATTTATACGCCTCTGAATCTTCTCTGGAAATAACACTTCTGAATAAACCTGAAATGACCAAAACACCCTGGACAGGGTCTGCGAACAGCCAAACTCCGCTGTTCTGGAGAGCTATATGCAGACATCCAGGGTTAAAAAATGTAAAACAATCCGGGGCACAAAGGTAAAATCCCCCTTGGGAGCAAAAAGGGTAAAAACACCTTTCTCCCATGTGGCGAGTGGGGAAGGAACTGACGGGCCAGACGACCTCCCTGTCCGTCTCGCCGGCCTCTCGCCCTGTGGGCCATCTCGCCTCCTATGAGGTCTTGCCTACTAAGAGGTCTCGCTTACTTCAGAGGGCTGTCCATACCTCTCGCCTCTTGCAGGTGGCCTCCTCTCATCTCTCCAGTCCCCCTTTCTCGCTTGCTGGGTCACCTCTCGCGAGCCCAAGGTTGTATACAATCCCCGCTCTTTTCGAGGTTGCCCTAACCTCGGAAAGATAGTACAACTGTGGCTCGCGATGCTAGGATTCCTTTATGAGAATCTTTAGTGGGCCCCCCTATGGGGCCTATAAATATGAGATCCCAGTCTTCATTTGGGACCCTTTAGCCTTCATTTCTTCCTCCTTCAGAATGTCTCACATCCAGAGCTTCCACGAGCGCCTCGCGATGGTGCGGAGGCGAAATAAATCCAACACGGACGCTCTATTCCCGGACCTGGGGCGCATTCCTCCCTTGGCCTCTCCGCCCTCTCGCCTAAAAAGATGAAAGCCGCCTGCCCCCCTAACTCGGCGGGCGCAACCTCCTCTGCCCCTTCAATAGACAACCCTTTCGCTTCTTCCGGAGAGAAGCAGGTAATCTCATTACACTTTCCCTTCTTTGGTCTCGCCTGCTGACTACGCTTTTTCAGGGAAGTTTCGCTGATTCGCATGCGCCCGCCAATCCTCCTGATAATATAAACCCAGCTCATCAGCGCACTGACTCGCCCGAGGTGTCCTCCCCACCCCGCTCGCGGAGAGAAAACCTCTCGCGAGTTGTGGGGAACCCTCGCATCCCCAGTAAGATCTTCTCCCTTCTCGCCTTTCCTTCGATTCGCCTTATTTTACCCAATTCATGCGAGCTCATCCTTACTTACGATTTCTCGCCTTCTGTACAGGTATCCAATTTGATTCTGATACAGAAGACGCTCCCGCATCTCCTCCCCTCTCTCCCCTTCCACGCCCTAACGAGATCGAGGACTACTTGGGCGATCCCATAGATACTATAGAGCTGAAGAGGAGGACGACTAGGATGTTCCGGAAGTACACGCACATAATCCGCGAGATGGAGCTGGAGAAGCAGGCCTCTGACCGATGTATGGACTGTCTAGAGACAGAGCTCCAACGTCTTGCTGCAGAGAGGGAAGCCAACGGCATAATGGACGGGACGGACCCCCAAGCCATCCTGAACGAGACGGACGAACACCTCTGTCTTGCGCGCCGCGGCGTGGTCGCCGCTCGCGCTTTTCATCTTCCAGGCCACCCTCCCTTGGCGGGAGGTCAGGATGATCGCTGAAAATGGATCAGGAACTAAGCTGTCGTGGGTTCGTCTCGCCTTCTCCAAGCCCTCTTCTATTATTGCTGCTGATTTAACTTTTTAATTATTGATGCATTGTATAAAAACTCTGGGCGGGATGCCTCCTCTTCGGGATGAAATATTTTATTATTTCGGTACTGTACCTGTCATATCATGCTGTTTTTCATCATTACCCTGATTGGCCCTTTTTTCAATAATGATGGCTTTATCTCGAAAAGATCGATGTGGCGCCCCCGCCCCTTGGGTTCTAAAGAGAGAGAGGGAAAGAGAGGGAGAGAGAGAGAGAGACGAAGCGTCGGGGTGCCTCTTCATTTCCCTCCGCTTGACATTCCCGCTTAATTCCATCTCTCTTATTCCTTATAAATATCCCAAATCCTGACATTCCTCCGCTTTTGTTATTCCAACCGTCTCTTTGCTTGCAGCTCCCGTCTCTCTCCTCTTCCTCACTCATCTCACGTCCCGCTCTCTCTGAGCTGTTCTCTTCCCTTTTATTGTCTTCTCGCCTACCATGGGAAAGAAGAAAGTGGAAGAAGGCGAGGGGCACAGCCGCTGCGGAAAGGTTTTGTGGACCACGACTTCCCTCTCGGCAGACTGCCAGAGGAAGAATATGCTCGCTTCGCCAGCGAGTATCTCTTCGACGGTTACTTATCCCGCCCGCCCAAGGTTGGCGAATGCATCAACACCTTCTACCCCAAGGAACTGGCCTTCCCCGTCTCGCACTTCGAGGCGGGGCTACGACTTCCTCTTTGGCCAGAGGTCAAGTTGGTTCTCAAGTACTTTGGGGTTGTCCCTTCCCAATTCAACCCCAACGCCATCTCCATGCTGATTGCTTTCGCCTGCTACATGCGGCGAGAGCGCATCGAGTTTAGCTTGAAAGCCTTTAGCAAGCTGTTTGTCTACCACGCAAAAGACGACGACGTCTCTTATTTCACGGGACAAGGCCTGAAGGCGTGCGAGACACCGAATAAAAACCACCACTGGTTGACTCGCTTCGTCTTCATCTGCGGAGATTTAGGAGGCATCCCTCTCGCACCAGTGTCTCCTGCTGAATGTTACAATGAGACCCCCAAGGTGGGGGGTGCCGAGAAGGACCTCTGCGATTTCTTCGCAGGGAAGAATTTCGAGGTCAACTACCTTAGGCGAGACCTCGAGTCGCTTCATGTCCGTCTTTCCTAGTGAAGGTATGCTCCTATCCCCCCTCTTTAGCATTGTAAACTTGTCATCTGCTGACTGTCATCTCGCCCAGGAGAAAGAACCATCCCCGTCCATCCCCCTTATCAAAGTAACCGGGCTCTCGCCTTAGCAAGTATGGCGGTGGAGGCCACGAAGGACACGCTGACTCCCACCCCAAAAAAGAGGCCCGGGGACGAGGACACTTCTCGGCACAGCCCCAAGAAGAAGGTGAAGAAATCTGTCTCCTTCCAAAAGGAGAAACGATTTGTCAAAGAAAGGAAAGAGCCATCGGGATCCCTGTCCCCCATCTCTTTATCGTCTCCCCCGCCTCCCCGACTACCCGTCTTGCCTGCCTGCGAGACGGTCTTGTCAGAACCAGCTGCCACAACCAAAGTTCAGCCTTCTCAGCTTCCTTCCGGCGAGACTTGCTCCTCCAGTCGCCCGACTCCCGCCTCGCACCCCAATTACAATATGGGGCCTATGACCGATGATGATGCCGGCGAGCCGGTTCTCTTATGGGACAAGGATGCTAACCGCATGTCGGTGTTCACTCTCGTTCCTTCCTGGAAAGAGCAGGACCCCCCCACGCCCCACCAGTCACGCCTTATCCCTAGGGTTTGGGCTATATGGTGGCCTTGGCTCTGAGCCCGCAGATAATGAGGAATCACGGGATCTCATTCTGAAAAGTGCCCATTCTCAATTTCGCTCCGTAGAGCTCGCGCACCGAGTCTCGCGCCGCCTCATTTTCAACAATAGAAAGTGGAAGGAAGCGGAGGCCGGTCTCGCCGCGGAACGGGAGAAATCCATCGACCCGGAGAAGCGATTGATTGTTGCCGAGAACCTCCTCGCGCACAGCCAGGTTAGCGTGGTAAGTTTTCTTACTGTTGCATTGCTAGTCTTACTCTCTGCTTTTTATAGCCCCTTACTCGCTCTCTTCCCGCAGGATGCCGAGATGGCCAACAGAATGCGCTCGCGTATTGAGGAGTTGGAGGGGGAGAACAAGAAATTGAAAGCTGAAAATATCTGCCTCCGGAACAGCACGACACCCCCCTTGGACCAATTTCTCGTTCCTTCCCGCTACTTAGTAGACGAGGTGGACGCCATCTGCCGAGACTCCAATATCAAGACGGCGGAGGTTGTTCTTAAAATGATGAAGGTGCTGGGGGTGGTGCGCGAGGATGCCGAGACGGTAACCGCCCACAACCTGGTCCCCCTCTTGTACGGTGAGACGGACGACAGCTCTTCTTCTGACAGCGAATAGCGCATCATCAACTGCAGTGGCTTCTCTTACCTTTTTTCTTTTCTCGTCTAGTACTTGTAATTCTGATAGGCAATTCCTCGAAAAAGGAAAGCGAGGTGTTCTTGTTCCAAGGATATTTTGTTTAAACCTTTTACACATTAATTGTTACTTCCATCTTCGGCCGTCTTGCTTAATAGCTAGTCAAAAGCGCGAGACAAATTTTTTAGATGCTATTTAATCACTGCTTTTATCTTCCGCCGTCTCGCTTGATAGTTAGCCAAGAGCGCGAGACAAACTTTGGATCTCTCTTCGCCCATACTATCCGCGAGATCAACTGACTGTTAGCGGTCGTCTCACCGCAAGATTATCCTGCGTTGAAGTCCCTGGAGACCAGCCGCCCTACTTGACAGGCCCCCACCTTCTTACGCAAGTCTTGCGCTTTGAATGAGGAAGGTCCACTCGCCATGGGCGAGACCACCCCTGCTGAGCGTCAGCCAGAGACCCTCTTCCCTGGCATGATTCCTGACCCTTCCCCTTTTTTAGGGATTTCCCACCAATCTCCAAATGAACATGGACCTTTCTCCACGCGGATTCTTACCCTTAGACTTACCCTCAAGTGAGCCTGCAGCCCTGCCAACTAGGTGAGAGCCTGGTCAGCGGGTCCACTCGGGGTATCCTCTCCAAACCATCTCCAACCACCAAGTGAGCCTACATCCCTGCCAGCTAGGTGAGAGCCTGGTCAGCGGGTCTGCTCAGGGTCTCCTCTCCAAACCATCTCCAACCACCGAGTGAGCATACAGCCCTGCCAGCTAGGTGAGAGCCTGGTCAGCGGGTCTGCTCGGGGTCTCCTCTCCAAACTATCTCCAATCACCGAGTGAGCCTACAGCCCTGCCAGCTAGGTGAGAGCATGGTCAGCGGGTTTGCTCGGGGTATCTTCTCCCAACCATCTCCAACCACCGAGTGAGCCTACAGCCCTACCAGCTAGGTGAGAGCGTGGTCAGCGGGTCTGCTCGGGGTCTCCTCTCCAAACCATCTCCAACCACCGAGTGAGTCCAGAGCCATGCCAGCTATGTGAGAGCCTAGTCAGTGGGTCTGCTCAGGGTCTCCTCTCCAAACCACCTCCAACCACTGAGTGCGCCTGCAGCCCTGCCAAATAGGTTAGAGCCTGGTCAGCGGGTCTGCTCGGTGTCTCCTCCCCACACCATCTCCAACCACTGAGTGAGCCTACAGCCCTGCCAGCTAGGTGAGAGCCTGGTCAGCGGGCCTACTCGGGGACTCCTCTCCAAACCATCTCCAACCATCGAGTGAGCCTATAGGCCTGCCAGCTAGGTGAGAGCCTGGTCAGCGGGTCTGCTCGCGGTCTCCTCTCCAAACCATCTCCAACCACCGAGTGAGCCTACAACCCTGCCAGCTAGGTAAGAGCCTAGTCAGCGGGTCTGCTCGGGGTCTCCTCTCCAAACCACCTCCAACTACCGAGTGAGCCTACAGCCCTGCCAGCTAGGTGAGAGCCTGGTCACCGGGTCTACTCGGGGTCTCCTCTTCAAACCATCTCAAACCACCGAGTGAGCCTACAGCCCTGCCAGCTAGGTGAGAGCCTGGTCAGCGGGTCTGCTCGGGGTCTCCTCTCCAAACCACCTCCAACCACCGAGTACTACAACCCTGCCAGCTAGGTGAGAGCCTGGTCATCGGGTCTGCTCGGGGTCTCCTCTCCAAACCACCTCCAAACACCGAGTGAGCCTACAGCCCTGCCAGCTAGGTGAGAGCCTGGTCAGCGGGTCTGCTCGGGGTCTCCTCTCCAAACTATCTCCAACCACCGAGTGAGCCTATACCCCTGCCAGCTAGGTGAGACCCTGGTCAGCGGGTCTGCTCGGGGTCTCCTCTCCAAACCATCTCCAACCACCGCGTGAGCCTACAGCACTACCAGCTAGGTGAGAGACTGGTCAGCGGGTCTGCTCGGGGTCTCCTCTCCAAACCATCTCCAACCACCGAGTGAGACTACAGCCCTGCCAGCTAGATGAGAGCCTGTTCAGCTGGTCTGCTCGGGGTCTCCTCTCCAAACCATCTCCAACCACCGAGTGAGCCTACATCCTTGCCAGCTAGGTGAGAGCCTGGTCAGCGGGTCTGCTCGGGGTCTCCTCTCCAAACTATCTACAACCACCGAGTGAGCATACAACCCTGCCAGCTAGGTGAGAGCCTGGTTAGCGGGTCTGCTCGGCGTCTCCTCTCCAAACCATCTCCAACCACCAAGTGAACCTACAGCCATGACAGCTAGGTGAGAGCCTAGTCAGCAGGTCTACTCGGAGTCTCCTCTCCAAACCACCTCCAACCACTGAGTGAGCCTACAGCCCTGCCAGCTAGGTGAGAGCCTGGTCAGCGGGTCTGCTCGGAGTCTCCTCTCCAAACCATCTCCAACCACCGAGTGAGCATACATCCCTGCCAACTAGGTGAGAGCATGGTCAGCAGGTCTGCTCGGGGTCTCCTCTCCAAATTATCTCGCCCTTGGTGCCCTACAAAGGTCCCCATGCTTTCATCACATCAAAAGAGCACATCAAAATGGTAAGCATTGTACAATAATAAAAAAAGTGCAATGGACAGAGTGCTACGGGTAAAATCTCTTTAAATCATCACCCCTTCTGTCTCGCTCGAGGGATACCCCGTCCACATCCTGGAGGTGGTACCCTCCTGACTTTAAGACTTCCTTTACTACAAAAGGACCCTCCCAATTGTGGTGGAGCTTCCTTATGGAGGCCCCTCTCCCTGCTGCATCTACCTTCGTTCGGACCAAATATCCCTTCTCAAACTGTCTGATCCTTATATGCTTGTCGAAGTACCTTGCCATCAGGCGCTTGACCTCCTCCTGCCGGACCATCGCCAAATCCCTGAGCTCCTCCACGAGATCCAATGAGAGTCTCTGTTCTTCTTCGTTCTCTGCTCTCCATCCTTCGGCTCGTTCCCTCACAACTGCTACTCTCGGTGATGTGACCTAAAACTTGATAGGTATGACAACCTCTGAGCCATGAGAGAGCTTAAACGGGGTTTCCCCCGTGGCGGTGTTTGGTGTGGTCCTCAAGGTCCACTGTACTGAAGGTAGCTGCTCCACCCAGCTCCCCCTCAAATTCTCCACTTTTTTTCTTCAATAGATTGACAATGACCTTGTTAGCTGCTTCCACCTGTCCATTACTCCGTGGATGATGAACAGAGGCAAAGCGAAGATCTATTCCCAAACGAATGCAGAAATCCACGAATTCTCTTCTTGCAAATGTGGTCCGTTATCTGTCACAATGGCTAGGGGCAACCCATGACGGTAGATGATCTCCCCCCATACGAAATTCTTGACCACCTGCGATGTTACCTTAGCCAACGCCTTCACCTCCAGCCAATTCGAAAAGTAGTCCACCATGACTAGCAGGAATTTCCTTTGGTGACTTGCTTGGGGAAAGGGACCCAACAGATCTAGCCCCCATATAGAGAAAGGCCAGGGAGCTGTGATTGTCCGCAACCTTTGGGCCGGAAGGAGCTGGAGGGGGGCGAACTCCTGGCATTTTTGACACCTTCTTGCGAATTCTTCTGCATCTTTCCTGAGGGTAGGCCAGAAGTACCCCTGCCGCAGCACCCTTCCTTTTAATGTCCGGCTCCCCGAGTGACTCCCACATTCGCCCGAGTGAATCTCTTATAGAACCTTGGGAAACTCCTCCTCGGACACACATCTGGCCAGCAAACCTGACAGCGTCTTGCGATATAAAACCCCATCCTTCAGCAGGTAGTACGCCGATTTGTATCTGGTATGCCTCTTGTCGAGTTCTTTCGCGGGTAACTGTCCCGACGTTAAAAAGGTGATGAAGGGGTCCATCCAAGACATTTGCTGGCATATCTCCATGAGTTCCCCTTCTTCTATAGACGGTCTGAAGAGCTCTGTCATTGTTCCTCCAGCTCGGGGGCCATATTTGGCGAGCTGGTCAGTCTGAGTGCTCTCCCCCCTCGGGATGTGCTGAATTGAAAAGCTTCGGAACTGTCTGATGATGGTCTTGACCTTTCCTAGATACAACTAGAGGGTGGGATCCCTCGCCTCGAACTCCCCTTTGATCTGGCCTGCCACCACCATGGAGTCTGTCGAGGCCTCAATGTCTTGTATGCCCAGCTCCCGCGCCAACCTGCGTCCCGTAATGATCGCCTCATATTCCGCTTGATTGTTGTTGATCGTGAAATGAATCTTCAAGGCCTGTTCAATCCTGGTCCCCTCCGGACTGATCAAGACCATTTCTCCTCCAAAGGAATTTCTTCCCGACGCTCCATCCACTAACATCTTCCAGGTTGCTCCAGGGGACCCTTCCGTCTCCTGGACCTCAACTACATAATCTACCAGGAAATCGGCTACCGCCTGTGCCTTAATGGCGAGCCGGGGAACGAAGACGAGGTCGAATTCACAGAGCTCTATTGACCATTTAGTTAGTCTCCCGGAATGTTCTACCCCCTCCAAGATGCGACGGAGGGGGTGATCCGTTACCACCTGAATAGAATGAGCCTGGAAATACGACCTGAGCTTTCAGGCCGAGACGATGAGGGCAAATGCTAACTTCTCAAGAATGGGGTATCCGAGCTCCTCTTTCTTCAGGACCCTGCTCACGTAATAGATCGGAAATTGCTTCTTCCCTTCTTCTCGCAAAAGAAGTGAGCTCACTGCCCCAGTCCCTACCCCCAAATACAAAAACAAGACCTCTCCTTCCCTTGGCCCCTGGATTAAGGGCATCTGGGTGAGCTGTTGCTTTATAGCCTGGAAAGCCTTCTCACATTCTGGGGTCCACTCGAACCTCTTGCCTCCCCGCAGCGTCCGAAATAAGGGTGAGCATCTCTCTCCGGCTCGAGAGAGAAACCTGCTTAGCCCCGCCAACTTGCCTGTGAGACGCTGAACTTCCTTAACATTCCTAGGGGACTCCAACTCCAGGATTGCTCTCACGTTTTCGGGGTTGGGTTCCACTCTAGATGAAGTGAGAAAATGTCCTAGGAACCTTCCCCTGCTGGCTCCAAAAACACATTTCAAGGGGTTGAGTCTCATTTTATACTTCCTTAGGGTCTCAAAGGTCTCCCCCAGATCTAGGACATGAGCTTCAAGGTTCTTGCTTTTGATCATCAAGTCATCCACGTACACCTCGAGGTTCCTCCCTCTCTGTTCTCGGAAGATCCGATCCATCATTCTTTAATAGGTTGCTCCCGCATTTTTCAAACCGAAAGGCATCATATTAAAATAGAAGCATCCATCCTCCGTGACGAAGGTGATGTCCTTAACGTCCGGAGGATGCATGCGTATTTGATGATATCCAGAAAACGCATCAAAGAAAGTCATAAAAGGGAAACCGACAGCTGAGTCAACCTGCACGTCGATTCGGGGCAGCGGGTAACAAAACTTTTGGGGCATGCTTTATTTAAAAGAGAAAAATCCACACACATTCTCCACCTACCCTCCCCTTTTTTAACCATTACAACATTACTCACCCACCCCGGATACTTACAGGTGGATATAAACCCCTCCTTAAGTAATTTTTCTACTTCCTCTCTAATAGGTCCGACCATCTTGGAGGCGATGGCCCTCTTCTTCTGCTGTATGGGGCGAGTGTTGGGGTCGAAATTGAGGCGGTGACAAGCGACGTCTCCATCGACCCCTGGCATGTCCGCGGCGCTCCACGCGAAGACGTCAATATTTTTCTGCACGCAGGCCTTGATCTTCTCACGGTCTCCCGGGCTGAGCTCGCCGCTGATTTTTATTTTCTCCACTCTTCCTTCCTTGGTATGTATCTCTACCTCGAGGACCTCCCTGGCCGCTTTCAGCCTCGATGGCTCTTCCTCCCGTTCCTGCTCTGCCTGCGCGTCCTGCTCCTAAGCTTCGCCTTCCACGTTGGCCATCATCATCTCTTCCTCCAGCTGTTCCATCTCCCACTTGCTTGCGTCCTCCTCTTCCTGTCGTGAGGACCTTCTTTTTTCTGGTCGGGCCCCCTCCCCGGGCGACCCTCCCTCTTCTTCCATCTTCCTCTTCTCTCTCCTCCCTTCCTCTTCTTTTGGCTCCTTTTCCTCTGCCGCCACCATCTCTTCTCCCTCCTTTCCAGCAATTTCTAGCTTCTCCTCCATGTCCCTGTCCCTCACCATTTCTCCCTCTCCTTCAGCTCCATCATCCTCCCTTTCTTCTACCATCCCCGTCTCCCCGAACTCCTCTCCCGCCATTTCAGGCTCCCCCGCAATGCCTCCAACCACATCTACTTCTCCCTCTCCTCCAGCACCTTCCTCTCCTCTATCTTCTTCGCCTCCCAGTTCCTATTGTAATTGCTCCATCCTTTTTCCCAACTCCTCAGCGCCTCCCTGCTAGGAGATGGTGTTCACTGCCGTCACGTAGCATTCTCTTGCGGCCTTTGGATCCCCCCGTACCCTGATTTGGGTACCTCCTGAATTCAGCTTCAAGCACTGGTGAAACGATGATGGAACGCATCTGTAAGCGCTGATCAAGGGGCGCCCAAAGATAGCATTGTAACTATTGGGGGCATCCACTATGACAAAGCGGCAATTTCGGGATAGCCCTACCAGGGTTACCTGAAGTCCCACTCCCCCACCCCCACCCCCGACTTCTTTCCTCTCCCCTGAGAACCCAAACAGTGGTCCATCCGCCGACAGCACACTCCGGGCCTCTAGACTCATCGCATTGAATGCTTTTTTGAAAATCACGTTCATCGAACACCCATTATCTACCAGGATCCGTGACACCGTGAAGTTCCCGATGACTGTCCGTATCACCAGCGCCTCACAAAAAGGGTCTTCATGGTCTGGCATGTCTTTCCTTGAAAAGGTAATCTTTTCATCTAGGGGAGTGGATTGTGATGTCGAGGCTACGCTTCGGCGGTACATAGTGTGAAGGATCTCCTTTCGGGCCGCCTCTATCCCCACCCCCCCCCCCCCCCCCCCATGGATTACTCCAATTCCTCCGCGATCTCCTTCATCCGTTCGATCCACACATCGATCCTCTTCTCCTGTAGTTGTCACTTCCTCTATCCGTACCGGTCTTTGTTGTTCTCCTGCTCCTCGAGTTCTCCTCATTTCCAAGAAATCTGGGCAGGTAGCCGTTGCGTGACCTTCCTCCTCGTGGAAGTCACAATATGGCAACGCCACCTCCCCCCCTTTCCTTCCTTCCTGAGGGTTTCTTTTTCACCCTGCTCCTGCTCCTCTTCCTCTCTCCCGGCCTCTTCCTCTGCCTCGGCCGATGGCCATAGCCTGCTGCGGAGGGGGCAGGGGTGGTCTATGACCATATCCCCACCCTTGCTGGTGAAACCTTCCCGGTCCTCCTTGTTGGTTCCTCCCCCTTGGGGAAATCCTCTACCTTGTCCTGGGGCAGGGCCTCCCTGTTGCCTCCATCCCAGCTCTTGATACGCCGGTGCCCTCGGCTCCTCTCTTCTCCTTGCCTCCTGCTGTCTCACAACTGACTCCCTCGACTCCACCTCAGTAAGCCTTGCCAATTTCTTCGCAAAAGCAGGGTTTGCCGCCTCCATCGCTATTTCCTTCGCCGCATTCTCCATCAAGCCCTCAAAAGACAGCGGCGCCTTCTGGGTGAGGCTCATCTTGAAGAACGCTTCCCATAGTCCCACGGTAAAGGCCATCTGGAGTGCAAACCCCGGCACCTCCTGTATATCCAAGATCTCCTCTTGGAACCTATCCACGTACTGAGCCAGCGACTCATCTGCCTTCTGCTTAATCAAAAAGATCGACTCCGGGTTCCTCTTTCTCTTCTTAGACATGGATAACTGCAACTGGAAACTCCTGCTTAGGTCCTCGAAGCAGTATATCGAGCCTGTCATGTGCTGATGGAACCGGTCTCTAGCTTTGTCCTTTAGAGTGATGGCAAAAAGACGACATTTGAACGCGTCCGTCATGGGCCTGATCGAAACTGCATCCTCGAACCACTGCAAGTGATGGAGTGGATCATCCTTCCCCACATAGTAGTTCATCTCGGGTTCTCGGAAACCTTCCAGGACGGGAGCTGACAGGATTAGCTCGCAAAAAGAGGACCCTCTTGCCGCCAGTCTCGCCGCCCCTACTCGCGCGATGACCTCTCCTGGCGAGATGGTACTCGCCGGACTTGGGAACAGCTCCCTTCCTGTCATGTCTCTCCCGCTCCCTTCCGCCATCACCTCCTACACCGGTCTCCTCCCCGGGGCATCTTCTCCCACTCGGGCCGAGACGAGTTCTTCTTGTGTTGCGAGAGCTGACACTTGATGCAGTGGGGTTGAACAATCTCCCTGTCGCGAGATCCCTTGCAGTAAATCCATGATCCACTTGATTGAAGCCATGAACTCTTCTCTTCCGACAAATCCTCCCGGGTTGTCCGACCCCTCTCCTTCTCCTTCTCCCTGACCGCCCGCCATGTGGTTGCTCAAGGTTCTTCTCTGAGGGCTGCGGTCCACGCTCACCGCACCAAAAATGTTGGAACCAGCTTTCTGGTCCCTCCTAAAGTTCGAAACAGGATGCAGCTCACACGTACTCTCCCTGTGCTATCCTGCTAACGAGATACAGTGACCTGAAAACAGACCGAGGAGTCTCAGCTCGGAGGTCCCACCTCTTTCCCGGAAGAACTGAAGATCTTCCCCTCCCTAGCCAATGCTGAGCTAGGTGCCTGTGAGAATGATAGCGGAAAGGTTCAACAATCCTCTCAGGCACCTCTACCGGTCTATTTATAGGCCTCTGAATCTGCTTTACAAATACCACTTCTGAATTAACCTAAAATGGCCAAAACACCCTGGACAGGTTCTGCGAACAGCCAATCTCCGTTGTTCTGGAGAGCTATATGCAGACCTCCAGGGGTAAAAATGTAAAACTATCCGGGGCACAAAGGTAAAATCCCCCTTGGGTGCAAAAAGGGTAAAAACACTTTTCTCGCATGTGGCGAGTGGGGAAGGAACTGGCGGGCAAGACGAACTCCCTGTCCGTCTCGCCGGCCTCTCGCTCGTGGGACATCTCGCCTCCTAGGAGGTCTCGCCTACTTAGAGGTCTCGCTTACTTTAGAGGGCTGTCCATACCTCTCGTCTCTTGCCGGTGGCCTGCTATCATCTCGCTAGTCCCCCTTTCTCGCTTGCTGGATCACCTCTCGCGAGCCCAAGGTTGTACAATCATACTAATATCATCCTCTATGTCGCTAGGTACTCCTTCCGACTCAAATTCTTCGTCGGCCTCAAACATGAGCTCAGCGAACTCAGACAAGGTATCTAAAAGGGATAGGGGCTTGGGCTTGGTTGGACAGTCGCTAACATAATGACCCTGAATACCACAAGCAAAATATGTAACTTTCATCTTGCTAATCCTACCAACGGGCACTCTCTCGCCGTCGTGCTTCTTAGAATCCCAGCCGTAATGACAATAGAGTTCGAGTCAGTAGATCGGAACTTGCCCTTATCCTTATGGGTGGAAGTGGGCTGTGTTTCTAAGATGGGCTTTATCTTCTTAAAGGAGCGAGATTTTGACTTGGAAGCATTGTGATTCTCAATATCCAAGGCAACATTAAAGGTAGTGTTCAAGTCGGTGTGACCATACCGTAGGAGTTTACCCTGAATGTCGGGGTTGAGCACCATTTGAAACCCAAAGAGGGTGTTCTCGGGCATCTCCCTAACATCGCACCTGACCATCATGTCCTTAAGATGACTCATGTAATCAGCAACCGACATATACCCTTGCGTCAGGGTAGCTAATTCGTCAAACATCTGGGTCTGATGGTACGCAGGGACGTACTGATCAGTCAACATAGCTTTCATGCCAGCCCAACTAATGGGTGGTAAGCCATTCCCCGCAACCAGACGTTGCTCCTCATTCAGCCAAAATACCTTAGCCCTGCCTAACAACTTCATCCTCGCAATTCGCACCTTTTATTCATCAGTTAGGTTGTGCCACTCGAAGTAACACTCCATTTCCATAACCCATTCTAATAACAATTGGGGTTCACCTAGTCCGTCGTACGATGGGGGTTTGATTCGAACAACCCTAGTGATATCAAACTCGTACGGTGTCTGGTTATTATGATTAGGTGCATGCGGGACATAATCGTTATGATTATTTTGATTGTTTTTTCCTTCGTCACTCTGGCGGGCCGCCTGATATGGAGGAGCCGCAAGGTTTAGCCGCAGTTCGTAAATCATCTCCGTGATGTCCGTTAATTGATCAGTGAACTCCCGGCGGAGGTGATGAGTCCGATTTATATAGGGATTTTCAGACTCATCTGCGCTAGTTTTCACGCGTTTGCACTTCACTTTTAGTTCTATATCGTTCATATTTCAGCTTGTCTATAATTCCATAGGATGTGCACACTTTGGCCCGTGGTTGTGTACTTTTTGTACTTTTATTGTTTGTACTCCTTATTATGCTCGTCTGGAATGCTGCACATATCAGTTCTGGGTTTAGGGGTCGTGTGCGTGTTCCGGGGACGTTTGGAAGCAGGAATACTATGCACGATCATTAGATAGAGTGCGCACGACATCTGGTTGTGCACTGATGATCGTGCCCAACATACCCTTATTTCCAGAATAAACCTGGGGTACTCACACGACCACTGGACATAGTGCGCACACCACCAGTCGTGCGCCACTGATCGTGTGCATTGATTCCTATTTCCTGCAGTTCTGTCTGGGGTAATCGCACGACCATTGGACATAGTGCCCACGACCACTGGTCGTGCTCCACTGCTTGTGCACAGTATCCCAGTTCTTCTTCCTAATCAGCCATACCGGTGCGCACGATCACTGGACATTGTGCGCACGACCACTGGTCGTGTGCCCGTGATCGTGTGCATTGTTCATTTCCGCTTTCTATAGATATGCAGGTGCCGCCCTATTTCTAGATAGCTCATTTTTCCTCCGCCGTTTTCGTCTCCGAGGAGGGATTCCGCCATCCTCCTTCAATCTCCACCCTACGGAGGTGCTTCGGGCAAGCTTTCACCGCCAAATCCAAGCCGGAGCTTCCTCTCGGCCTCCTCCATCATCTCTTGGGCTCATTTCAAGCTTCAACGCCATATCCATCAAGCAAAGGGAAGCTTGCAACTTTCGTCCACTATCATGACATGAAGAAGACGGGATATTGGAAGGTGGTGACAGCCCTTCTCTAACCCGGATGCAGTTGAGGACCGAGCTTGGACGCAGATTGACAACCCGACGATTCCAACCATGAATCCTCAGCAACACTTCGGATTCGGTCGATCTCTTGCCTTGTTCTTCCTTTATTGTTGTTTATGTGTTGTTGTAAACTTTATTTATAGATGATGTGCGCTTAGTTGTAAAACACTTAAATTAAATCATGTCTTTGTGATTTGTATTTTCGTTATATTTGCTTGAGGTGCGCCATATTCCATCCGCCACCATCCACCCTTGCCGCACAAGCAATTGCTAGTGGCATGCGTAGCGAAGAGGTGCTCATGACCCTCATTCCGCCGTTCTAACCACCTCATCCGCAAGCCTACTCGTCCATCCGCCCATCGAATCGGTGCATAGCAGCCCGACTAGTCTTCCATCCCGCTAGGCGAAACATCGAATAGAGGCATTGCATAGGAGTAGTTGTTAGATTTTTACTTTCTTTTTATCGGAACAATCAAAACCCCCATCATTACCTCCGACCTTGAGGCCTTCAATCTCAAGTCCTCCTCGACATTAACTTCACCTTACTGTGTTCCTTGACAGATCGATACTTAGGAAAACTCGCCCATTTTATATTACTTGTGCGACCGGTTCACTGCCGTGATCTTTAGCTTCAGGAGGTCATCAATCATTGTCGGACCGTGAATCGCATCCCGGTCATCCTCCATATTGAAAGAAGAAGGGATATAGTCCGTGCCTAGTCTAGTGTGCATGCAGTGCAAGAGGTTGGACCCTGACTCGATGAAAATTTATAAAAGATTATTTTTTTCTAATAATAGTTAATAAAAATATTATATATTTTTAATTTATTACTAAGAAAATGTTGAAGATTTCGAAGAAATAGTTTTTTTTGGATTTTGAAACAAATCGAGAATTTTAGGCCGCTATTGGCATGCCAGAATTTTTTTTTTCAAATTTTGATCAACGAAACGTGCTAGACAAGTGTGTGTGTCGGCTCCCTAAGAATATTTGGAGAATGTCAATTAAGAAATTGGTAAGAACCTCCCTCTGATATCAAGTGCATGCAGTCTACGTCTCCCGACGGACCGTAACTGACAAACGACACTGAATTACTCTCTCTCGTTCCAATTCTCTGCTCGCACAAACAAAACGCAACACTCCGGATTAGCGATATTATTATTCCAATGCTAACGTATGGGTTCACCACACCCTTAAAGATCAAATAGATGCTATGAGCCTATATCTTCTCAATCTAAAAGGATCTACCCGATTCGGTCGAGCATGCGTTGTACCAAAAGAGATCCACAAAAAAATAACGATTCAAAAAAAAGGTGGATCTCTCCCAACAAAAAGAAAGTGAGGTCCGCTAATGCTCACGAATTTAAATAGATTAAAACAAAAATACAAAATTATTTGGATCAAAACCATGAAGAAATAAAAGTTCGCAATCAACGCCACAGTAAACAACCACAAGACGTATCTAGAGAGAATCTCACAAAGGTAGAAATTTCCTTACCCAATCGGAAGATGTTTCAGATGAAAGTTTCGCTCTTACACGGTTCCACTGGTGTCATGCCAAATGGAGAGAAACTCATCCGCTTTCCTGGCTTCACGCCGGAGAAGGTTCATCGTTGCACGAGAAGTTGTCCTTGGCCGAAATCCACCAAGAAGGGGGAGAAGTGGGTAGGCCGAACCAAGGGATAGGGAGTCTTGATGAGGTCGGATCTTCAAGAGGGGATGGAAGACTTCAGGTTGTAATGATTTGCGAGGGGTGAGGGAGTTTTGTTGGAGAATCATGGAGAGGAGAGGTGGGAGGTGTTGGCCAAACACAAGAGGGGTAGAGGGAGGAGGTCGACGACCAAGGAGAAAAGCAAGAGGGATTTCTCAAGTAGAACTAGGTTTTCTTATTTCATTCATCAATAATTCTCATTCCAACAATACATGGCCTTATATAAGGCTAATAAAATCTGGGCTATTTGCAGCACAATTTAAAACATAAAAATAGCTAAATGCAGGCCAAACTGAAAATGAGAATCTGGATAAATACAGCCCAGATTTGAAAGTAATTTAACAATGACAATAAAATAACATAAGAAATAAAAAAATATCAAGAGAAAGTCTTGCGCCGAGGGCAGAGGTTGTAGCGTTGATCAACAATGTTTCCGCGACGCCTCATGTCTTTGATTGGAGAGGATGAGGGATCTTCCGTAAGCATGTCAGCACCATCATCAACATGCCAGGGGTCGTCGCCTACATCATATGTGCAGGCTACGTTCTGTCTAACTGTATACGACTGGATTGAAATCCGATTTTGGGTGAGATGGGTTTGGATTTATGTAACACCTATCCTCTAATGACCATATAATATGGGTCCATCCAGGGCCCAATAATATATAGATGCCTCAGCTTTAGCATTATAAAGATATAAAAGAACAACACATCTCAAAACTCAGAACACAAAACAGCAAAAACCCACAAACACTAGTAGTTATCCACTATCAAAGGAGTATCAAAACGGCCTTAAGGCCTAACAACAATCATGTGTCCAAAAAAAACTTAAACAATAACAAACAGAAAAACGTGCTTTAGCACTTCTAGACTACTTCGGCATGCAAGCCAAATTACAATTCATGGAGCAAAGAATTCAACAAAATATAAGTAAATAAAAGTGGGTCTACTTTATGGGGCTTAGTCCTTTTTGGCCGGTGAGCTTGCTCCCACTTGCGATCCTTGCCCTACAAAAATTTGTTGTAACGTGGGTCAGCACAGGATGACCTCAACTGTGTGAACAACATATCTCCTCCCGGTCGTCTCTAGCGGACCCCGGGCACACCATCATCCTGTTTGTCAGCACTTCGTATCCATATATATATATATATATATATATATATATATATATATATATATATATGTAAGAAACATGTTGGGATGTCACAAACATCAAACACGTTTGTAGGTTGAGCATTTAATAAAATGGTCCTACAATGCAGCATGTATGCAAACCTAAGTTTCACCCAAGGCACCCTATTGCATATGAATCTAAACATCATCACGAATCATCACATTACATCACACGGGTACTTCTATTTTCGCCTAACAACATTCAAGTCGCCACACAGAACTTTTGACTAGGCCCACCACCCCCTCATGGGTCTCAAAACCCAGACTTGCCTGCAAGCTTGACTTCTCACGTCAGGATTCCGTCACACAAACAAACTGATGCTAAGAACCCTTGATTGACCACACCCGCACATGGGCTTCATCGCCTGGGCTTGTCAAAAGCTTGGCGTTCTCGTCAGTTTCTCAGAAGGGGACTTGTCTCTCAGGGACACTATCCACACATGACTTGTACGTCATGCGCTATCCAACCGACCACAGATACAAAGTCGCGCCTTCGCACTTCAATCCACGAACATAACATTTCTTACCCAAATCCACCATTCGTTCTCCCACGAAATAAGGGCGAACAAACATCACAAACGGCATCTTGCCCCAAACGAATTTCTAGCAAAATCCTTAAGGCTCATTATGCAACATCATCGAGTTGGACTAACGGTTGCGATTACGGCTTCACCCACAATGCCTAATCTACGAACGAAGCTGATTTCTAATGCAACATCATGTTGGGGATGGACACAATCGACCCGGTAACTCCTCTTGAACCATGGAAGCCCGAACCCCTCTAATTTGAGAGATCCAGAGCCTGATGCTTGAAAGTAAGCGACCCTTAGGATTAGTAACATTGTACCTTGACGACGCGCTGCCTCGATCAAAATCCGTCCGGACTTGCCCCTACAAATTTTAAATAATTTTTCACGTCAGATTTTCGGATGTTACAAATCTCCCATCCTAACAAAAATTTTCGTCCTCGAAAATTGTAACCATACCTGAATCGAAGAGAAAACAATAATTTACATTGCTCTTAAGCTCATCCTCTCGCTCCCAAGTATACTCTGGACTGCCATAGTTCATCCAAAGGACTTTGACCATGCGAATCTCTCTATTCCTGAGCTTCTGTCTCCTTGAATCCACTATTCTGACTGGTCTAACCCCAACACTAAGAACTATCTTAATTGGTTCTTCCTTGGTACTGATAATCTGGCTGGAATCTCTGACTGCTCTCCTCAGATAGGAGACGTGGAATATATCATGTACACCACTCATTTCCTCAGGTAAGGCCAACCTGTAAGCAACCTCACCAACTATTTCCAGCACCTCAAAAGGACCAACGAATCTGGGGCTCAGCTTTTTCATCCGCTTTATTCTAGAGACTCCTCTGACTAGTCTGACCTTCAGATAAACATAGTCTCCAACACTGAACTCTACTGACCTGTGCTTCTGATCATGATACTTGGTCGGGCAATCCTGAGCTATCTTCATACGCTCCTGAATGAGCTTGATCTTGTCAGTGGTCTTATCAATCCATGACTCCCTGATGGTAGACCTTTCTTCAATTTCAGCCCAACATAACGGTGTCCGACAATGTCTACCATAGAGGGCCTCGAACGGTGTCATCTCAATACTCGTCTGAAAACTGTTATTGTAGGAGAATTCCACAAGAGTAACATATTTCTTCCACTTTACTCCAAAGTCCAAAATGCACATCCGTAGCAGATCCTCCAAAGTCCTATTTGTGCGCTCAGTCTGTCAATCGGTCTGGGGATGGAATGCAGTGCAGAAATGTAATCTGGTACCCAACCGCTCTTGTACGTATCGCCACTCTCTGGAGGTGAATCTGCCATCTCGATCTGAAACTATAGTACTTGGAACATCGTGAAGTCGAAATATCTCGTCTATATATAACTGTGCTAATTTGGGACCTTAATCTGTCTTTTTAAGAGGAATGAAATGGGCAACCTTAGAAAGACGATCTACTATAACCCATAAGGAATCATTCCCACTCTGCGATCTCGGCAGACCATGTATGAAATCCATGGATATATCCTCGAATGTCCACTCAGGAATGGGAAGTGCCTGCAAATTGCCTCCAGGCCTTTGGCACTCGGCCTTAACTAACTTGCACGTCTCGCACTTCCCTTCATAAACTGCAACATCACTCTTCAAACCTGGCCACCAGACTACCGTCTTGAGATCTGCATACATCTTCGTGCTACCCAGATGTATAGAATATCTGGAATTGTGTGCCTAAAATAGAATGTCCTCGTGAAGGTGACTAACATCGGGGATACACACCCTGCCATCAAACAACAATAAATCATCCTGAATAGAGAATCTCTCCTTCTAACTTGTCTGCACTGAGCTCCAAATCTCTGCCATTTTTGGATCCAACGGTAGAGCTGTCCTGATTCTATTCTTAATGTCGCAGGTAATCTCCATCCAACTCAACCTTACAGAACCAAAACTACAACGTGGCACAACGGTGATATCCACTCTCTCCAGCTCCCGCACTAACTCCTCATGCTGAGTGAGAAGGAAGAAACACGAACCTCTACGGCTAAGGGCATCAGCTACTACGTTCGTCTTTACTGGATGGTACTGAATGTCTATGTTGTAGTCCGATAAGAACTCTAACCATCTGGGCTGTCTCAAATTGAGTTCTCGCTGATCAAAGATATACTTGAGGCTCTTATGGTCAGTGAAGATCTCACAACGAACACCATAGAGATAGTGCCTCCAAATCTTCAGAGCATGTATGACTGCTTCAAGCTCCAAGTCATGCACTGGATAGTTCCTCTCATGAACCTTTAACTGTCTCGAGGCATAGACTACGACCTTTCCATGCTGCATGAGAACACAACCCAAACCCTGACCTAATGCGTCGCTATAAATCTGAAACCCGTCAGCCCCTGAAGGAAAACTCAAAATCGGTGCGGTCATCAATCTGCTCTTTAAATCCTCAAAAGCCAATTCACACTCAACTGTCCAATCTAAGCCCTTACCCTTCCTGGTGAGGGAAGTCAGTGGTAAGACTATCTTTGAGAAATCTCTGATGAATCTCCTGTAGTAACCAACAAGACCCAAAAAACTACGAACCTCTTAAACTTTCGTCAGCCTTGGCCAATTCTTAATGGTCTCTATCTTCTTCGGATCGACACTAACTCCTTGCTGACTGATGACGTGGCCTAAGAATGCAATCTCTGAAAGCCAGAACTCACACTTTGAAAACTTGGCATACAACTGGTTCTTCCTGAGGGTGCTCAAAACAATCCTGAGGTGCGCGGTATGATCTTCTGCACTTCTTGAGAATACTAAGATGCCATCGATAAAGACAATAACAAAACGATCCTAGTACTCTCGAAATACCCTGTTCATCAGGTCCATAAATACTAAAGGAGCATTGGTCAGCCCGAATCTACCCTGCTGTCTTTGATAGGTTTGAAACTGGGTAGTCCTTGGAGTTGAAGAACTAGAAGCACCAGCAGCTGGTGGAGGAGGAGGGGGGTCCTTTCTGAATCTCTGTGGAGAAGGAGAATATCTTATGCTTTTCATCCTTTCTTTCTGTTGATTCTTGGATAGCCACATCCATACTGGTATGCCCTTATAAGCTGTGATCTTTTGAAGTATATAGTATGGTGTGTCATTTGCTGGATTTAATTTTGGTGTAGGTGGTGGAGGAGCTTTCCTCTTCTTAGACACTTTCTTTTTCTTTGTCTCATCATCAGAGTACTCATCATCATAATCATCATCAAAAGAAGAATCTTATGGATTATCATACATTGCATTTATTTCTTTTAGGGCTTCAGCAGATATCAAAGGTTTTTCATCCTGGGAGGGAGCTGGAGGAGGAGCTGGAACTAGAGTTGGAGCAGGAGCTGAAGCTGGAGAATTATACACTTACGTGATTTCAGCAACTAACTTATTTTCCTCTTCTATATCTGCTATGATTAGTGCATCAAGATTAGGCATAGGTGAATCATCCATTATAAAAACTGGAGCAAAAATATATGTTGGATGGGATGAAATAATGGGTGAAACAGCTTTGGGTGGAGATGGAATGACTGGACCCTCTATAGCTGGAACCTCTGTTGTAACAAAACTAGCCTTTAGTTGCTTGGCAACTTTAGGGCTTATGGGAGAGGTGTAAGGAACTATAGCCATGGAAGGCTTAGTGATGTCTTCTAGAAGAAAGTTCAAATGAACTGTATCAAAAGTTTTCAATAAATTTAACAAATCTACTGTGGTATTTATAATGAAATCACCAGCAGGTACTATTTCCTATGTTGCTGTATCATCCACAGTATCTATTTCCATATCTGTTTCAATAAAATTAATGAAATCAATTAAATCTTTATCATCATCTGCTGCTGCTTCTACTTCTTCTGTTTGTACTGCTGTTACTGCTGCTTTATCAGCATCTGCTGCTACTGATACTGCTGTTACTTTTGCTGCTATTTATGTTGTTGCTTCTTCATTGAGTATCTCCCCCTGCCTGGTTTCAGTGTATACTGGAGCCAGGCCCCTAACTGAAGAGGGAGGAGCAGAAAGATCAGATATTTGGGCAGCTAGGGAGGAAATGGAAGAAGCAAGAGGTGAAATGGACTCTGCTATGATGATTTTAAGAATGGGAGTTAGAAGTGCAATGAGTGGTGGTATGATGGAGGGATCCAATAGTGGAGCTACAGAGGGTGGTGTACAAGGTATAGCAGGGGAGACAGAGGTAAGAATGGAGGAGGATGGTGGAGGTGGCGGTGGTGCATCTTGCATTAGTTCATCCTAAGGAGTAGATGTATTGAGGGTGGGTGAAGGCAGATTGAAGAATGGGATGTTGTCCAGATGGGGGCGGGTAAAGGAGATGAAGGTGGTGAGGGAATGTATTTACCATGAGGGGATTGAGGTGGGGTTGGTTGTGGTGATTGAGAAGGGGAGTATCATTAAGATTCCTGATGAGGGGAAGAGGGGATGTTAGTGATATCTTTGTGTGGAGAAGTTTCAGTAGATGGAGCTGAAGTAGGAATATGAATTGGTTGTTGTGGGTGTTGTTGTGGTTGTTGAAGAGATGGAATGGTGGAGGAGGAGGGAAGTTGATGTGCCATCTGAGGATGAGGATGGATGGCTGGAGGTGATGGAGGTGGACGAGGGATCTCTTCAGTAGGGTGGGAAGTGGTTGGAGCATCCCTAGTACTATCAGAAGCCCTGGTGGAGGAGGAAGAAGACTTGGAGGGCTTGGTGATGGTCCTCTCCCACCTGCCAAAGAGAGCACAGGTGAGCCTCTTAGAGGCATTGACGAATATGGTATGTGAGACCAGTGATTCAGCAGCCTTTTCTTTTAGGAAGATCCCTAAGATCCTTCCAAAGCAGACCTCTTTCCTTGTATTCTTTTTCTTTATCAGATCAAACTGATCTGAGCTAAGTTTACCTTTTTCTTATTAACTACAACACACATAACCAGGAATTGGTGCCTGGTTATGTAGTCATGGGCAGTGTGCTTGCCCAGCAACACTTTGCCCACAATGTCTACTAGGAACTTAAATTCAGCAGATATGTGTTTCTTCAGTAACTTATTTGGGGTTTCTCCAGAATACCCCATCATACTTAGCATTATATCAAACTCCTCAGTATCCATTTCTAACTCTTCTTCACCATTACTTAATCCAAAAAGTTCTGTTAGGACGGCGGGAGTAAGAGAAATAGCATTACCCGAGACTGTCCCCGTCATAGTGTTCTCATCTGTGGTGGAGGAAGTATAGACCCACTCCCTGATTTCAGGGCTGGTGAGTTTAATCCTGGTTGACATCAGTGTATTTAACTGCTGTTCTTCAAGCAGTTGTAGGATTTCCAAGAAAATTGGGTCTGAATGCTAGAAGGAATCGAAATCGACATCAAAGCCAGTGTCGAATTTCATTACCGTAAGATGTCCTGCTGGAATCGCCATTAGAGCACCTGCAAGAGAAAAATGACGATCAAGTGCAAAGAAACTGAAAGCGTGGGATGGAGATCGAAGAAAGCCTAGATATAAGGTTTTCCAGAATATGAATCGACAAACTCCGTTCCACGAAAAATAAAATAATTCTTCGATTTGAGGTCGACGAAATAATTTGCAGTTACGTAATTCGTCGAGCTCAGTCTGAAGATTTGAAGACATTTCACCGAGCTCCGTTCGACGAAAGTTTTCTGAAGTAGATTCATCGATCTTCGGTCGATGAAAATGACTTCACTCACAGAGAGTTCGTCGATCTCCGTTCGATGAATATCTCAAGAACTTTCCCCAGTTTGTCGAGCTCCGTTCGACGAACTTTGGCAACTTCGTCGAGTGCAGACAGAAATTAAACAAAGGCTTCTCCATTGATCATTCCAAGCTGATTTATAAAGAACAAGTTATTTCTTTCATCCAAGGGTTCGGTGAAAATATCAGCTCTTTGTAAATCGGTGTAGATATAGACAAGTTTAATTTTGTTTTATTTACACACTCTCTAATGAAATGATGCCTAATGTCTATATGCTTAGTCCTACAGTGATGGACTGGATTCTGTGCTATGGATATATCACTTGTGTTATCATATAGTAGAGTTGAATTATTTAAGTTGAAACCATAGTCTAGGAGTTCGTTTTGAATCCACAACATCTGGGAACAACAACTGCTAGCAGCTATGTATTCTACTTCAGCAGTTGATGTGGACACAGATAATTGTTTCTTGCAGAACCAAGACACTAATCTCATACCAAGGAACTGACAAGTTCCTGAGGTACTTTTCCTATCAACCCTGCATCCAGCAAAGTCAGCATCTGAATATCCAGTTAAATCAAATTCTGACTCTGTAGGATACCATAGGCCTAGACTGGGACAACTCTTTATATATCTCAAAATTCTTTCTAGAAAAATTAGGTGAGATTCTTAAATCAAAAGAAAGTTAAATGTAAAATTCAGTGATTTAAAATTAAGTCCTAAAATATTAAATGAAAATGTGAAGAGCCAAATATATTTAGCAATATTTTCTCATATAACTTAATTAGACTTCAAAATTGAGTACTTTAGCAAACAAATTTAGATTTAGAATTATTAATACTTTTTAACTAAAAAAAATTAAAGAAAATTTTAAACTACTACTTATGCTCTCTTAGAATTTTAAGTTAATTCTAAAGTAATAATATTGGCTATTGGCTTTTGGGAATAAGGAAATTGAAGAGATCTTAGATTGGGGGTGATGAATTTTATCCTCTAACCCTACATAATTTTTTTCTTTTTGATATTTTTTCTCTTCAAATAAAAACAAAATTGATTGGGACTAATGAATTTTATCCTCTTACACCTTTTGGGGGGGGGGGGGGGTGTTGCATATGTATACAACGGAATTCTTGATTCCCATGACATATGATCTAAACAAAAAAAGAAATATTATATTTGTGTATCAGGAGATAATGAATTTTATCCTCTAATCCCCATGACATATGATCTAACAAGAAAGTTAAAAACAAGGGAAAGGCTTAACAAATTTAGATTAAATTAAAAAACTGAAGAGCAAGTATAGTAAATTAAAATTTCCTAAGAATCATATAGCATAAAGTGAAGATAATTAAAATCTAAAAATCGTTAATCTAAGCACTACAAAATTGAAACTAATTAAAATAAAAGAGAAAAAGGGCTAAATAGTTTACTCTGAACAATTTTAGTTCATAAAATATTTCTCAAAATTAAATCGCCCAAAAATTAAATTCAACTAACTATGATAAAATAAAAGAATAGAAAATCAAAAATTATAGAAATTCTTATAAATTAACTCAAAATAAATTTCTGAAAAGTCACAAAAATTTTAGCAGGGGTCTACTTTTTTTTATTTTCTTTTTTTTCTAATATTTGTATTTTTGATAATAAAAAGAAAACAATTTTTTTTCTTTTTTAATTTAAAAAGATTTTTTTATTTTTATATTTTTAAAGATTTTATCCATTTTTTGGAATTCTTAAATAAAAATAATAAATAAGAATCCACCCCCATACTTAAAAATAAACATTGTCCCCAATGTTTATAAGTCAAGTAGGAGGGGGGAAAGAAAAATAATTTGCGAAAATTTAGAAAAACAAATTAAAAGAGAGACAAGGGGTGTCTCCCAAGTGCGCTTTTCTTTTTCCCATCTTTAAGCTAGACGGTTATTGTTAGAAAAATGGAAAATAAAATTTAAAATAAAGGGGCAACTCCCTTAATACACGCTTGGGTGAATACGCCGAAGACGCTCGCCGAGCGACTCCTCTGCTTGCTTCTTAATTCTCCTTCTTGTAGTTGACTTGAAAGTTTAAATTCAAATCACCTATCCATACCTGAGGTGATTTGAATCTTTCTAGATGTGCGGAAAATGGGTCGGGGTCAAAATTTGATTGCAACGGCTCAACTTTTTTGTGCAAATTGTGAGTTGAAGAAAAAATCAATAATAAGCACGTTAGAAATATATACACAAGGAGGAGGCTCTTGCGAAGTTATATGATTAGGCTCCGGTTATTTATTTTCTAAAATTAATTTTTCTTCAGAATTCATTTAAAATAAAATCGTCGGAAGCATCATGTTCATAAATTTTCGCTCCTAAAAAATCATAAATTGTGCATGGAAATTCATTACTAGGAGAAAGTTTGGGAGTAGTTTGAGGAGAAACATATTCTTCGTCTACTCCTCCCAACGCATCCATATACCTAACAAGCTCTTGAAATAAAAGTTGTTGTTCTTCGGTATAAACAAATATTGGGGTACATGAAGAGTAATGTTCCTCATTAGCGACATTATCCGAAGGAGAAGAAGAATAAATAAACGTAAGAAAATTCTCATCCAAATTTGGGGGGGGGGGAAGAATCAAATTAAAATTGAGAAGATTTCCCAAAATTAAGAGAGAAAGCTTGCAGTGCGGAAGAAGCAAAAGAAAAATTTAGATCAAAATAATTATTCTCATAACTCGAAAAACCTTCTGGTTGATCCTACGTCCAAGAGAAGTTTTCAACCGAGTTGGAAGAATAATTATTTACTTCAAAACAATTATTTGCATTATTATTTGAAAAATCATTTTCATGAACATTGGAAAAACTAGAACAATTATTTTCATAAAAATTTGAATTATGATAAAAGTGAGAAAAATTAAAATCATAATTACTATCAAAATTATTTTCATAAGAAAGATTTTTATAATAATTATAACGATAACATTACTCACTTCGATGAGAACCGCCACAATAATAACAAACACTTTGGCGCATTTTTGCAGCTTCCAAAATATCTAGTTGATTATGAAGCTTGACAATTTTAGCAGCCAATTGAGATAACCTTTTTTTAATAAAAGAAAATAAACATAACCCTTAACTAATAGAAATGAATTTGAAAAAGAAAAATAAAAAAGAAAATTGGGGATAGAGAAAGAGAGTTATAAAAGTAATACAATTTTTGCTTTCAAAATATCAACATAAATACTCCCCGGCAACGACGCCAAAAACTTGATGGACAATTTATATAGTTTTAAAAATATATCTAAACTATAATCCCAAAATAGGCAAGCGTACCTATCGAAATATAGTATAGGAAACGTCGTATTAGACTCGGGGACTGTAGAGTACTTCTATTCACGCAAATTAATATTATTTTATCGGATAATAAAATGAGTGAAATTAAACTATAGCTAGAAAAATAAAATAAAAGATAACATTTGATCTAAACACACTTTAAAATAAAATAAACTTATCATAAAAGCAAACTTCTTAATTACATACTTCGACCGTAGAGGTTGCTAAATTACGAAAATGCCTCTCTCGAGAATACGCTCTCAACTAAAATTAGGTTGATAGATTAAGACCTCTCGGCCAGTCGAAACCCCTAAGATTTCTTTAGGAGTTGAACACCTCTATTGGATTTGAATCCAATCTTGAAGAGTTGTGTCATCCTCTCTCGAGGAGTGCAATCAACTCCATTTTTCTTTGAGTGCTCTCCCGTATCGGCAACCTCTCAGTCATTTAGGATACAGATCTTTGATCAAAATTGAAGCAAATAAATCAAAGATAGATCAAAATGATAACAATAGAGTTTGACAAAAAGAACATTATTATATTAAAAAGCTCGTCATGATCAAGTGGTAATGAAAAGGGAAATACATGTAAAGATGAATAACTACAACTTTGAAATAAAAGTGCTAGAATTAAAGCCTACAAACTATGAAATTGAAAAGTACTTAAAGGAAATACATAAAAATAGGAAAAGAAACTACTAAAACTATTCCTAGATTTGGCTCCCTAGATGCTCCATGTATCCTGCAGATTTCTCGAATTTATAGAATTTTCTCTGGCAGGTCATGCCCATAGGTCACGCCTGTGACCTAGGGCATATAAGGCTTGGAACCTTCGTCTTGAAAGCCCGGGAACATTGGAGGAGAAACTACCAAAATCTATTAAACGACGGGTCACGCCCCTAAGTCATGCCCGTGATCTAGGGCGTGTTAGATCTGTTACTAGAAAACGGTTGGGAGCTGAAAATGGCGGGAATAAAATGCTCTTGATGGAGGCGTTATGCCCCCAGGACACGCCCGTGACCTAGCGCGTGTCAAGCTGGAAACGGCAATCTAGTGGCAACAACAGGAATGGATGATATTGGATAGAAAATGCTCCTAGCACGCCCTTGGTCACGCCCGTGACCTTTAGGTCACGGGCGTGTACGTGCCTGATCGACAATCTTTGATCAACGATGTTGTTTCTTGGTGTCACGCCTATGGGACATGCCCAAGGATGGCGTGGCAAAGGGCGTGTCACGGCTCTTTATTCACAGTTCGATGATTTGCACTCGACGTTCTGAGCTCCTTAGTGTCACGCCCGACGGTCACGCCCGTGACCCATAGACCACTCCCGTAACCGGGGCGTATAGCTTTAATCTGGCGTAGCATGTACTCTGGTGCTTCCTTTATGGGTCACGACAACCTGTCACCCCCGTGTCCTGAAGGTCATGCCTGTGACATGGGCGTGTAAACATGATTTTTCAATGAATTCTTTGTTTGTTCTTCTGATTAGCCTAGTATGTTCCAATTTGATAGTGGGACACCCAGATTGACCAGAAATAAGAAAACAAAGGAATTAATTCCAAAAATAATAATAACTAAATAGAAACCTAACTATTTATTAAAAAAACTATATAAAAACTACTATAAATAAAGACTTATCAAATGCCCTCATACTTAAGCTATTGTTATTGCACAGCAAAACTATGAGAAATACTTCTAAGAAATTAATATAATTTTATAATTGAACTAAAAATTTATTAAATCAAAAAAAGTTAAAAGTAAAATTCAGTGATTTAAAATTAAGTTTTAAAATATGAAATGAAAATCCGAATAACCAAATATATTTAGCAAAATTTTCTCGTATAAATTGGGTGTGATGAATTTTATCCTCTCACCCCACACAATTGTTTTCTTTTTGATATTTTTTCTCTTCAAATAAAAACAAAATTGCTTGGGAGTAATGAATTTTATCCTCTTACTCCTTTTTTTTAGGGGGGGGGTTGCATATGTGTATCATGGAATACTTGATTCCCATGACAGATGATCTAACCAAAAAAAGAAAAATTGCATATGTTTACCAGGGGATAATGAATTTTATCCTCTTATCCCCATGACATATGATCTAACAAGAAAGTTAAAAACATGGGAAAGGCTTAACAAAATTTAGATTGAATTAAAAAACTGAGAGAGCAACTATAGTAAATTAAAATTTCCTAAGAATCATAGATCATAAAGTGATGATAATTTAAATCTAAAAGTTTTTAATCTAAGTACTACAAAATTGAAACTAATTAGAATAAAAGTGAAAAGGGGATAAATAGTTTACTCTGAACAATTTTAGTTCATAAAATATTTCTCAAAATTAAATCGCCTTAAAATTAAATTCAACTAACTATGATAAAATAAAAGATTAAAAAATAAAAAATTATAAAAATTCTTATAAATTAACTCAAAATAAATTTCTGTAAATTCACAAAAATTTAAGCAGGGCTTTATTATTATTTTTTTATTTTCTTATTTTCTATTTTTTGGTATTTTTGATAATAAAAAGAAAACAATTTTTTTCTTTTTTAATTTAAAAAGATTTTTATATTTTTAAATTTTGAAAGATTTTTTTCATTTTTTTGAATTCTTAAATAGAAATAATAAATAAGAATCCACCCGCATTCTTTAAAATAAACATTGTCCCCAATGTTTAAAAGTCAAGTAGGAGGGGGAAAGAAAAACAATTTGTGAAAATTTAGAAAAAATAAAAATTAAAAGATAAGCAAGGGGTGTCTACCAAGAACGCTTTTCTTTTTCCCGTCTTTAAGCTAGACGGTTATTGTTAGGAGAATGAAAAATAAAATTTAAAATGAAGGGGCAACTCCCTTAATGCACGTTTGGGTGAATACGCCGAAGTTGCTTGTCCAATGACTCCTTCGCTTGGTTCTTGATTCTCCTTCTCGTAGTTGACTTGAAAATTTAGATTCAAATCACCTATCCATACCTGAGGTGATTTGAAACTTTCTAGATGAACGACAAATGCGTCGGGGACAACATTTGATTGCAATGGCTCAACTTCTTTCTACAAATTGTGAGTTGAAGAAAAATCAAGAATAAGCGCGTTAGAAAAATCTTCGTAACGAGGAGGCTCTTGCGAAGTTATAAGATTAGGCTCAAGTTATTTATTTTCTAAAATTAATTTTTAGTTTGAAAATTTATTTAAAATAAAATCGTCGGAAGCTTCATGTTCATAAATATTCGCTCCTAAAAAATCATAAATTGTGCTTGAAGATTCAATAATAGGAGAAAGTTTGGGAGTAGCAGGAGGAAAAACATATTCTTCTACTACTCCTCCCAGCGCATCCGTACACCTAACAAGCTCTTGAAATAAAAGTTATTGTTCTTCTTCGGTATAAACAACTACTGGGTTACATGAATAGTCATGTTCCTCATTAGAGACATTATCCGAAAGAGAAGAAGAATCACTAAATGTAAGAAAATTCTCATCCAAATTTTGGGGGGAAGAATCAAATTGAAATTAAGAAGATTCTCCAAAATTAAGAGAGAAGGCTTGCGGTGCGGAAGAAGAAGAACAAAAATTTGGATCCAAATAATTATTCTCATAACTTGGAAAACCTTCCGCTTGATCCTGCGACCAAGAGAAGTTTTTATCCAAGTTGGAAGAATAATTACTTACATCAACATAATTATTCGCATTATAATTTGAAAAATTATTTTCATGAACATTGAAAAAATTAGAACGATTATTTTCATAAAAATTTGAATTATCATAAAAGTGAGAAAAATTATTATCATAATTACTATCAAAATTATTTTCATAAGAAAGATTTTTATAATAATTATAATGATAACTATGCACACTTTGATGAGAATCGCCACAATAATAACAAACACTTTGGCGCTTTTTTTCGGCTTCCAAAATATCTAGTTGATTTTGAAGCTTGGCCATTTTAGCGGCCTATTGAGATAACATTTTTTTAATAAAAGAAAATAAACAAAACCCTTAACTAATAGAAATGAATTTGAAAAAGAAAATTAAAAAGAGAATTGGGGATAGAGAAAGTGTGTGATAAAAGTAATACAATTTTCGCTTTCAAAATATCAACAAAAATAGTCCCCGACAACGACCCAAAAAACTTGATGGACAATTTATATAGTTTTAAAAAATATATCCAAACTATAATACCAAAATAGGCAAGCGTACCTATCGAAATATAGTATAGGAAATGTCGTATTAGACTCGGGGCCTGTTGAGTACTTCTACTCACTCAAATTAATATTATTTTATTGGATAATAAAATGAGTGAAATTAAACTATAGCGAGAAAAATAAAATAAAAGATAACACTTGATCTAAACTCACTTTAAAATAAAATAAACTTATCATAAAAGCAAACTTCTAAATTACCCATTTTGACCGTGGAGGTTCCTAAATTACGAAAACGCCTCACTCGAGAATACGCTCTCGACTAAACTTAGGTTGATCGATTAAGACCTCTCAGTCAGTCGAAACACATAAGCTTGCTTTAGGAGGTGAACACCTCTATTGGATTTGACTCCAATCTGGAAGAGTTATGTCATCCTCTCTCGAGGTGTGCAAACAACTCCTTTTATCTTTGAGTGATCTCCCCGTATTGGCAACCTCTTGGTCATTTAGGATACGGATCTTAGATAGAAATTGAAGCAAATAAATCAAAGATATATCAAAACGATAACAATAGATTTTGACAAAAAAGACTTTATTATATTAAAAAGCTTGTCATGATCAAGTGGTAATGAAAATGAGAATACATGTAAAGATAAACAACTATAACCTTGAAATAAAAGATTAGAATTAAAGCCTACAAACTATGAAATTGAAAAGTACATAAAGGAAATGCATAAAAATAGGAAAAAAACTACTAAAACTACTCATAGATTTGGCTCCCTAGATGCTCCATGTCTCCTGCAGATTTATGGAATTTATAGAATTTTATCTGGAAGGTCACGCCCATAGGTCACGCCGGTGAGACATGTAAGGCTTGGAACCATCGTCTTGAAAGCCCGAGAATGTTGGAGGAGAAACCGCCAAAATCTGCTAAATGAGGGTCACATACCTAGGTCACGCCCGTGACCTAGGGCATGTCAGATCTGTTACTGGAAAATGATGAGGAGCTGAAAATGGCGGGAATAAAATGATCTTGATGGAGGTATCATGCCCCCTGGACACTCCCGTGACCTACGGCGTGTCAAGCTGGAAACGGCAATCTGGCAGCAACAGCTGGAACGGCTGTTATTCGCTGGAAAATGCTCCTGACACGCACTTGGTCATGCACGAGACCTTTGGGTCACGGGTGTGTTGTAACGTCCCGATTCACATTAGGCCCCTCGTGCGCGTTTTTGAGTCAGGAGTGCCGACTTGGGTTCGGAGAAGTGCTTGCAGCTGGGCTGCACCTATAAATTGTAGGAGAAATCAATCGAGCATAGGACACGGGTAGAGACACAGGCGTGTCCCTACCCTTGTAGGAGAGGCCAGCTCTCGAGTTGACGATTCGAGTATGTCCAGAGAAGGACACGGGTAGTGACACGGGCGTGTCACTACCCGTGTTAAATGACATGAGTAGAGACACGGGCGTGTCCCTACCCGTATGTGTGTCGAGTTGACCTCGATGAAGCATGTCGAGATCGACGAAATGTGTCGAGATCGACGAAATTTATGACACTAGTAGAAACACGGGCGTGTCCCTACCCGTGTGTGTGTGTCGAGTTGAACTCGATGAAGTGTGTCGAGATCAATGAAGTGTGTCGAGACCAGCGAAAGGTGTGACATGGGTATAGACACGGGCGTGTCCCTACCAGTGTGTCTGTGTGTCGACTAGAGTTCGTCGAGATGTATCCAGAGAATGACACGGCCAATGAACACGGTCATGTCATGTGGATATGGTTCTGGACACGGCGTGTCCCTACCCGTGCCGAGTGTTGAACCGACACTAAAACCGTCATTGACGCTTCGCCCGTAGCAGGACATGGGTAAGGACACGGGTGTGTCCCTACCCGTGTCATTTTTAATATATAGGGGTCATGAAAACCCTAGCCATTTTCACTCCTCATTCCATCCATGTTTCCTGAGAGGAACTTTTGTGGGGAGGAAAAACTGCTGGAGCAAGTGTTGGAGAAGAAGATCCGCTGCCGCCGTAAAATAGAAGATGTCGCTGAGAAGAGTTACACTATCCATGGCCAGAAATAGTGAAAATGCCGGAAATTAGGTGAGCCTCCTCCCCTCTCCCTTGGTGCTAGCTAGATCTATAGATATCAAGGTGATATGTTGACTCAAAAGAGCCTAGACTAGTGAGATGGTGATTTCTCTAGGAAGAGGTCGTTCTAGGGCTTGTGCTCTAAGGCTAGTTGTATCTTCAACGTCTCCAACCTTTTATGTGAAGATGGAGGATGGTTTCGTGAAGAATCATGGCCTCATGAAGGTGAATAAGGGAGGAGGAATTTCTAGAAGTAATTTTGGAATATCGATTTGAGGAGGAAGATGAACCGATGTCGTTCACTCCGCCTTAAGATGCGTGCAAAATCTGTGTTCTGCACGTAGTGATCTTCTTGGCCAATTCCAGGTGTGGTATGTCCAGATCTGGGTTTTCTACTAAACATGAAAGTTGAAGCCCTTGAAAATACCTTTCCGACAAGTGGTTGCACGAATTCAAGCGAAGTCTATAGCCACGGGAAAGTCTGAACGAATTTGAAATCTTGCAAACCCTGCATGCAGAAATTGTGTTCTGTACGTAGCGGACTTAGAAGCCGATTTTAAGTATAATGCTATTGAATCTGGGTTGTGGTCTGAACATAAACGTTTTAGCCCATGGAAAGACCTTTCCATCAAGGGGTTACATGTCTTCACCGGATTCACGTAGCTTCGGGAATCTCCGGTCGGATTTGCTGCCCAGATTTATCATATACTTAAATTCTGGGTTTGGAATAATATTGGACTTGGACTCGGTAGAGATAATGTTGCGAATTAACTTGAGGTTGTTGAACTCTTTTATGTTAACCATCTTAGTCCAATTACTGATGATGTTTATTAGTTGGATTTCACATAATTGATTTGTGAAACGAAGCATACTTAAAAGAAATAATTTGATAGAAATTGGTTGACTATTATAAATGCGCATCATGATAATAACCTGTTGAATCATTTGGGATGAAAGGTAGGATGATAACTTATGGCCGTGTGTATAATTGTTTAATGGAATGAATTTGGTGTCCAATGCTTAGAGTGTCGTCTCCCTACGGGTATCATTGTGAAGGGATGTAAGTGCAGCGTTGACCGTCACTAGTTGGGATTGCAATGAGATGAGTCAAAGTGGATGGTTGGGCTTGGTCCTCGTGCTATCTCCGAGGCTCCTTCAATGCCACGGTGATGTGGAATTGCATGCGGTGTGAGTCGACATGCGGTGTCGTAATCCTGGGTTAAGGATAATGTGGCAGGTCTACGGGCTCGCCGATCGTCACATCGACCGGAGTTGACGGTTAGACTTTGGGCGGTTGGGCTTCGTCCTCGGTGTTCACGTACCGGGGCTCCTTCCGTGCCAAGTGAACGGTTGTGTTGTGTCCTCGTGCTTACTTATGAGGTCCCTTCCGGGTCACACAAGTCCAGTTCGGGGCTATGTTCTCGGTGCACATCTCCCCAAGACCCCCCCGCTGGGACATAATACGCATGGGCTCCGCTGTTATGTTCTTAGCGTTGAGGAGTACGGAGGCCTAGGTAAAGTAGTGTGGATACCCGCCTAGTAGTAGAGATGCCCGCTCTACTGTCACCGCCTATCCACGGCGGTTGATACCTGAGAGGTTAGCTACCTGCTCGAATAGTGGGAACTATAGTCTGTGTCGACATGGCAATTGCATGTGTGTGATCATGGGTGAGTCAATGCATAGTATACATACCATTTCATAACATTGCACAATAAGATCATCATCGTATAAGTTTGTATGGGCACTCCTATATGATTAGTTACTTTGTGTAAACTGATCCTTAACTTATAAGCTTGTATGGGCATCTTTATAAGTTAAGTTACTTTCCTGCTGTAGTTACTTGCTCTTAATGTTTGATATAACTTTGTAGAACTGCTAGATAACTTGTTGTTAATCTTATAGCACCATTACCACCTGCTTATACTTGCTTATACTATTTATTATACCTTGTACTCTTGCTCTTTTCTCCGCCCGGTGTCGAGGAGTCGCCGGGGGAGCGGATGTAAAGACACTTAGTCTTTTCGACTAATGGTTGCTACGTCTTCCTTTTTAGGAGGTCTCCCTGCAGGTAGAGTAGACGCAGACTTTGCAGCAGGATAGCCAGGCCATGATGACAGGGCCTGAAGGGACGGTACTGTCGTTACCGTCAGTTACTGATGTGAGTGTTGAGCGACTCTGATGTAGCCCTTTTGGGCGTTTATTAGCTGTACTCTGATATATTATAGAGTCATGTTTTAGATTCTCTATTTTGATGTACTTTGGACTTATATATACTTTGTGTGGATTTGACTGCTCTTATTATATTTGGTTCGGTTGGCATATATATATATATATATATATATGATATTGGTTTTAGCCGGCAGAATAGGCATCTCGTGGTACAGGTTATGCCGTGTGCTAATGCTACCGCAAGACGGTTGTTCTGGGCATAAGTCCCCCTTCATGCCGTGTTTTGGGATCCTGGAGGGGGGTCTTACAAATGTTATCAGTTTTCCATTATCCTCAACTAAAGAAGTCATTCAACAATGGTACCACCCCCGTTCGATTAGTCAGTTTGGGGACAAACTGACTTGGCGGAAGCAGTGACGTGCCCATATGTAATTCACGCTAAGTTTGTCCAACTTTGACCTTAATATTATCCAACCTGACCATACGTTTGTGTTTTACGTGTAGATTCCAATGCACGTTGAGCCGATGGGGGGCACTGCTGCCCCTTCTATACCCACAGTTCCAACATTCCGAGTTGGGGCAGACGCTCACCGCCATCCTGGATGCCTTTATTGCGTAGCAGCCTCCGGTGCAACAACGGGCTCTGAGCTCTAACTGGTTGAGCACCTTTCGGGCCCTCTCCCCTCCTGCCTACCTCGGGACGGAGTCGTACGTGCGCATGGAGGAATGTCTTGACACGGTGCAGGAGTTGTTGGCGGGGATCTGTTGCCCAGCCAACATCACTGTGACGTTGGTGGTGTCCGTCTTGGAACTACATGCCAAGAGGTGGTGGAAGTCCCTCATGGGCTCCAACTTCCAAGGGCGGGTCTATACACAGATATGTTGGAGAGAGTTCTCGGATGTCTTCTTAGAGCACTTCATTCCCACATATGCTCGAAATGAACTCGAAGAGAGGTTTCTTCTGCTGAAGCAAAGTTCAAAATCAGTTACGGAATATCAGTGAAAGTTTCAGCACCTCGCGAGGTTCACAGATTCTTATGATTTGGATGATAGAGGATACACAAAGTGTTTCAACAAAGGGCTACGAGATCCCCTAAGGCAAGCCCTTTTGTTTATATAGGATGCTAGGTTGGCGGAGATTATCGACATGGCGAAGAGATTGGAGGCGGACCACTTGAGTTGTGGTAAGAGACCTGCGGAGGGCGTGATAGAAGCTGGCCAAAAAATAGAAGGTGGCAGGACTTTAGGAGAGGAAGGGGACATCAAAGAGGTGGAGGACGTTTCCACCAAGATTTTAGAGTGGAGCATCTGGTTCCGTAGCCTCCTGCATTACCTCCACCGCCTCAGCATCAATAATTTCAGCAACCTGAGGGGCGTTATGGACGGGTGTGGTTCGAATACAACCAGTCGGGCCACATTCGACATTTCTGCCCGCGGTTGTTTGTGAATGTCCCTCATGCTCTACCTCCGGCAGCTCCGTGGAGGCGTGGTTATATGCGTGGTCGAGGACGAGGACCACGAGGAGGAAACCCCGGTCCTGCCCGAGAATAAGTATACGCTATGGACATGGCGCAAGAACGGAATCCCCAGGATGTGATTGCAGGTATGTTACAGTTAGCTTTCCCATTTTCATTGTTTAACTTAACTTGCTTAAAACATACTAGACACCTACTGTTGAGTTTTGGTTATTGGTACTTAGGCACCGTGATAGTCGGCGGGAAGACAGCCTATACCGGTGCCTCAAACTCTTTTGTGTCTGAGGAGTTCATTAAAGACATGGAGGGTGTGCAATACTTCACTGGTATTGCTCGAAGAGTATGCCTCCCAGACGGCTCTGAGATGACCACAACCTCTAAGTGCGAGCTAGAGATATTCATTGGGGGAAAGGCCTTTGATACACTTGCCACAGTCTTGAGAATGCCAGAGTTTGACATAATTTTGGGCATGGCGGGGTTGGACTGACACTTGCAAGGATTGACTGTGCAGAAAAAGGAATTTACTTGAGGCATGGAGACACCGACGCCATTTTTCAAGGTATTAGCTTCGCACCTCGTAGGATGTTATCTTCAATTCAGGCAGTAAAAGCCCATATAAAGGGGGATGAAGTCCTCATGATCTGTTTCGAGTTGAAGGAGATGGCATTGGATATGAAAGATGTACGGGTAGTGCGGGATTTCCCCGAGGTATTCCTTAAGAAAGTGCCTGGATTACCCCCGCATAGACATGTTGATTTTCAAATTAATTTAGTGTCGGGTGCCAAACCTGTATCCAAGGCCCCTTAACGAATGGCCCTGAAGGAACTCGCGGAGTTTAGAGTTGAACTGCAAGAACTGGTGGAGTCAGGGATCGTTCGCCCCAGCTCGTCACCCTGGGGAGCCCCTGTATTATTCATCAAGAAGAAGGACAAAACCTTGCGGCTATGCATAGACTATCGGGAACTCAATCATCTGACGGTGCGGAACACCTATCTGCTACCCCGGATCGACGAGTTATTCCATGAACTGTTGGGAGCACATTGGTTTTCTAAGTTGGATTTGCGCTCGGGATATTATCAGTTTAGGATACATGAGGAGGACATCAAGAAAATGGCCTTTAGTTCAAGATATGGACTGTACGAGTTCACTGTAATGCCGTTTGGGCTCACAAATGCCCCTTCGGCATTCATGAGTCTGATGAATAAGGTGTTTGAACCTTACTTGGTTATCGTCATCATTGTTTTCATCGACGACATCCTGGTCTACTCAAAAACAGAGGAGGAGCATATTTAGCACTTGACCTTGGTATTGAAGAAATTAAAAGAACACGCTTTGTTCGCCAAGTTCAGCAAGTGCGAATTATGGCTTAAAGAAGTTGCTTTCTTAGGGCATGTGATCAGTGGAGTAGGACTAGCGGTGGATCCGGCCAAGTTGTGTACCGTGAAGGAATGGGCTCCCTTAAAGTCGGCGGCCGATGTGAGGAGCTTCCTTGGACTTGCCGGGTATTACCGCAAGTTTGTAAAAGGGTTCTCAAAGATTGCTATCCCTCTTACTTCCTTAACAAAGAAAGGTGTGCCATTTGAGTGGACACCCCAGAGCGAAGCGGCGTTCCAAGAGCTGAAGGATAGACTTACCTCTGCCTCCATCCTAGCACTTCCGTCTAGGAAGGAAGGATTTCAAGTCTACACCGACGTGTCATATCATGGGATGGGAGTGGTGTTAATGCAGCACGGACATGTGATTGCCTATGCTTCATGACAGTTGAAGAAGCATGAAATCAATTACCCGGTTCATGATTTGGAATTGGGAGCAGTGGTGTTCTCCTTGAAGGTTTGGAGACACTATCTATACGGCGTCCACTGCGAGATCTTTTCAGACCATAAAAACTTAAAGTATGTTTACACACAGAAGGAATTAAACCTGAGACAACGGCGATGGTTAGAGTTTCTGTTCGATTATGAGTTCACTTTGAACTATCATCCCGAAAGGCGAACTCGGTGGCCGATGCATTGAGCAGAAAGGTACCAGACTCGAGCCTAGAGTCTCGGTTGATGAGTATGGAGTTGGCTCGAATGATTGAAGAGATGGATATTACTTTGGTATATAAGGCCCCTTCGGCAGAGTATACAGAGTACTTGGCGACCATGAGCATAGTTGGTGATATCCAAGACCGAATTTGGGAGGAGCAAGGAAGGGATGCGGCTCTGGCCCCGACAATCAAGGTAATCGAAGATGGGACTACTGATGAGTATACACTAAAAGACGGCCTCGTTTATTTCCGCGGCCGACACTACATTCCAAAGGGTGGTAAAATCCAGGAGGATATCTTGAGAGAGGCACATTGCTCTCAGTATACAGTGCACCTGGGTATTGCCAAGATGTATGCCGGCCTACGGAATACCATGTGTTGGCCGGGAATGAAGAAAGATGTCCGATATTTTGTTACACATTGCGAAGCTTGTCAAAGGGTGAAGGCGGAATGCAAGAGTCCCGGTGGTTTGTTACAATCGTTGCCCATCCCCGAGTGGAAGTTTGAGGATATTTCCTTGGACTTTGTCCATAGGTTATCTCGCTCGCGCTCAGGGAACGATTCGGTGTGGGTGATCATTGATCGACTGACGAAAGTAGCCCGGTTCATCCCAATAAATAAAGAGGCTCACGTGGATGTCTTGGTACGCCTCTTGGAGGAACAGTTCATAAGGTATCATGGCGTGCCTAAGACAATCATTTCTGAATGGGATGATCGTTTCACCTCAAAGGAGTGGAAGACGGTACAGGCGTATTTAGGCTCACGCCTTACCTTTAGCACTACGTTTCATCCCCAGATGGACGGGCAATCTGAGAGGACCATCAGAACACTGGAAGATTTGTTGATATTATGTGTGTGGATAGAGGAGAGCTGTGGGAAAGGCTCCTACAACTGGTAGAATTCTCCTACAACAATAGTCATCAAGCTAGCATCGGCATGGCGCCCCATGAAGCCCTTTACGGAACAAGGTGCAGAACCCCCTTGTCTTGGGTGCAAGATGAAGACCCGAAGGATTTGGGAATTGAGTATATTGATGATATGGATGCGGTGGTTAGACTGATATGGGATCGCATGTTGGAAGCTCAAAGTCAGCAAGCGAAGTATTATAATTCAAAGCACCGGATAGTGGAATTTTAAGTGGTTGATAAGGTGTTTCTGAAGATCCGAATGATACATGGAGTGTTACGGGTGCGTGGTGTGAAAAAGCTCAGCCCCTGGTACGTTGGGCCTTATACTGTAAGACCCCCTTTTTTCACTTGTAAGACCCCCCTTTTTTTTCTTTTTAAACAACGTGGTCTTAGGCCCAGAACTGCCTTTTTGCGGTGACACCTCCGCTCCTGGGAAGGTCATCACTATAAAACGCCGATCCTGCCAGCCAAATCGATCTCAAAGTAGCAAAGAATTAAAAGACAAGTCCACAGAAAATCACATATATAGTAAATATAATCTCCACGAAGGGAGTGTCCACAGATATAATTAGAAATACTAAGAATCTTGGGCTCATGCCCAGTACATCAATGTCCTCACTACAAATCTCTCATCGCGGAAGCACAACTAATATAACTTGTATGGGCCAGGACTCACAGTCCCTGTCGTCTGAACACCGGTACTAGACTGCTCCATCTCCAAGCGCATCGACCTCCGGGGCTGCTCCTCCATGCTGGGCTCCACGGTTCCCTAAAATGATGTGGTTCGAAAACCGTTAGTCTAAAAGACAAAGTCCTATCATCCCCCGCCCCTTCCCCCATGGCACCTAGGCACCGAGTGGGGAGGAGTAAAGGAGAGGACATGAAGGTGGAGAATAGCAAAAGATCAGATGGCGGTGGAACTAAACTAGCAGTCCAATAGTATATAAGGGAGTTATAAAAGCAAGGGAAATTAAGCAGGAAAAATAACCTTAACTTATGCGAAAACACATAAGCCGAGGGATCTTTTGCAGGTCTCCTATCGTATAAAGAGTCTCATACCTGTTTATACGATAGGGTGTCGGTTTTCTACAAAGCATACATATAAAGATTTCTGAATTAAACCTTAACTTATAAGCACGCTCGCACGAACTTATAAACCTAGGGGTCGTTTTGCAAGGCCTATTGTATAAAGCGTCCCGTACCACTTTATACAATAGGTGTCAGGATTGAATGCAATGGTTATGTTATAAAATACAATACGCCATGCTGTGAACATGCAAGTGCAACACACCCACTCGACTCTGTATACACATACCTTTAGCTCCCCTTTTAGGGAGCCGAACCTCCCAGGATACCTCCGTAGTGACAAACGGAAGCGGTGGGTTGGGCCTCGCCCACCTCTAAACCAGTAATTGCATTACCAGTCAGACCTATCGTGCGCCTCAACACTGTTGCACTAAGCGGAGCTCCTGCGTACTCTTGCCGGCTGGCGCACCGGACTTTACTTGGCCAATTGCTAAACCACACTTGTCGAGTATACGTATCAGCGTCGGTGCATGTACTCTCCAATATCGGAGACCCACCATCTTTACTTTATGCACATGCAACCTTGATGTAGACCACCGAGCCAAAGCTCGCCGGACCAACCCGTCCGTCACGAACTGTAACCGAGCCAAAGCTCGTCGGGCCAATTGCCCATCTCCAAACCTAACGAGCCTACTACCCGACTGACCTAACCTAACTCCAACAACTCTGGGGAGTGTGAGTGAAACCCTAGATTACTTCTACTTACTCTTGCATTTCAGTTTCACCTACTATTTAGGTTAGCCCACGACTGCCCAAGGTATACCCCGTGAATGGCTCTCGAAGGCACTAGAAACTACGATGGGATTATGCCCAAAGCTCCCTTTCGCAAGGCACTTACTATTATTGGTTGTTATCAGATTTCCCAATCCCTTAATTTAATTACTCGATCTAACCCTAGTGCATTAGACACTTCCTCCCGACGGGAAGACGATCTTTCGCTGATCCCGAGCACCACCGGACACTAGCCATTCCAATCCCTTACTCATCCCAACTTCCAACGACGAACTCTTTTTCATTCATCCAAATCAGCAAACAACTAACCCCAGCTCGTGTGCCCCAAATTCTTACTCCAACACAATTTCTGCGATTTTACTAAATGCAGACCAGCTCAAGCTATATGAAGTGTATAAAGTGAGGTACACAAAATAATCACTCAGTACCCCTATAATAATTATTGGAGGGCTACAATCACATTTTTAGGCTAAACCCAGAAATTCATAATTTTCCTAAATCATCAGATAATTTATTTATTTATTCTAGTAAACCAAAAATCCAAGTTTGAACATTAAGTACCCATTTAATTCAAGCAAATGCTCTACAAAATTGATGATAAATTCAAAATGACAATTCAACTTAAAATCCAGTGTCTCCCAATTTTCCAGCAGGAAATAAGTTCTGAATAAAATAAACACCAAATACTCAAAATTATAGGTTTGCAAAGTGTATATTGCAAATAATCATCTAAAAATCATGAATTAATTTCTCCAAATAACTTATTGACCATAATTGCCCTTTTAAAAACTTGTGAAGGAAATACTAAGGTTTTTCAACTAAAATTTATAACAAAATTCAGGAACAACCATTTTGACTTAAAACATCTTCTACCCAAGTTTCATGAATCTAGAATGAATAGTGTGATCATAATAAATAAAATATCATTTAGTGCCACATTATGTATAACAAAGGGGGTGCTAGTAATATTACTCCTAAAATTCCAATAAATTCACCAGAGGTCCTAACTAACTTAAAATTCATGTTACCTAAGTTTCACACCTTTTTAGTAAGTTTTGGTGGCTTATTCTACACAAAAGGTGGATATGCCCTAAACTAGGGTTAGAAATTTGAGAGGTTCTTCCATCTCCAAATCCCCTAGAATTCATACCAGAGGGATTTGGATACCCTAGCACCATTTCTACCAAGTTGCAAGATCACGCAAGGGTATTTGACCCCATGCCCTTCACAACACTCAAAAGCCCCTCCTTAGGGTTTGAGTTTGGATCCTAGGGCAAAGCTACCCTAGACCACCCCATAATCCCTTTGAGGGTGTTAAAGGTCATTTCACGTCAGTGGTCAAAATATCAGCCTCTGTTGAGGTGATTTGACCACTCAACCTCAAGGTGCACTTTTCACTTAAGAACCCCTCATTAAGGTATAAATTAGGGTTAGTTCATTCCCTATCCAAAACACATCCAAATGAGGTGAAAGTTTATATAGAGACATATCATGAGTCGAGGGACCACGCACCAAAATTTGGGAGGGTTTGGAGGTAATTAGACCACTTAATTAAATTACCCTAGGTTATTAAATAAAAACTAAAACTATAGCCAAAGTAACTCTAAAAATTCCCATTTTTGGGCAGGCCCTAGGTATATCTATGGATGGCCCCCTACCCAAATTTCAGGTCATTTGGATAAGGGATGAAGAGTGGGCACCCTTTTTAATCTCAGGATAGCCCTAGGTATAGGTCCCTCCAAAATGAGTATACTGGTCAAACCAGGCACCCAAATTGGTTCAAATAAATTTTGTTGTATAATAGACTATCCAGGTTACAATTTTCATGTTGACCCCATTCTATGAAATAGCTTCAAAGTATTTTTAAAATTTAAAAACATTAAATACTAAATGTGTGACATAATTTAAATAACAGAAATTATTTCCTATAGTTTAATATCTCCCATGCACGAATCTTGGCGCGCCACTAGACGGCATCCCGTTGTCTTCAAGCTCCAGCTGACGGATTGGATTCATCCCGCCTGGTGCTCCTTCCAAACGCTGTCGTCGGTAATCCGGCCACTTCCCCGGCCGGCCACTGCCACCACCACCTCCGATGAGGTGATGGCTGTCGCCAGGCGGCGGCACAGCCGCCGGAGAGGCGGATTCCGACAGTTCTACAAAGAAATTTTTCGGCCCGAAACCATGAAAACCAGGAATTGGTTCGGGCTCAATTGAGGCCGAACCTTGAACCTAAACGTTGTTATGATCTATCCATGAGACAAGGAGACGAGGAGGACCTTTCCGGCGGCCTGAAGTCGAGAAGATAGCCAGAAAGTCATTTCTGATGGTGGCGCCGCTCGGTTTCTGCAACAACATAGTGGGGGGGGGGGGATCGATTTCTTAAGGAAAGGATTGGGAAAGCCTTCTCTCGACCCACTGATGGTGTTTAAAGCCTCAGATGGGTAGAGGAGGGGCTGGATCATCAATGACCATTAAGGCCATTAATGGCTAGGCTCGGCCATGGAGGAGGGGGCTGAACTAGACTGTTGGTGGACAGAGAAATGGCTGGAAACTTCTGCCCTTCCCTGGGGAGTTGAATTAAACCATTAAGGGTGTCCTTTGGCCTCCCCTTGGCCGAGCCCCTTCCTTCCATCCTCTTTCATCATTTTTCTCTCCTCCATTAACATGGAAATGGAGCTCACCCTCTCTCCTAGTCACCAAGTTGACTTGGTCAATCAGGAGAGATATTTGCAGCCCACTCATTCATAATTACATGATATTAAGGCTAGCCCAAAAAGGAAGGAGGGCTTGAGCTTGGGTTAGACCATTTGAGCTAAGTTTGACTTAATCTTGACTAGTGTTGACCTATGTCAAATTGACCTTTTCTGTTACCATCATTGGGTCTTTGGTGACCTATTGGGCTCCCCTATGGTCTAGGTAGGGATGGGTAGGGTTGACTTGGCACTTTGGAGGCCACCTGCCCTTAGGAAGGGTACTTTGCCCAAATTAAGGTTAGGGTTGACTTTGGTCAATTTAACCACTAGGGATGACCCCAATGGGGCCTTGGTGACCCATGGACCTCACCTTAGGGTTAGGGGGTATAAATGGGTTCCACCTGGCCAGGTGATGGTCAATTGACCCAATATAGTACAGTTTGACCCATTTAGGGCTAGAGTTGACTTTCGTCAACTTAACCACCTTGACTGTCCTCCAAGGGTCCTTAGTGACCCATTGACCCCATTTTAGGTCTAGGAAGACCCTGGTATGGTTAGTTGTGCATAACTAGGGCACACTGCCATTTATTAGGGCACCTTGCCCAATTTAGGCATACAGTGGTCCTAGGTCAACTTGGCCACCGTGAGTCAACTCCAATGGGCCCTTAAGGTTCAGATGAACTTTACAATGGATTGGTGAGGCCATGGTGGGGTCTTGAGGTCTTGGTGAAGCCCCATGAATAGCTTAACTAGGGTTCATAAATCTACTATTTGCAGAACATAGTGGTCTCACCTACATCCCTAGGTCTACTTGGCCTTCTTGGGCTTCCTGGGGTTTTGTCATGACCTAGTCATGACAAAACTACTCCTAGGGGTCTAGTCATTTTAGGGATGTTACAAATCCCAATATATAACAAAAAAAATTTCATCCTCGAAATTCTAGTTAGGCCTACGGGGTTTCAAATATGAAAGGAAAATTGTAACATCCCGAGAGGTTGTGAGTAATACCTGACTGAAAAGCTTCGGGTATCTTTGTTGCATCAAGTCCTGGGTCTCCCAGTTGTGCTCGTCTCCCCCGTGATTCCTCCACATGACCTTGACTAATGGAACCTTCTTTCGGCGCAAGACTCGTATTCCCCTGTCGTCAATGCGGACAGGTTCCAGGTGAACTGATCGATCAGAGGCTACTGGCCCATTCGTGGCCGTAATTTGCTGCTCCTGGCGTAGTAGAGCCCTCCTGAGTGAGGATACATGGAATACGTCATGCAGGCTTGCCAGCTCTAGTGGCAGCTCCACCATGTATGCTAAGGTACCGATCCGCTCTCGGATCCTATAAGGCCCCATATATCTTGGGCTGGGCTTCTTCTTCCGACCGTGCACCGGTGAAACCCCATACATTGGTCGGATTTTCAAGAACACCTGGTCCCCCACCTGGTATGTAAATCCATCCGCTGAAACACACTAGCCCATCCCTCAGTGAGTAATCTCCAACAGTGCCTGCTTCTAAGGCCTGGAATATCGGCTCAAGCTGGGTATCCTGCGTCTGCCCATCTCTGACTCAGTCTCGAATATAATCTGGGGCAATCAACGATGCCAGGCACTCTAGGTACAGCTCAGGATGATCCTCAAACACAAAGGATACCTGCATCTTTTCAAACATCTGGACCAACTCAAAGGCCATCAACTGCGTTCCTAATCCAGAGTCTGTGGCCTTCCGGCTCAGCGCATCTGCCACCACATTTGCCTTTACCGGGTGGTAGTGCATCTTGTACTGGTAATATACTAAAAACTCCACCCATCGCCTCTGCCAGATATTCAGCTCCTTCTGCGTGTCCACATACCTCAGGTTCTTGTGATAGGAGTAAATGTCACAGTGGACACCATACAGATAGTGTCGCCAGATTTCAGCGCAAATATGACCGCTCCCATCTCTAAGTCTTTCACTGGGTAGTTGATCTCATGCTTCTTCAGCTGCTGAGAAGCGTATGCTATTACGTGACCATTCTGCATCAGCACCGTAGCCATGCCCTGGTAGGAAGGGTACTTGTAGACCTGGAATCCTTCCTTCCCCGAAGGAAGGGCTAGTATAGGAGCTGAGGTGAGTCGATTCTTTAACACCTGAAAGGCCACCTCGCACTGCGGGGTCCAGACAAAGGGCACTTCTTTCATCGTCAAGGATGTGAGGGGAAGGGCAATACGAGAAAATCCCTCCACGAACTTCCGGTAGTAATCGCCAAGTCCTAGGAAGCTCCGCACGTCTAAGGCCGACTTCAGCTGCGGCCAATCCCGAACTTCCTGAATCTTGGCCGGGTCCACTGCCAACCCAGCACCACTGATGATGTGGCACAGGAAACCCACCTCCTTCAAACAGAACTGACATTTGCTGAACTTCGCGTAGAGCTGGTGCTCCGTAGTCTCTCCAGGGTCAACATCAGATGTCGTGTGTGCTCCTCCTCTGTCCTCGAGTAGATGACGATGTCGTCAATAAATATAATGACGAACACATCCAGATATGCCTCGAACACCCGATTCATGAGACTCATGAATGCCGAAGGTTCATTCGTGAGCCCAAAGGGCGTCACAGTAAAGTCGAATAGCACATATCTGCTACTAAAGGCAGTCTTCGGTATGTCCTCCTCCTGGATCCATAGCTGATAGTAGCCCGACCTCAAATCCAGCTTTGAAAATAAATGCGCGCCCTCTAGCTGGTCAAATAGCTCATCTATCCTTGGCAGTGGATAGGTGTTCCAGACTGTCAGTCAGTTCAGTGCCCGGTAGTCGATGCACAATCTGAGTGTCCCATCCTTCTTTTTGACAAATAACACCGGGGCTCCCCAAGGTGAAGAGCTTGGCCGGACAAAACCGACTTCCACCAGTTCCTGGAGCTGTCTCCGAAACTCTTTCAGCTCCTTCGGGGCCATGCGATAAGGGTGAAAGAAAACTGTTGTCGACCTAAATGACCTATAGGGGGGTGAATAGGTGGTTTGTGCGTTTTTTTCGGAATAAAAATTTATTAGAACACAGCACAGAAATATCTACCAATATCATAGACGACACAAGATGTATAGTGGTTCCCCAACCTTGGGTACATCCACTTTCCCTCACCGATCTAGCAATCAACTAGATTCGGCTACTCCACTATCTCGGATCAAAAGTCGATCCTACCCTCCGAACAAAGTTCCTACAAACTCGATCCAAACAAAACGGATCTACACCTCGGAAGATAGCACTTCCTACAAACTCGGAGTGAAAAATGCCTACACTCGGAGAAGATTTCTCCTACAAGATTAACAAAGAGTTTACAAGAGCACAAATAGTAAATCACTCAGATCTGAAAGAAATGACCAGGATCTTCTTCTTTTCCACTTTGCAGCTTTTTCAGAAATCGGTGAAGAAGGTCTCGGCCTCGATCTGGATCTACTTCCTTTTATAGAAATCGAGAGAAAAAAATGATCAGTGAAGTCGATCTCGATCTGTAAATTTTCTTCAAAGTAATCCTCTGAAAGTGGAAGCTTTTGCCGGAGAATAAGATAGCGGCGGCGGCTTCCGTTTCGCGAAAGTCGGAGAGAGGCGGCTGAAGAATATTTCTCGAAAAAGAGATTACAAGAAAGCTTTGAGAAAACTTATGGTTTGTCATTTTCTGATAGGACCTTATATAGGAGAGACTAACGGTCATAATCGGTCATAATGATGTACACGTGGACCAATCATGTCGTGTGATTTGAAAAATCCCGTCAGAAAAATGACTTAGAAAATTTTCGGAAATATATGGCCAAATACACGAGTAAGTCAATAACTACTCGAGTAGTTGAATAGCTACTCGAGTATATGATGGGAAACATATGCGGGTAAGTATAAACAGACTACTCGAGTATATTGAGATCAACTACTCGAGTATATAGACAGAACTACACGAGTATACTAAGAGACCTACTTGAGTATATAGACAGAACTACTCGAGTATACTAAGAGACCTACTCGAGTATATAGAGGATCTACTCGAGAACTGGAAGAGCTACTCGAGTATATTACATAACCTAGTCGAGTACATGAATTACTACTCGAGTGTAATACTTAGAAAAATTCTAAAAAGGTCTGCTGGCAACTACTCGAGTGATTGAACTAAACTACTCGAGAGGAAGTAATCTACTCGAGTAGGTGAAGGTTCTACTCGAGTAAAAGACTTAGAAAAAATTCTGGAGTAGGGAAATAGCAAGGTACACGGGTGACACAGGAACTACTCGAGTAGGTAAAATGAACTACTCGAGTATGTACCTATCTACTCGAGTATGTGAGTATACTTACTCGAGTATATGACTTAGAGAAATTTAGATGAGAAAACCCTTATGGCACTCGGGTATAAAGAGTGATCTACTCGAGTATATAAGCATGCTACTCGAGTATATGACTTGGTCTACTCGAGTAGGTGACTTAGCTACTCGAGTATATGACTATGTCTACTCGAGTACAAGATTCCTTTACTCGAGTAACTTATACCCAGACTGCTCGACTAGGTTAAAACACTACTCGAGTAAAACACTTAGAATTTTTCTGATGTGGGAAAAATTGATTCTTCTAGAGTAGCCAACTTCCAATGTCTTTCCCATAGTCCAATAGCTTGAGTATGGAGTGTATCCCAATAGAGAGACCACACATGAGTCAACACCTTGGAATATGCAATGAGGGATTACATTGCACAGTTCCTGTGTTTGGTGACCCACTGTGGGCTGACATTGGCCTACACTTCTCAGTGAAACTCCTGCAAACATATAGCTCAAATCAAGCATCAAATACAACTTAATTCATCTTAGTTCCAGGGTGACTTCATCAAATCTGGGTTCATGTGGATGAAATACCCAACAATCTCCCCCTATTTGTTGAAGTCAGAACCCTTTACACTAAGGTGAATTATGGACATAAAAGAAAATAAGTAGAAAAATATGAGCAGGTAAGCAAAGGATAATGAAAAAGATAATTAGACAGAATGAAGAATTGTATATATATATATATATATATAAGTTTCCAAAAACATCAAGTCTACAATTGTCATTTCAATTTCTCATCATCTTTTTTGGTTTGGGATTGGGATTGCTGCTTATCCATCTTCTCTTGTTGTCTCCTTAAGTAGCTGAAAGGCTTAGGAAAGTACTTAGGAGGCCTTGGAGGAGCAGCAGGGTTATTTCTCCCAAATTCTCTATCATGGATCTTCCTTTTCAGCATAGATTTCTCATATAACTCCCATTCTTGGGAACTGTAGTGCATGTTCATGTTCTCATTGTGATCCATGACCAACCTGAGTGTGTCCAAGATGAGAGACTTTGAAGTTGGAGACCAGGCTTCAGCATGTTCAGGGGGTTTAGGAGGAGCTGTCCTGCTGGCAGAGGGGCCTTCACCATATTTCCTTTTCTTCTTAGTTCTGATCTCTGGAGGAGCTTGAAGGAATATATCAGCAGGATCGTCTTCCCAGCCTAGAACATAAGTATCTGGTGGAGCAACTGAGTCTCCAGGCCAGGGAGAGAAGGTGGGTTGTGGAGGAACAGCTGGAGCAGTAACATCTGTGGCCAGAGGGTTGAGATGATGGGGAATGATGTTTGGGTCAACTGCAAGATCTGGCAAGATCTGGTTGTGCATCCAGACAGCAGTATCATAGGTGTGAAATTTAACACTCTGTATCTGGGCAAGCACATCATCATGAATGGTCTTTATATGAGCTTCCCATTCAACTGTCTTCTGAGCAGTAGATTTTTCTACCTGGGCTTTCAGTTCTTTTATCAAACCCTCCCCCTTTCTGATTTCAACAGATACTGTCTCTATGGTGTCATCTTTGAAGATTCCAACCTCTTCACACATTTTCATCTTGTTGGCTTCAGTCCTCTTATCTAGCTCAATCTGATTGTTTGCCAAGGTTACACCTTGTTCCATGGCATTGCCAATACTAGTGATTGTATGGTCAAGAGCTTTACCACTAAGTTGGAACAGGTACTTTAGCTTGTCAGTGTTATGCTGAATTTCAGCAAAACCTCTGCTCATCTCAGTCTCAAGAGCAGTGACCTTATCAATGACCACCTTGAGAGAGGTGTCAAAATGATGTCTTTGTTCTTGAAGAAGAATGACAATACTTTGCAGCAAATCTGAGGAGGAGGAAATTGTAGCAGCAGCAATAGAGGGAGCAGCAGTAGGGATAGGAGGAGTGACCCAGGGAGCTATTTCTTCAATAACCACTGAGCTGAGAGCTCTGGTGGTAGGAATGACAACATCCAATTCTTCTGTACCATGGGGAATGGAGAAATCAAGGTTTCTGAGAGGGGCCTCAGCTGTCTCAGGAGAAGGCTCATAAGAAATGAAAATGGTGTCTGGCTTATCTGCTGGAGGAGGAGGAGAAGGTGTTGGAGTTCTGGCTGGAGAATGGGCAGGAGAATGTGCTGGAGACAAGTCCTTGTGATGTTCAGTGGTTGGAGCTGGAGGAGATAGAGGAGGAGGGGGAAGCAACTCTTCAGTGAGCTCTGCAATCATGGCATCTATGGCAGCAGTTGTGGACAGAAGAGTGTCTTGAGGGACTTGATCTGAGGAAGTGGTTGGACTCTTTGGAGTATGAGGTTGGGATGGAATCTCTGACTGAGGAGAGGGTTGCCTGACTGGGCTAGAAGGAGCAGGCTCCCCCTCACTTGGTGCACCAGAGGAGCTGGCCACATGATGAGGAGAGGGAGATGGAGTCATGTCCTTTGCAGCTGGAACTTCTGGAATTTTTGAAACCTTTGCAGCTTGGGCAGAGTTCTTGAGCTTGAGATCCCATCTCTAAATTGAAGAGATGGAGACCTTCTTCATGTGGTGAAGTGGAGTCCCTTTTGAGAAGTTGAAAATTTCAGGATTGGTTTCATGAAGGAGCAGAGATATAATTCTTGCGTAATTGGGGGATTTTATGCTATCCTTTATCTTTTCCAGAATCAACATACCAAATTGGTACTTCTTGCGGCATACAATGACTTGCATTATATCGAAGAAGTATGAGGGAATTTCTCTAATGGAGTGAGTCTTGCACAGTAAGATTTTTCCAATGACATCAACCAAGAATTTGCCTTCTACATTCATATCTGACCGTTTGAAATATTGAGCATCAGTGGAAAAGCCACAGAAAAGCGCTGTCCTGTCTGAATCCTCAGCAACAAGGTGATCCACTTCATCAACAATCGGTAAACGGAGAAGTTGAGAGACAGAGGTCTTGGTGAACTTTAGTTTCAAACCCTTTATTGTAGATTTTAGGACATTGCCATTCCGTCGAACCTTGAGATTTGTGAAGAATTCTGCAACTGCGGGGAAGAGAACGCGACAGGGTTCTTGGAGTATGAAGGAGAGGCCGGCGGTGTCGAGGAGGATGAGGAGGTTGTGGAAATCGTCGGAAAGTTCTGCAATACCATCGGTGACGAGTTCGGAGCCGACGCCGATCTTGTGAGAAGTCGCCATGGATGCAACTGTCTGGAGGAAATTAGAGAGAGAGAAAGCTCTGCAGCTTCGGCGGAGGCGAGTCGGCGGGGTAGGCGAAGAGACAGGGTATTCGAGAGATAGAAAGATGTCGAGTAGGTTTGATTTTTCGGAATTTCATATATATATATAACTCTTCAATTTCCGCTAATTAATTTAAATAAAGACGCGGCATATAGCCTTGGGTGGCGAATATAACAAATTTTGAAAAACTGGAAATCAGGACACGAGAGAGAGAGGTAGGCTACTCGAGTAGATAAGGGAGCTACTCGAGTAGGTCGACTGGAGCTACTCGAGTATGTAAGAAAAGCTACTCGAGTAGATAAGGACTTACTCGAGTAGGTGAGAGACTTACTCGAGTAGGTATTGACTTACTCGAGTAGGTCAGAAACTTACTCGAGTAGATCTTTAGGTACTCGAGTAGGTCAGTACACATACTCGAGTAGGTTCTTTCATATACTCGAGTAGGTCTTTAGATACTCGAGTATGTCTCATACTTCTCGAGTGGAATTTTGAAAGAGTTGAGAAGGAATGGATTTTTTGACTAACCCTTTGCAATTACTTGCTTCTTAGTCATTCAGCCTTCTTTAGTCCTCCTTGTTGAGCATCCCAAGTTCTGTCTTGAAGAACGAGAACTTGGTCTCGTCCAGTGGCTTTGTGAAGATATCTGCAACTTGCCTATCTGTAGGCACATATTGGAGATCTATGTCTCCATGCTCCACATGTTCCCGGATGAAGTGGTACCTTAGCTCAATGTGCTTTGTCCGGCTGTGAGAGACTGGATTGTTGGCTATTGCAATTGCACTGGAGGAGTCACAGTACAAGGGTATATCCTTGAACTGCAGGTTGTAGTCCTCGAACTGATTTTTTATCCATAGCAACTGTGCGCAACAACTGCCTGCAGAGATATACTCTGACTCGGCCGTTGAGATTGCGACACAGTTCTGCTTCTTGCTACTCGAGGAAATTAGCCTTCTTCCGAAGAATTGGCAAGTCCCTGAGGTGCTTTTCCGGTCGTCTTTGCTACCTGCAAAATCTGCATCTGAAAATCCAATTAGTTCGCTGTCATTACTTCTTGGGTACCATAAGCCAAGATTTGGTGTGCCTTTAAGGTATCTCAGGATCCGCTTTGCAGTAGCGTAATGAGATTCCTTAGAGTTCACCTAAAATCTAGCACAGACACATGTTGAGAACATTATGTCAGGACTACTGGCAGTAAGGTAGAGCAAGAATCCAATTATGCTTCTGTACTTGGTTTCATCAAAAGGTTTCCCTTTTTCATCTTTGTCCAGAGACATAGTTGAGCCTATTGGAGTCCTCATAGAGGTTGCGTTCTCCATTCTGAATTTCTTAATTAGCTCTTTGGTGAATTTGGTCTGTGAGATGAAAATTCCATCTTCAGATTGTTTCACTTGAAGCCCTAAGAAATACTTCAGCTCGCCCATACTGCTCATTTCAAACTTCCCTTGCATAAGTTTTGAGAACTTTTTGCAGAGGTTGTTATCTGTAGAGCCAAAGATAATGTCGTCGACATAGATTTGCACTAGCAAAATCTTGCATTTTATTTCCCTAAGAGATAATGTCTTGTCAATCTTTCCCCTTATGAACTTGTTCTCAAGTAGAAAGGTAGACAGCGTTTCATACTAAGCTCGAGGAGCTTGTTTCAGACCATATAGGGCCTTGTGCAGAAAATAGACATGATTAGGAAAGTTAGGATCAACGAAACCTGGAGGTTGTTCCACATACACTTCCTCCTTTAAGTTACCATTTAGGAAGGCCAACTTCACGTCCATCTGATAGACGATGAAGCCTTTGAAGGCAGCATATGCTAGGAACAACCTTAATGCCTCCAGCCTGGCCACTGGAGCATATGTCTGGTCGAAGTCGATTCCTTCTTCTTGACGATAGCCTTTAGAGACGAGTCTGGCCTTGTTCTTTATGATAGTCCCGTCTTCATCCATCTTGTTCCCGAAGACCCATTTTGTTCCAATGATGTTCTTTCCCTTGGGTCTTGGAACCAGCATCCACACATTACAGCGCTTGAACTGATTTAGCTCTTCTTCCATTTCCATTATCCACGATGCCTCTGAGTTTGCTTCCTCAAATTTCTTTGGTTCAACCTGTGAGAGAAAACTCAAATGAAGATTCTCATTAGTTGTACCTCTCCGAGTTCTGACACCATCCAGGGGATCTCCTATGATCTGGTCCATGGGGTGATCCTTCAGATGTCTGAGCTCTAGAGTCCTTGCATCTGGAATATCTTCAAGCACCGGAGTGATTTCTTCATCCTGGATGACTTCTTCATTTTGATCATCAGGCTCTCCAATAGGAGTGGGAGTGGTGATCTTAATGAACTTCTCGCCTTCTTCTTCGGACGGATCATCCAAGCTAGTTTCTTTCAGCTTTTCACCTGCATCTTCAATGAGCACACTAGACGGATTGCTTTGCAGCAAGCTCGTCTCATCAAATACAACATGTATCGATTCTTCCACCACCAGGGATTTTCTGTTGAAAATCCTGTATGCCTTACTATGGCTACTATATCCTACAAAAATAACTTCAAAGCTCTTTTCGCTAAACTTGGTGGTATGATACTTGTCATTGTTAAGTACGAAGCATTTGCAGCCAAAGATTCTAAAGTAAGAGACTGTTGGTTTTCTTCCTTTCAGAAGTTCGTAAGGAGTCTTATTGTGGTCTTTGTTTATGAGTGCTCGATTTTGCACGTGGCATGCAGTGTTGACGCCCTCAGCCCAGAAGTACTCCGGTAGTGAAGCATCACTCAACATGGTCCTGCAGGCCTCTATGAGTGTTCTGTTCCTTCTCTCAGCTACTCCATTTTGTTGTGGAGTACGAGGAGAGGAAAACTCATGAAAGATACCTAAGCTTTCACAGAATTCTGTCATGGCCCCAGATTTGAACTCTGTTCCGTTGTCACTTCTGATTTTGACTATGGAGCAGTTGTATTCATTCTGGACTTGCCTGACAAAATTGGTAAAGATATCGAAGGTATCTGACTTGTGTTTCAGAAAGAACACCCACACAAAGCGCGAGTAGTCATCAACAATTACCAATGTATATGCCTTGCCTCCCAAACTTCTAATCTGCAGTGGACCAAACAAGTCCATGTGCAATAAATGGAGACATCTGTTAGAGTATTTGCCAACAGTGCTTTTAAAGGTAGCCCTTGTTTGCTTGCCTTTTACGCATGCATGACAAGGTCTGTCTTTGACGCATTTGACATTTGTGGCATCACGTACCAAGTTCATTGAAAATAGTTTATTGATCGTTTTGAAATTGATATGTGCTAGTCTCTTGTGCCATTGGTCACCAAGAGACGCACTATCTTTTGCCAAAAGACACACTGGTGTGGAGGAATCTATACAGATGAAATTTAAACAGAAAATATTCCTGCTTCGAGTGCCGGATAGAATCGTTTCCATATTGTCAACGGATTTTATCAAGCACTTATCAGCATGGAACTCAACTATGTATCCTTTGTCGCAGAGTTGGCTTATGCTAATGAGATTGTGTTCCAATCCTTCAACATAGGCCACATCCGAGAAGGATACATTGCCGTTAGTAATCATACCATAGCCTCTAGTAATTCCACGGTCTGAACCTCCAAAGATGACCTTTGGTCCGTTCATGACTGGAGTAAAGTTCTGAATGAGGCTTCTCATCCCGGTCATATGCCGAGAGCATCCGCTGTCCAAATACAAGATAGGCATTTTGTTGGCCTTTGGACATCCCTACAATCACAATCAATTCGCCTTACGAACCCAAACACGTTTGGGTCCTGGGTCTCGGGTTAGAGTGCTCCCCCTACGAGTGTTGGCATTATGAGCGGTCTTTCTCATATTGCTGACATGAGGGGTTGCAGTGTTTTTGGAATTGAACCAGCAATCTATGGCGAAGTGACCAACCTTGCCACAACACCAACAGTCAAATCTGTTGTACCTTTGCCTCAAGATCTCCTGCTTGACCTTCTGGAGATTTGGTCTAGCAGGGGTAGCATTTTTGGAGGAAGATGCCTCATGATGATGGCAATCACATGGCTTCTTCTCCTTTGTGGGCTTCTCTACAACAGGCTTTGTTTTTGGTGCGTTTTTGAAGTTATGCCCATGATTGAAAGGGTCGTAGCTCTGAAGAACAACTTCTTCATAAGGTGCCTTAAAGACACTTTCTCCAAAGTTTCGGGGTCGAGCCCATCCTTGATAGCGGGACTTTGGCTCTACATGAGTAGGCCTAGCAAAGTGCCCGTATGATGAGTCAAAATCAAACTCATTTGTTGGAAAGACGACCTTTCTGAATGTGGTTTGATTCTGAGGGGCTTTTCCCTTTTCTTCGGCTGAGGCCTTTTTGGCGGCCTTATTTTTTTGTTGATTCTTGTTTCTCCTAGAGGATTTACTAGGAGCTTCTTCATGGCCTAGTCCAGCTCCCTTGGCCTTTGCTGAGAATTCAGTAACGAATGGAAGAACCGTCTAGGGCTTAGAGAAACTCTCAACAAGTTTCCTTTCAGCCGCAAGTTCGGCTTCCAAACCTTTGATGATCTTCTCCTTCAGGTCAAGGTGCTCGAGAGCCTTGTTGTATTCTTTAATAGCATTATTGAAGTTTTCTTCGAGGGAGTCATTCTTTGCGACTTTCTCTCTCAAGTTGCTCTCTTCGGCTTTTAGAGATTTGATCTCTTTAGCCTGAGTCTTCACGACTCGACGACATTTGTCGTAAGCCATGATTAACTCCTTATACTGGGCCATCAATTTCTGACTCATCGTCAGAGGAGCTACTCTCAGCAAATCATGTTCAGAGACTCCGGACTCTGAGAGAGAGCGGTGTGAGAGTTTACCTTCCCAGTGAACTGGGGCTCTTGTTCATCATCTGTTTGAGCCATTAGTCCAAAGTAAGCTTATTCTTTTTCGCTTGACTCTGAGGAGTCGGAGTCACTAAGAGTCTTGCTCCTTTTGGCTATGAGGCTCTTTTCTTTCCTCTTTCTGTTGTGTGAGGATTTCTTATCTTCCCTTCTGCCACCCTCCTTCTTCTTGTGGGGGCAGCCAGCAATAACGTGACCTAGCTTATTGCAACAGTAGCAAATGATGTCAGTTGAAACGTATTTGTTCTGTTTAGTGTTATACCTGTCGTGGCTGCTTGAGCCTTTTCTTTGTCGATCATCGCGCCGCGATCTTCTGTGTGAGACATCCTTGCCTTTCCATTGTTTCTTTTTATTAAGAAACTTCTTGAATTGCCTTGAGAGCAAGGAGAACTCTCCTTCAGATAGTTCAGAGCCTGAGGTGCTGGGCCCTGATGTTTCTTCTTCTTCATCAACTTCTGGAGCTGGAGCGGGGGAGGCAGCCTTAGTCTTTCTGGAGGTGTCTGCCTTCAGAGCGACAGATTTCTCCTTTAGAGCAGACCTGTCTTTCTCTTCTTCAGCTTTTCTTGATTGATTTGGAGTTCATAGGACATAAGCTTTCCAAAGAGATTTTGCGGGTCCGTTTTCAGCTAACTTCCAGAACTCCCTGATGGCACATACCTTGTTATGCCATTCCTTTGTTAGGGATCTT